>BROE01000026.1:6825642-6841144 GCA_036571765.1 Plecoglossus altivelis
ACCTTTTTTTTCTTCCATTTTATCTCTCCCGCCTACCTGCACTTAACAAACCCTCAGACCTTGCGGTCGACCGGCAGTGCGTCTGCGCTTCGGTTTTGAATCGCTCTGCGGTCGTTTGGGAGGCGCGGCTGTGCAGTTGAAGCAACAGTTTCAGAGTTACCTGCACAGAGTTGAGATGACAGTACCCGTTGAGGGGGAAGCGGATGAGGTGGGTGGAGTCGTGGTTCCAGCCGGCGTTGACCGAGTCGCACATGACGTCGCCCACCTCGGGGAACACGTCCTCGATCAGCGCCCGGTCCCCGCTGAGCGTGATCCTCTCGCCCAGCTCGGGCGCCACGCGCACCACCACGCACTCGCACGGCCGCCACGTGCTCCTGGCCTCGCGCTCGCTGCGCCAGCGTTCCAACTCTGTCTGCAGCGGAGCCAGCTGGAAGAACTTGGCTTCCTCGTAGAGCAGGAAGTACTCCTAGAGAACACGCCACACACACACGCATTCAGCACAAGGTAGACTACAGCAGCGTAAATTGGAGCTGCAGGAACACTCACTTTGAAGTCGTCCGGAATGTGGAGCTTGGAGGTGCGGAGGAAGTTGAGAATGTACCGGAACATGGGGCCGTCGCGATCGATGAAGTAGTGCTGTTTCAGACTGTCCAACACGATAGGCTCGGTGCCATCGAAGAGCCGCCCGATCCTGAGAGAGGAGAGAGCCGTTACCATCGCGATCGCTCCGATCGCTCAACACGCTTGCGTGGCTTCTATCCAAAAGTGATGCATTTAGTCTACGTCGGAAGTGTGTCTGATAACGACGGATGACGATACTGTAACACCGCCACCGCCATCCTTCTCGTTGTGTGTCTGCGAACGTGCGTGTTTCGACTTCGAGTTACCGTGACTGCGGGAACTTGGTAAGCGTGGCCAGGCTGCTAGTGTACATGTGGCCCCCCACGTCTATGTGCACGGGGGCGTTGGTTTTGGTGAGCTGGGCGGGGGTGGGAATGCCAGCAGAGCCCAGGGGAGACGCGGGGGAGACGGAGACCAGAGGCCGGCTGGTCATGCTGCTGCTGCTGCTACGGCTGTCCTGCGGATCGAAACAAACGCACCCGTCAGAAGAGTTACTGCAGAGGTGACGAGGGGCCCCACCTGAAGAGACGGATTCCCTGCCAAGCAGAGGGCTTCTCTGACCCTCCTCAAAAGTTGCCAGACAGAAATAAAACCGAACGAGACAATAGTGGGCCCGGTTCGGGTCAGCATTTAGCGGGGTACGCGGAGCGAGACAGCCCGGGCCGAAGGCAGAACGTGGCCTCTTAAAACACAGAATGCAGTAGACAACGAGCGACGCGCGTAGATAGCGGGGGACGGAGCAGATTGAGCTGATAAAGTGGAAAAAGCAAGGCAAGCGGTAAGTGCTGGAGCGTTGGTGTGTGTCACCCCAGGGCTAACAGCAGCCTCCCTTGGAGAGAAAGGGAGGGAGGGGGAGAGAGAAACAACCCTCCCTAAACTCAGCTATCCTCCACGGAGACACGAGGGCACGCAGACCCAGGCAGGTCTCCGGCAGACACACGGGCAAGCGCCTCAGACGTCTTCGCTTTTGATCGCCGGGAGCGAACGGACTATTGGCTGTCGGTCGTTCGAGACGGGCGCCGCTGTCGTGGGTGCGTTTGTTCCCCCTTGTTTGACTGTGTGTGGGTTGTGTGCGTGCCCCCCCGTGTGACTGGCTGGCTGGCTATGTGGCCCTGGGCAAAAGCAAGAGCTTCTCCCCTGTGGGTCCAAACGTGGTGCACGGTGGGTAGCACTGGCCCCCCAAGCACCGTCTCCCATGGCAACAGACAGTCCCAAGGAAACTTGGTCATGTGGCCGATTTGCCCTAATCACCATCACGTCCCTTAGCACCTCAAACTAACAATAGTAGCACTGCGTGGCTGTATAATAATAACAGGCTCATTTGCTGGGCAAATGTTTTTTTTTCCAAGTTCAAAATCATTGGAAAGATGGACACAAACACTACCTAGATGTACAGCCGCGAATTAGCATGTTAAGTCACGACGCAGGCTTAAAGTATGTTACCTGCAGGGGCAACGGAATAGCCGGTGACTGGCTGTTGGGCTCCCCGCTGAGGGAATCTGAGGCTCGTGTGGGTACGGGGTCAGTCTTATGCTCCATTAACGCTGGCGAATCCCCGCGTTCCGGACGCACGCAAAGCTTCTTTGGAGAAGGCGGTCCGGAGTCGTCGTTGGGGCAAAGTGTCCGAGCTCTTCGCGTCGTCCTCTGCGGTTTGAGCTCCACTGCATCGGTAACCTGTCGGATGTACGGGATCACGAGCTGAAGATGCGACTGTACGCCGTTCGCCGTTTCCGAGGCAACGTAAAGCGTCGCTGACTTTGTTCCGATCCCCGCGATGCTGTTGAGTGTTGCTATTGACACGGCGCCGATGCAATGGTTCGTGTAAGTCTTCGACAGCTTTGCTGCACGCGACAACATTTGCATTCTTGTGCCCAGCAGGTTTTTACCGATGGCTTTGTTCTCGTACCATGTCATATCACTCGCGCAGCAATGGTCTCGTGGGCGCTGAAAGAACGCTTTACAGAGCGGGTTCCGTTTAGAGACGTACTTCACGAAACTGGCATAGGGGCAAAACTCGGTGCCCGTTTCGTACATGCGCGGCAAGGTTTCTTCGTCGGTGTCCGGTCTTTTTTTAGTCCAAGATGCGGAGCGAGACCTGTGATAGGGTCCGAGTGCTTTGAAGAAAATAAACTTTCTTCCGTCCTCGTCGATGGCAAGTCCGAACGAGTCCTCTTCCAGCTCACGCTGATTCTCTCGCCCTCTCGTGCAAAAATACATGCACGTCTCGAACCAGACTTTATTGAGCAGCCCAAACGGCGTGTCGGTGTTGAACGCGCCTGAGGTGTAGAGTTTCCGGAGGTCTGACCGAGTGATGGCTTGCTTCTGAACCACGGGACCAGCACCTTGTTCCTCCAATTTTCGGATGACGGCGGCAAGCGTCAGATTGGCACTGCGGAGCTCGGGGTCTTTGGTGAGGTCCAGAGTGCGACAGTAGGGAGGTTCGTTCAGATAGCGGTTGAGTGAGCTCCGGATGCTGATGAGGGACGACTTGCTGTACAACTGTCCGCTCTTCGAGCGCGCCTCCGCGTAGAAGGAGCGGAGCACTGCGCATAGCGCCTCCTTGTCCAGAGTTTCAAAGTCAGGACTTTGGGCTTTCTCGCTCAGGTACTCTCGAAAGATCCGCACCGCGTATCTCGTGGCTAGACGGGTATTCTCACTCAGCCTGGACCGGTCAGACCGCTGCAAGTCTGCCTCAAGTTCTGAGTCGAGTCCATGGATGTGAAATGGGTCCGCCTCCTCTCCCGGTCCGCTGCACCGGTCCGTATTGCGCATAACGACCGCTTCTGTCTCAGCTGCAGAGCAAGAGCCGGGGTCCACACTCTCTGACTCCCACTCAAACTCGACGTCTTCCCCATACTCGTCCTCCTCCTCCCCTGTTATCTGAACCTCCTGTATCTCGTCCTCCTCTTCGTCTCCGCTCCTCTCCGGGCAACTCATGTGTTCATTCTGCTCAGTCTCGGTCGCGTCGCTAGAGCAGTCTCCGCTGCCAGGCATTCTCGCCATATTGCAGTCTGTGTAGCAGTCCTCAGGCAGCGCGCATGCGCTATATTGGACCGCAGAGCTGAGAGCTTTGTGTTTAGTGACCTTCAGCTATGCACGCGCTTTTTTAAGGTGCAGGGAGCGAGCGTAGCAAAAAGAGATTACGGGCGCGCTCCTAAAAAAAGACTGCAGTATTGGACTGCATATTGGACCAGTCAAATATTGCAGATTAATTCTCTGAAGAGAGCTACCCACCCTCACACACATGCATGTACACACGCGCAGGTACACTCACTCCCACTCACGTGCGCACACTCGCGCGCACACACACACGCACGCACACGCACACACACACACCTGCTGATTAACCTCGCGCAGAGTAATCATCACTATAAGTCTCCTTTATAGCCTAAAACATTTTGCAGTTATTAAAATCTTAGCGAGCCTTCGGGAAAAATACAGACCACTCTACTCTCATTAGAAACTTTTCACATCACGCGCATGATGATACTTAGGAGTAGTGTGCTAATGCATTGATTCAAGCACATCAGTCGAAGCCTAGACGTAAAAACCAATTATATTCCCTTCTTCCTATTATAGCACACCGCCCTCCTCTACCTCCAAGCGAAGAGCACTAACACCTCCCCTGGGCTCGCATGACCTTGATCGAGCAATATACTCCAGATACTGCACGTTCTCCTCCGTCTTTATATAGCGTACGATGGAAAGCACGCGGACCCGCTGTCCGCCTTATTTGAAGTTTTTAGAGTATCTCAGACGCGGTGAATTGTTGTTTTTTTACTAGTACAACGTAGCCTGTGCATGGCACGAGCCAGGCCAAGTGTCGAACGGCCACTGGGCTAAGCGTCACCAGGCCGGTTGATAAATACGTCTCCGCTACCCAACCTGATGCCCAGGCTGCATGCGGTGTTGCCGGAGCGCCTATGTTCACACTCCGGAGTAATGTCGCGTGTAAAGAACGTTGAGTTCAACTGGAAATGCTGCACTGCAGTGCAGAGAGAACGTTTTTTGTTGTTGTTTTGGTCGGCTATTATTTATTAAGTGGTCCACTGTTGCGTGAACGTGCTGGGGGAAAATATAATGCTATTGAGGTAGTAGGCCATGTACGAGGACATGAAAGACGTTTCCACCAACCGCGCACGTGCAATTGCTGGACTCCCAACAGTTGGCGGCAACTTTGTAACACCGCGTTGGCGCAAATAAATAAATAAAAGAGAAACAAACTTGTTTAACCGGCTTGCTGAAACAGCCCAACTAAAAACGGTCTTTTGTGTCGGTACCGCTGCCTCCGCCCCCAGGCACGTCACCAGGAAGCCTGGGCCATTTTAAAAGGGAGAAGATAGGCCTACTCCACGTTTGAATTCTCGTTAGCAGAGCCCCGTTTCACACCTCGCTACCCAATTAGCAATTAGCCAGCCCTTAAAGTGGGGACCTTTGCCGTGGCGTCTGATCCCAGCCTGATTTGTATGCAGTTTGTGCAGATACTGATAAGAGCGCCCAGAATACACGTTGAGTTTTTAAAATTAATTTAATGATGATTTGCATGCCAGGAGTGCCGGCGGGCCTGGGGAAATAACATGGCCGCTCTTCAAAAGGAGATCTGTACGCCACGCGCAGCAAATTGTGTAGGATTGCGCTTTTTTTTGTGCAGGCAGGTAATTTGCTCCCTGACTAATCTGCAGAGATAGGGAGAAGTTCTGAAAAAGCACTTACACAAAGAACAAGCTCTGGCTCGGAGGCTCGTCAAAACCCGGGGAAATTAACACTGAGGTGTGATAGCTAAAGCAGCTTCGACAGCCTTGGGCTGCTATTGGAGGAGCAGGAGGATGTGTGATTGTGTGTGAAAGAGAGAGAGAGAGAGAGAGAGAGAGAGAGAGAGAGAGAGAGAGAGAGAGAGAGAGAGAGAGAGAGAGAGAGAGAGAGAGAGGGAGGAAGGAGGAGAGTAGCTGCGTCAAACACCGAGTATATGTTTGATACTATGTGAAGCGCTGTGTGTGTATATGGTGAGAAGACGTGACTGAAATGTGTTTGTCCAAATGAGCGGCTCAAAAGGGGAAGGCAATGCACTCTTGCAAATGAACTCCAGTTTCCCTAACAAGTACAGCGTTGAGCTTCGAAGCCCTACGACCCCACCAAATCCACAGCAGCTTTGATGCCATCTCTGGTTGGAACTCTCATCAAGGTTCCATTCATTTCCTTCATCAAATCCCAAAGGACATTCAAGTGCAGTTGTCATGGGAATCGGCAGAGCATCACTGCCGTAAAACAGCTCACGAGGCAACGTATAGGCCTACATTGTCAACAAGATCAATAGAAATAAATCCAATTAATATTTGAGTATACAGTCAGCCTGGCATAATGTAGCCTTGCGTGTTTGGTTTTGATTTCCTCAAAGATTTCTTTTCTTTTTTTTCCTCCTTTCTACGAGGAATGATACTATAGCCTCAAACAGCGCTACCTCAGATGGCTGTGGGAATGTGCATCTATAAGCAGATTCCTCAACCGGTGTAAATCGCAAGCTGTCACTTCGCTTTTAATGAGTTATACGATACATTATTAATAACATGCCAAACAACTGGATTGCTCCGGGCGGTTTTTAAACAGGCATACTGTCTGCTCCAACGCCTGAACTCCGTCAGGGGGGAGAAAATATGGCACACTGCAAGCTATATACTTTTCGCAAAGGGTGCCGTCGGAAAGCTTACGGGCTTGCCAATGAAGCTGGGTTGAGTCAATTCGCCGGCAGATGTGGCGGAAAGAAGTTTGAATGCGAGGCTAAACGTCAGAGAGCGATGACACACCAACGTACCTCCCACAGACATACACTCCAGATACACTCCGGTGTCATCTGCTGTGATTTGAGCCCTACCTGCAAAACAGAACGTCAGACAACACCATTAGTCCTTGTTAATAATTATTCCATTGTTGTTGTTGTTGTTTTTTTTGTAGTGATTTTCTCACCCACAAGTGTTCAGGGCACAGTGTGTATAAGGTTGGACTAGGAGTCCAAGCTAATAAACAATCCCTTTTATTTTCTAATTTATTTTCTTGTCCCCTCATTCACTAAATCTGTGCGTTGAGGCGTCAATACGTGGCTTTAAGCTACATCACTAGTCCAGGCAAAAACTAGGCCTTTACATTTTCACTTGCCCACAAGGAATACGTCTGTCTGAATATTGACACCCCCCATTTGAACTCCATCACGAATACCCACAAGGCAAACCAGGGACCGTAGCCTTCACGAACACACTTGAAAAAAACGTCTCTGCTAGAATTGTCAGACGCAAATTCACCCAACATCAATCAATACACAGAATCGTTGTCCCAAAACTTGGTGACAGAATCTGTCTGCTATTGTCCAATGTCCAAACAGCACATGCGTAAAATGCTCGCGCGCTTCAGCGTTGCACCAGCTGCCGCACCGTCAATGATCCCGACCGAAAACAAAGTAAGCCGCTTACCTGTAACATCTAGCTTGCAGAACGAGCGATTGCTTCTGTCTTGCCTGTGATCTTGTTTCTTTGCGCGCCAGGAAGAAATGCAGCCTGCCAACAGTAGACAAAGAACAAAACACCGTCTATTTTGCGCTCCTGAGTGTCCCTATACGCCTCAGGCAAAGATCAAAACACTCCGTTTTCAATATGATGTGGACAAACGCGCAGGCAACTTACCTATTTAAGATCGACGTCTACTCTTTCATAAGTGTATGCCATAAAACATGATTTACAACAGGTTTGCTAAGCATCCGCACAAAACAGTGGCGCTCGTGCCTTTCAGCTGGCCCCGCTCTCGGCGGGAGACGTTGATCTTAATCGGCGTGATTAGTTTTGACGGGGTCTCTCCGCAGGCGCTCTCCTCTAATGGATGGACTGATTCTGTGTCGTGGAGGGAACAGCAGCAGATGCACGGGGTTACATAAATGGTGGTTTTCTCAACCAGTGCCATCTGTGAGGACGTGCCGTCTAGAGACAGAGGGCGACATCAGTTTCAGTCTCAGAAACAACGGTCAAGTGTCAACTTTGGTGAGGGTCAACATGCAGCGAGCGTGGAAAGGGTGCTCAGTCGGACTTGAAACGATGTCAAGTCTGTCCCATTCCATCAGACCAACCAGCCCAATGTGTTTTCGAGCGCCGCGTCTCAGTAAGTCAAATATCTCCGTGTATGCACCCAAAATACGTCTTAAGACCAGGTGCCGAACAAAGTGCTGCTCCACGCAAATTGGGCCGCCGTGCCCCACAGCCACGATTAATGGCTTTCTCCTGAAATTGGGCTTGCAATTTAACCGCATCTCCTCGGGCCGCGGAGAAAGGGAGAGAAACACGCATGAATATGGAGACAAAGAAAGGTGCGGGGTTTACTTTTCGATCGTTGCCGTCTGCAAGTAAAACTCCCGGTTCTTTCATTCTGTCAGGAACGTAGCAGGGGAACGAGTAGAGCTTCTCTTTGTGTTGCACTATTTTGGCCTTTGTGTGAGACCAGCCCTGCTATAGTAAAGCATATGCTTTTCTGTTTTTAATACATTGAAATTGAGTGTTGGTTGTAGGTAAAAATAGTCTAAAAGGTATGAAACAGGACCATGGAGGAATGGGGTGCGACGCAGATGCTAACACACTCACGCACGCACGCTCACACACACACATACACACACACACACACACACACACACCGTGATGACAAAATCATACAGTGAAGACATCTTATATTCATGTTCTCAGCGCCCTCTCCTGGCTAATATCAGTTAGTACACCTTGTCACCGGTTCCATTTAATTTCCATTCATCTAAGCCAGTGGTTCTAAACCATGGTCTCCAGGGGCCACCGTCCTGCATGTTGTAGATGTTTCCCTGCTCCAAAACACCGGCTTCTATTGAACGGGCCTTTATCTAGATCTCTAGAATCCTGGTGAGGAACGTGCATGGGGGTGTGTTCAAACAGGGGAAACATCTAAAACATGCAGGATAGAGGGTCCCTGAAGACCAGAAACCACCGATGGAATCGACCGCTATACAACTAGACATCGGCTCTTTTAATAATAAATAGCAGCGCGAACATGTTCCTTCTGTTTTGCCTCTGACCCATTCACCAAGCGATGCACCAATTCCTTGGAAGTTCATTTATTAGTTGAGCTCAGTGAGAACGTTCTCCTTTACAAGCCCATCAACAACACACACGAAAAATGTTAACCTTACAAGTGCAAGAGCTATACACCTCACATCGGCAAACAAGCAATAATCACCATGCTGGTCTAAAATCAGCCTGCCTCTCGTCTAACGAGCTTCATCTCAACAGATTCATTGACTAAGACGATCCAGCGTGGTATCGCGCGTCTGATAAGGGGATGAGGTGAGGACGGCTGATTCCGTCGCTTCGAAGAACGCGCGTTTCCACGGCGACCAATCAACAAAACGATTAGCGGCGCACCTTGCACGATACCTGTTGCGAAAATACACTCCGCTACGCGATCGTAACCATTCAGATCCTACCGCTACGGCGCCGTGTCGGGAAAATCCCCGCAGCGGTTTGAGTTAGGAGGACAAAGGACAAAGAAGGAATTCAGGACATCCCTGAGCACCCTATGCTAAGCCAGTAGAAAAGGGTGCCTTTCTATTCTCGTGCACTGAGATAAAAAAACCAACCTATGCTGTGAGTTCACTATCAGACAGACAAGACTCGCATCGCCATCAGAACCCCCACCTCCAAACATGAGCTTCCTCCTCGATTCTGCCTGAACTTCCTTCCACCCCCCTCTGACTGCAGACTAGCAGGGGTCTGAGTTGACATCTACAGCAAGCATTCGTACAGCGTGCGGGATTTCAAGTCAGGTCAGCGATGTTTCGGCGACGGGGCCAAAATCTAGGAGGTTCTACAAGTCGGGTTCTGCCGACGTCGGGATCTAGTCCGTATGTTTGAAGTCCCTGCGTATCAGACTTGTTAGATGGGAGCCGGAGAGTCTCTCTACAGGAGGTCCGTCTCTTTGAGGGCCGGATACGGGTCAGCGGTCTGGACAGCGGTCTGGACAGTGGTCTGGTCTTCTCTCCCGGTGCACCGCGCTAGTCATACGGACGACAGCACGTCCCCCGACGCCTCCCTCTGCCGCTCCCTCTCCTCTCTCTCCTTCCGTTCGGCCAGCTCCACGTCCATGACCGTGAAGGTCCGCTCGGCCCCCGGGGAGGCTTGGACCTCGTGGTACTTGGTGGAGGGGAAGGAGGTCTTGCAGAGCGTCTCGGCGTAGCGCTGTTTCAGCTCCGGGTCGGGGCAGAACAGGTAGTTGTAGAGGGCTGCCGCCAGGACTCCGCCCAGCACTGGACCCACCCAGTACACCTGAGACAGGGACACAGGTATCCGATCGTTGGCGTGTGTTTTTGTGAGGGTTTAGTCATCTGGACTGTCTGCGTGGGGGTGTTGAGTGTATGTGTGTGTGTGTATGGGGGGGGGGGGGTGTTTGTGTGTGTGTGTGTGTGGCGGAAGGTGTTTGTGTTAAAGAAACAGCGCTTGCGGCAACTCGGAAACGACCCTCCCTGCAACGCCTGTCTAATGTTAGTAATGTCATACGTATTTTACAAGGGGCAATGCGAGCTTAAAAAACACTTGGCACAGGTTCCCCAGTAAGATCCGCTAAACAGCTTTTATTTTTAACTGCCACGGCTGCGTTCGAAAAGCAACTAGCAGCATAACTTCACCCCCTGTCAAGCCCATCATGAAATATGTTTATGAACTTAGGCTTTGGCTACGCTCGGTTCGACAGGGCAAGTCACATTATATGCTTGTGTCTACATCCACGTCTACATCCAGGCATTTGCGAGGCTATTATTAAGTAAGTGTGATGCATTCTGGGATGATTTACGGTCGGGAATGCCGTCCCATTTGATGACCTGTGACCCATGACCTTTCTTATGTTGCGTCTCCTGCATTGAAAGCTCACAGCAGGGGCCGATGACAGCACGGTTAGCCAAGATACTGTGCACCTCTGGGGGCCTCTCTGGGGCTGTTTGCTACTGGTGCATGTTCTGTGTGTGTGTGTGTGTGAGGGTGTGAGGGTGTGAAAAGGACAGAGGGAGAGGGGGAGAGGGAGAGGGAGAGACGGAGAGAGGGAGAGCGAGTGAGACAGACAGAGAGAAAGAGTGGGTGAGTGAGTGAGTGAGCGAGCGAGCGAAAGTGTGAAAGAAAAGAAGGAGGAAAAAGTTGGAAAGAAAGAGAATGATGGAAAAAGAAAAAGATGGAAATGGGAGAAAAAGAGAGCGATTGGGAACGTGACCTGCGCGGCCGACTGAAATGAAATAACACGGTCTGGCAGGAACTCTGGGATTGGGTTTGGTGTTGCCAGCCAATTAGCAGACACTTACGCAACTCACACAAAACAGCCAAAACGTGGCCTCCGAAGGAAGCATTTCTAGTGGCTAATCCACGTTTAGCTAAACGAAAATGACGACAACCAAAAAAGTGGCAAATGAACGTTTAACTTGCGCGAACTGTAAGAACACGAGGTCGATCGATACAGCGTGTTCCTCTCTGCGACTGTGCATTCGGAGGTGGCAGCCAATAGGAAGCTTGTACTCGCGTGCGTGCGCCTTTTGGTCGTCGGTTCCTACCCAGTGGTTCTCCCAGCTCCAGGTGACCATGGCAGGGCCGAAGGAGCGGGCCGGGTTCATGCTGGCACCGGTGTAGGGAATCTAAAAGAAGGACCGGGACATGTGACACGCAGACACGGGTTAACCGATCACAGCTGACAACATGTCACAACATGGAGGGAAGTGCGGACAGTCTGAATGAAGGCAAGGCGGAGGGAAAGCGTAAGACTAATGTCCAGTTGCCCCCCCCCCCGAACCTAACCCTCACATATCACCCACCCACCCTCTTCACCCCCCCCGCTCGGCGCCTGCATGGGGTGTGGATGATGAATTTCAGGAACATTCCATCTAGAAGGGGTCTGCAGGGTCACAGTGATACCTGAGACCCCCCCCCCCCCCCCACCTCAGGCAATATCACCAACCTAAAGCTCTACCATGTATGTAACGAATCTGGCAAGCAAGACCCCACAGGGTGGTCAACCTAAATATCCTAGAGGAGGAACTTGAAGGTAGATTTACCAACAACAAAAACATCCGAGTCCCATGAATGTGGATTTTTGAAAGGCCCAGTGTTGTCTTATCAGTCCATTCTATAGTCTCGATTATCCTATGTTACCCACACTAATGATCTCCGATAATTTGTTTTTTTTCGGTACATTTACTTCCCGAACGAAGAAACCGGGTTCGAAATGCACTGAAATGTACTCACAAGCAATGTGCCTCGAGTGTCACACCGACAGGCCATGCCAGCGGAGGAGCTCCTGAAGGTCTGCGGCTATTGGAGTAGAGGGCGAAGACGGTGAACGACACAGCTCGAAAGGGATGAAGAAGCTCATGAGCCAGGGTGCCAAGAAGATGCTGGGTTCACTGGGGCAGCACGTATATAGAGGAACTGGCAGTATAACCTCTTATGGGTCCACTTGACAACGCTAAAGTCACGCAACAGCCCCCCCCTCCCCCAGCCGCCCAAGCTTCTTACGGGTGACCCCTGGCCGCCCCTGACCGAAGCCGGGGTGACCCCGTAGAGGATGGCGGCGCCCACCACGGCGCCCAGACACTGCCCTATCAGGTAGAAGACGCCCTTGGCCAGGCTGAGCTTGCGGGTGACCACCATGGCGGCCGTCACGGCCGGGTTGATGTGAGCGCCGCTGATGTGTCCGAAGCATTGGACCAGCGTGGCGATGCTCAGACCGAAACACAGCGAGATCAGCACCAGGTCCGGGGGGGGCGGGCTCTCCTCGCCGGCGGCCCAGTTGACGGTGGAGCCCAGGCTCAGCAGCACAAAGATCAGCATGGCCAGGAACTCCGCCCCCACGCAGCGCCAGAACTCCTGGGTCCATATCCCCTTGAAGGCGGCCATGACAGGGCCTCTACCGCAGCGAGAGGGCTTTCCACAGCACAGGGAAACACACTGGGGCCAACACGTCCTGGAGACGGAACGGAAAAAGAATCATGGAGAGGAGAGTTTTGGAGTTTCTTGACAGATAGTGGAACGTATAGGCTAAGGGTCATCATAATAGCACGGTTGTCAAAGCAGGGAGAAGCTAATGAGAATGCGTCCGCTGGTTCGTGAATTAGCGTCGGCACACTGACAGAGTTGGGCATGAAACCAGGCTCCGTAGCGTATTATAATAGCCTCTGTGTCCGTTATGAATCCCTGGGCCGTACAGCACACGGTCCTTATCCATGCGTAATGTGGATGGAAATCCGTGGCTCCGCGCGCATCACGCATTCTGGGTAAAAAGCTCAAACGGAGGGGAAAAAAGAGATTCGGAACAGAAAACTAAATTTTCGATCAAACCAACGTTGGTTGTAAGGATATAGGCTACTCAGGGGGCTGTAATTATTTCGGACAACTTTGGAAGTAAGACAGAGGAACTTGGTCAAAATAACGAGCAGCATCGAATATCGGTTACCTAGAGAAAAACACGCCAACGTAAATGTTCAAGTGAAAATAAAAACCCTGAACAGGAAATGAGAATATCATAAAACAATACAAAATGTCGCTGATCAACTAATTGTGCGGCTTTTCGGATTCTGCCATTAGGCTACGTTATCTAACTTCTAGTGCTGAACTTCTCAGCACTAGGTAAAATTGAAAGAAAAGTATGATTAATTTGTTACTTACGTGAAAATAAATCAAAGCAAACGTTTGTGGGTGTTGAAGTCTACGAGGTCTAACGAGCAAAAGCGCGTCTCCACCCCATTATGCGTCTAGATGAATTGACTAATTCAAACCGTTCAATTAGCATTGCGCTACTGATAACTAAAACCATCACTATCAACATCAAAACAATTATCTTTAATATGTCTAATCATATCGCAAATGAAATGGAATTACAAACTCAACTGCATTCATGAACTGTTGGCACGCTGATAATTATAGCGTCCCGATATCTCAGGCCATGCACACATCCAATCCAAGTTGCCAAATTCTGCATTCAGTGCTGTGTGCTACTTAAACGGTCCTGAACCTGCAAAACCCGATAAGCTGCATGACTTAACCGAATCAAAAAATGATATTGCAATGTTATTTTCTGCCGTTCACGAGAACGTATCTAAACATTGTATTCGCGGAACAGCATGTCCAACGCGCTCAACGGATACAATTCTAGCAAATACCTCTCCAAGCAGAGTCTGAAATGGTCCACCGGCCACACGCATTCAAGCGTACTACCCCAACTGATAAAGTTGCCACAGATGCGCAGCACGTCAGTCAAACATTCGCGAGGCGAAAACAACTATGTTTCAACGGCAGCAGCAGCGACATTTCACCCCTAAAAATGCACACGCGCTGCGTCTCCGTGGCGCGCCTTACAGCTGTACTCACCTCAGACGATCTAATGCCCCGCTTTCAGTCATGCCTTCGACGCAACCCTGATTGTGTGTCTCTCTGTGTGTATCTTTATAGGACTGCTTGTGTGTGTGTGTGTGTGTGTGTTACTGTTTAGGGTTTCTCTTAAACTTGCTCCCCGAGTCGGGTTTCCGACCCGTCTGTTACATGCTGTTGGCAGGGCAGCACCAGGGTGGACCTTTAGTAATTAACGTCCTACAGATCTGGACGAGTATATCGGACAAGGAATGTAGTCTCGTTCATTCACGAGGACACTGGCTCGCAAGGACACGGTGTGTGAGCACCCGGTCTGAGCACAAGCACATCCACAAACGACATACTTAAAGGAGAAAGAGAATAACAAATTGAAGACGGCATGTGGATACATTTCAGAGAACTTGTACAAGCTGCGACAGTTCTTACAACGCCGTGAAAAAAGGGACACAGATAGCTGGACATTCTGAGACAAAGACGAAGCACACCTTGCAGGGGACTGTGCAGTACCGCAACTTGTGCTTTTATGTGTGTTCGAGATAGCGTGCGCACAAGTTCATTCCTCCGTGTTGCGTGAGCGCTTAATGATGTCGCTGGCCCAGGCCCTCTAATGGCTTAAATGCTCATCGGCATTCGACAGACAAAGCCTGCAGTGTTCATCTTTGTTCAAAACACACGAGACGGGAGAGAGAAGTTTGAGAGCATCCAAACGGTCTCTTTCCCATCAAACGAACGCCAGTCGTCGTCGTCATGGCACCCTTACCCACACCTCCTCCCTCGTCTCCCCTGCTCGCAGTTATATAAACACTTACATAATCCTCTCTCCTTTGGATGGAACATTCGCTCCAGTCGGTTGAGATCCTCTGTGCCGCCGTCTCTGTAAACCAGACGCAGAGAATAGAAAGTATAAGTCTGACGACAGGCAGAACGTTTGTGAAGTTGGTGGAACTGCGAAACGCGTTCGCGTGGGGATTTCGGTTCGATTCGCCCAAAGAAAACCCGAAAGCTTCGGGTTTGTCTGTGCGCACGCAAAGTACCCTGCGTGCACAAGAGCCGTCAGAAGTTTGGACTCGTTGTGGAACATTTGACTGATATTTGTACAAAATAAAGAATTATTTGCGGATGTGGTATTTGACAGGGGTCTGCTTTGGCATCCCCCCCGTTTCAAAAGAAGCCTCTCCAGCCAGTTGGAAGGTGACACGTTCACAGCCAAACCTTGACTGTCAGCAGCCCACACTTGGCTCTGTCTCCCCCCATTCATCTTCAAGTCTGGGGTGCCGCGCGGCTCAGCAGTGGGCCGTCCCTCCATCCTCTCACCATCCACTGTCAGCTGGGCCTGAGAGACAGAGAGCGACGGAGAGAGAGAGAGACACAGAGAAATAGAAACAGAGAGAGCGAAAGAACGGTCTTGGGATGCACACATAAACCTGTTTGAGCAGAACCAACTTTGACAGGAAGGAGAATAGGGGGAGAAAAGCTGGGGGGGG
>BROE01000026.1:6851367-6872447 GCA_036571765.1 Plecoglossus altivelis
AATAATAATAACGCCTGGGCCGGTCCACACAATAATGGAGCGCCGCCATTTACCAAATCCCCGGGATGGGTAAAAACCCCCCCGTGGGTTGTGCGAGGTCTGCAGGGGACAGACAAATCAGGGTTAGACACAGAATCCCCCACACACACCGACGCAATCGACATAACCCCCACCCACCCCGGCCCTCAGCAAGTTTTGGGGCGCCGGTGAGTTAATCACCTATGAGGAGAGGCCACCGCTGGCGGCGCCCTGGTCGTGATCGAACTGTGTAATTGCATTTGTAACTAATTAAATTTCCCTGTGTAATGAGAAAGGCAGGCGTGCTCCGCATATCACCGCTCTATCCAGGAGGCCTTGGACTAGACCATCCGCCTCGTGAAGAATCGGTCCGTGCGAGACGGGATTTTGTACGATCGAGTGATTATCTGCGTGTGTATGGACCTGGATTTCCCACCCCGTACGGTAAGCTGACTGTTACTGTACCCGCCTGCCTGAACGGTCCACAAGGTCGTCGTGAGTCGTCGTTCAGGAAAGCCCACGGCAACCATCATCTCCGGAAGGTGACGCAAACACAGGGACGATCCTCTGAGCAGACAGCCCGTTTTCAGAAAAGGGCCCCCATTCGCTCTCCGCGCTCACCCAACAATCAAAACACCAACATCTATATCGGTTAACTTCTTCTTCTGAGCACCTGTCGAAGAAACGCGCGATGGAGGAACTGGGTAGGGCTTTCAGCATCTCCTCTCCTACAGAGACTGTCTCAATCAAGTGTTGGCCGACCGTCCCTTGGCCACCTCATTCAGTAGCGCATCATGTGACCACTGGAAGAGGAAAACAGGAGGCTGTCAGCTCTCCCCTCCACCACCCACCACCCTCCACCGACTACCACCCCCCCCCCCTCCTCCGGATCAACAGCAGTGCGTGAAGACTGAAGCGAACAGAGCGATTTACTAAGAACTTCTCCGCGGGAGTTCAACCGAGGCCACGCGCGCACGGCAACAAACAAGCAACGCGTGCGCACAAACAAACAAACGGAACACGCCCACCCGGGGCGCGCGCGCGCTAAAAGAAAGGTCGTCTCATTGATTCAGTTCAGACTTTCCTCTGGTCTCTGACCTTTCCAACAGCCGCCGTGATGGAATGAAAGGTGGGAGCCAAAGGCAGGAATGCAGAAGCACATCTCTGGAGAAATGTCAGTAATTAGAGCTTAGCATGAAGTGAGGTTGCAGCCCGTATCACACGCTAGACAGAGAGAGAGAAAGAGGGAGAGAAAGAGAAGGGGGGTGGGGGGGGGGAGAAAAAAAATCAAGAAAGAAAGATGGCTAGTTATTTTGGCTGCGTCCCCCCCATGTGAAGGACAGGCCTCTCACTGTCTTTCTCCGCTGAAACAAGCCCACTCTGTAGCCATAGCAACCGGTCCGATTGGCCGGACTGAATATGCAAGATAAGGCCGACTTGAAAGAGTGAGAAAATCCGTTACCTCCCTCCTCACGCTCTCTCTCTCTCTCTCTCTCTCCATTTCTATCTCCCCTCTCTCTCTCTCTCTCCATTTCTATCTCCCTCTCTCTCTCTCTCTCTCTCTCTCTCGCTCACACGCGAACGCATTCTCGTTTGCTCTCCCTCAGTCCTCTCTTCATGGAATTACACTGGCAAAGGCAACCAGTGAGATATGAGGACTGGCATGCGTTTGACACACTCCATCTGTCTTTGAGACACAGGGATTCAGAGAGAGAGAAAGAGAGAGAGAGAGAAAGATGTAGACAGAGAAAGAAGAGAGAGAGAGGGAGAGAGACAGACACTCAGAACTCTTGCCACAGAGACAAGACAGGCCCTGTGTTGATTTCTCTATGTGGGTAGTTGTTTGTTGGCAATGGCGTGCAATGCTTCAAGGACAAATCTGATGTGCCACTTGAACAAAACAAAGCGAGATGCGTTTCATGCATCTCACAGACCAAAATACCTCCTACATGGGTAGTAATAAGGGGTTGGCTAGCAATGAGTTAGCTCTAATCTGGCTAGAATACACAGATATGTGAAATACAGTGTGTGTGTGTGTGAGAGAGAGAAAGCGCGGGCTAGAATGAGCGAGAAAAAGTGTGTGTGGGGGGGGGGGGGTGAAGAGCAAGAGGGCGCTATTTTAAGCTCCTTAGAGTCCATCCAAACTCCTAATTAGGAAGCAGGCTGTCTCCCTTAGCAACCTGTGACACGGTCCAACGCTCTGACCGTGAACACGGCAACCTGTCCACTATTGTCCAACTGTCATCTCTCTCTTTTCTTTCTCACAATGTCTCCACACCTCACCGGCACGCACACACTTGCTCCTTCCCTCGCAAGGAAGCCATGTTCTCCTCTCTCCTCTCTCCTCTCTCCTGCTGAGAAAGGGGCCCAGCTAAAGAAATATATGTTCGGTCTACCCAGACACGACTCGGATGATGACATGGTTGGACTCGTGGACCAAACCCGCGCTGTCCTTGGTGCCGTGGGGAAAACGGCAGACTTAAACCCCCCCCCCTCTTTCTACGGATGATGCAACACAACTAAGCCTGGACCCAGGGAAGCAAGGAAAATACCTTATAGATCTTCTGGCTTTATGTCCAAATGATTTCCACTTTGACCATGTGGAGGGGGGGACGGGGGAGCTGCCTTTCTTGCCTGACCCAGCAGCACTTTCGCAAGTCGCGAGAACGGTACCTCAAATGTCAGCGGAGTAGTTTGGCGTTTTCCTGCAGCTTGGTTGAGAGGTTCATGTTGAGAAATGGATGCATTAGCAGCGAGGGAAGCCAGTCTGTCGAAGTGCCAAACAGCTTAGAGAGGCGCTTAGAGAGCAGAAGATTGCCGTCAATAGGTTCTTGACTTGTCAGACACAGTTGAGCCCCGTGTGGTTTCATGAAAAGGAGTGGAAGGGTTTGTACGCTGTAATTTTCAGCAGGTGGGGGAGGGAGGGAGGAGGGGGACCGTCAGGGCAAAGGTATAATTGTCCCCCTTCACCCCTGATCTTTGCTTTCTCTCCATCTCTCTCTCTCTCTCCCTCTCCATCTCTCTCTCCCTCCCTCTCTCTCTCTCTCTCTCTCCACTCTGCTGTGATGATAAGACCGCTGCTCTGTGAAAGCTTTCATGCTTCCAGGATTTTTGCATTTTCTAGTACACACACACACACACACACACACACACACACGAACATGCACACACACACACACCTCGGGTTTTACCCTGATACACACACACAAACAAACAAACCAGAACCTCTCTCTCTCTCTCACACACACACACACACACACACACGTGAGCACACACGCACACACAAGCTTGTGTGCATTATCTTGTGCCCAAACATAGACACACACACTACACTGGGTTTGTACTTTGACACACAGGCAGCAAACACACACACAAACAAACAAACACACACACACACACACACACAAAGAGAGCATTGCACGCACACACTCGCACACCTGCTCTGGGGAGATAAGTCTTGGAGCGGTTCCTGTAGGCTGCATCCTCTCTGGCCCTTCACACACCCAGGGGCACTCAGCCACTAAACCCTGCTGGCGTGCCACGCTCTGACAGAATGCAGGGAAGACAGGGGCTGAAAGTTGGGCTTCAGGGGGAGAGAGAGAGAGAGAAAGAGAGAGGAGGATAAGGAGAGAAAAAGAGACCATTTTAGTGACATGTGTACACCTCCTACAATCTCTCATCTGAATTATACGAGGAACAATAACAGTGCTTGTATAATGGTTTGCCTTCATGAAAAGATGACAGGTTTTCTACATTAATGAGGGTCCTCAGGGAGTTCTAATCTGCTACATTCAGACATGATCATTTTACTACAATGCAATATTAAATCCTAATTCTATAAGACCTGTACTTGTTTTACGAGCTTCCTGGCAGCACTCAATGAACAGATGATCAATGAATGAGCCCTGCGTGACTTTGAGCATTTCATTTCTTATATTACGACACTAAATCTGCACGTGAGAGTACTTGTCGTTAGACTACCGTTTCATTTCCATCTACCGTCACAGCACCACCGATCTGCCGTTATTGCAGCCCTCCAAACCTCCTCATTTTCTCTCACACACGCCCTCTTTCACATAGGACATGTAGGGGGGATTCAGATGGGCTGCTGCCTAAATGAACAGCCTGTGTTAGAGTGTGTGTGTGTGTGTGTGTACGTGAGTGGTACATGTGACTGTACGTGTACTTGAGTTTGTGTTCACGGGAAGGCTGCCCATCTGTTTCCCCTCACGTGAGGCTGCTACAAACCGGCTCGTGCAGCCACGAGGCTTTACCTCAATGAAACTGGTAGGCGAGGCTGAGCTGTCGATGCGCTTAAGGATCTCAGACGTCTCTCTCCTTTTCTACTTTATTTCACGTGAGATGGTGCCTTTCACGACCGCTAAGAATCCCTAGGTAAACGCCGATAACACGTCTCAAGCAGGTGTTGGTTGGAAACAAGACAAGCAATGCAAACGACTTACAAAAGACGAAGATCAACAACTAAAAAGACGTAGACCTTCACGGCGTGATGGCAATAGCTGAATACCACCGCATGTAAATGTTTACCAGCAAGCACAGACATAACAAACAGTTCAAACGCATAATGAAATAAAACAATAAAAATCACCTTTGTTTTTCCTATCCGTTGTGAGGAGTTCGGTATCGAACCGGCGATCTAGCGGCGGAACACGTCTTGTTTCATTTTCTTTGCCAGTCTTCCATTGTGTTTCGACGTAGAGAATTCCATTCCGTGATTGCTGTCGCTTAAGGAGCTGTTGTTCTCTTGGTTCGAGATAGTTTAAAGTGCCCAGTGTTTGCATGCTCGCTGATCGTAATTGTTGCCCTTGTTCTTGAAATGGTCCATTGCGAAATTGCCGCTGGCAATTTCTCTTATTCAATACAGCAGGTGGCCTATATACTGACAAGCTCAACGGGTGATTAAGCGACAGGAAATATAACTGTACTTCAACTTGTTGGAAGTCGGTTTTCTATTCACATCGATCATTTTTTTTGTTCGAAAATGTTGCGTTAAAATGTGGGAACGGTACTGTAAATCTAGATGCCTTTACAAGGGTACAGTCACACCTTTATTGAATACATAGAGCATATACATAGCTTTATTGCATAAGTAATTGCATGACCTTGCGGAATGTCACAATCAACGACCATTTGAGAAAAAAAAAGCTGTAATAGCTTCCAACTTGCCAACCAGGATGTGTGGACTTAACACATTAAAGCCGGTAGCATGAAATAGACGTCCCTATCAAGTTGTTTGAAGCCGATAGAAGCTAAATCAAAAACGATGGATTTGGCCACTGTTGGGCGGACTTCCATTAGATGATGCAAATGGGGAAGGAAGGGGGAGAATGAATAACAAATATGGAGAGGAACAATCTGGTTCTGTTTTGCACACCACAATCAATGCAGACTTTTTCGGTTGGAAGACTGAAGAGATTCATAATGTTCCAACGTGTCTCCTCTGGACTATATATGCCAAATCACAGAACTCTCATACACACCTCCTCTCTCCATAGGGACCATGTTAACAAAAGCAATTCTTGTCAAATGAATTGTACATGAACCTGTCTCTCTGTGGAGAAGCTCTGATTAGATTGTTGTTTATATACCAAGCAAGGGAAAATGCCAATTACTTCCATTACTTAATATTACGAGTAGGTGCCATATGAATATGAACACATAGATATACATCGTGTGTACGGCCACAGTCGCTGGTATTGCATATCACCAGTCTATTCTT
This sequence comes from Plecoglossus altivelis, assembly GCA_036571765.1. Taxonomy (NCBI): domain Eukaryota; kingdom Metazoa; phylum Chordata; class Actinopteri; order Osmeriformes; family Plecoglossidae; genus Plecoglossus; species Plecoglossus altivelis. The sequence continues at coordinate 6,857,126 of BROE01000026.1, forward strand.
GACGTTAGATATGAAATCTAATTCATATGATGCATTCCCAAGCAACTCAAGACATGTTCACACAAAGCTGTGTTGCAGAAGAACACAAACCGGTTCTAACCGGATCAGAAGGAGGAGTAAGAGGCTCTGATGCGGGACGGGAACAAAAAGTCCAAAAAGCGAGTGTCTGTCTGGGTTGACAATCAGTCACCTCACAGGTGTTCAGGATCATTAACATGGTGCCAGCAAATCACCGGTCTCAGAGCCAAGATCAGCACCAACGGCGAAGGGGCGATGGAGGGACGACCGCCTCCTGGGGTACTTTTGAAGAAAAGACGGTATCTGGGACTGGCCAAAGAAAACGATTACGATGAGTCGAATCACTCAAGCGCTGAACGGAGCGAGATTGGGACGGGGGAGGGGAAAAAAGCGCTGTCGACGGACTAATCGAAGTTTGAGGTTGTTCGTCCCGCAAAGAAGAACACGCGGGAGAGATGAGGACCGAATACATACGGTAAAACCGCTTGAAAGAGTTCTCGACGCCACCCACGTCGAGCGCGGCGGAGGAGGCGTGATCCTGCTCTGCGATCGCCTCTCGCCGTGCGCGTGACGATGCTTTTTTGGACAGTCGATCGGTTACGGTGCATAGAGGGATCTTGAAAAAGCGAGGGCATCGCTCCCATTTGCAACAGCACGTTACCCTTCCTGTAGATGGCCCTTGATTGGAGCCAATTACCTTCTGCAACATGACGATGACCCGAAACCATACTTCCAAGACTCTGCAAGAACCATTTGGGGAAGAAGTCATCAGAATACCTATTCAGCAGAGCAGGCAGTCCTGTCTAATCATCGGATCTCACCCCTATTTTAGTCGTGGGGGGAGCAGCTTGCTTGCATCGTAAGTAAGAAGTTCCTATCTAGCCAATCGGATTGCGAGAGTAGCTTCGGGGTGTACGGGGTGATATCTCAACGAATCAGATTACCTCGACAAATTGACAACTGGAACGCCAAAAGGCGAGCGAGGCCGTGTGCAATTGCAAATAAAAATGGAGCGTTGCTTGACAAGAGCCCGGTTTGAAGACGCCAGCATGATTTCAATTAAAATCGGAATTCCTAACCTTGTCAAGGCTTGCGTATCCCACGCAAGCTCACGTCGGGGATGTTTACACGGAAAAACAAGGACATTTCGAAAGTGGCCCCCAAAACCTTTGAAGACTGCTACATCGGCGCGCATATTCCCAATGGGAGCTTCTTCGACCTGTCTACTGTAGCATCCATCGTACGTCGGCGGGCGTGTATTTGGGCGCCGCTTGCTGTCCTGAGTGTCGTCCCCGGTCCCTGAGGTTCGCACAGTGGGCTGGGCGGGTAAACAGAACTAAAATGCTCCCTTTACTCTGGGCCGCGACAGCAGACAGAGTGCCGCATCAATGATTCAACGCAGCTACCCAGACAGCTTGGAGAAGAAGCAAAGTAGGCCCTCTTCCCGCCCCTCCCAACTCGCTTTGCCCTCCGTCGGATCCTCCGGCTTCCCACCCGCATTCCCCCTCCTCCTCCTTCTCCTCCCGCAGGTTAAAGTGCCCGCGGACCCCGGCCGACGACGAGGCGGGCCCCCCTCGCTGTAAACGCGCGTCTACGAACTGCTAACCCGACCCGATTCTGGCCCCGGAGTGGACTTCTAAGAGGCCGCGCGATTTCCGAGGGACGGTTTCTGTGAATTATTGACGACGGATGTTTTGAAATGAAAACACGACCGTAAACAACTTCCGAAATAGCAGCGTCTGGAGTCGAAAGAGCTTGGCTACCATCTCCTACTTTAATCCAGACCTCCATTATCAACTCCTTTAAAGTCGATCGTGGACAACTCATTGAACTGCTTCTTATTTCCATTTGAAGTTAAATGCCTGACTGGTTCCTGTGTCTTATTAAGCCTCAACCCCCATGTTTTGCTGTCTTGCAAACGACTGAAATTCCTGCTTAACTTTAAAAAAAAACATTAATTAAACCTGATGCTGCTATTTTATGTCTTCTCTAACACGCATATCTGAAAGAAGAGTTTATTTTGAGACAAAGGAAAAGGAAAGGCATGACAAAAAAAAAACCACGCTCTTAGTTCTTTAAAGACTGCTGAGAGTATTCGGTTGTGTGCCTTGCTCTCATATATATGCTAATGAGGTGCGTTGGCGTGGTGACAGGGCTCTGCGGCCGAGCGTGGCGTGTCGAGAGATAACGGCCCCTAACGCTTGCAACGCTATCGCGCGCGTTCTCCGACGAGAAAGCGTCGTTGGCCCTCTATGGGCGTAACCAAAACATCGAAACAAGTTGGCGAATCGCTGCTCCTTTTCGGGATGACGACTTCCTCGTTTCATTCCCCGGGCCGTTCCTCGTTAGCTGAAATGCCGTCTGAGGGATACTCGAAAGCGAGAAGGGAGATAGCGTGGGCCCCCGGAAAAACAGGGAGTGGAGAGGAGACAAGACAAGCAGAGAGAGACGCGACGCGGTCAGAATACCAAATTGGTAGGCAGGCTTAGCGACTTGAGAGATGGAAGACAGAATCCAGGACATGGTGACAACCCTCTGTAGGGTCCACGTTATTCACAGGCTCGCTCAACCGTAAGCCTGTATGCGGAGCTACTGGGAGCGAAAGCGGTGAGGGTGCGCGAGAGAAAGAGAGAGAGAGAGAGCCGCGGAAGTGTACATGTGCGCGCTATATATGCAGCGTGCACTGGGAATGTTCCAGAAGCGTATTTGCGCGCGCGTATGTGCGCGTGTGTGCGCGTGTGTACATAGAAATGTGTGTTTGTCAAAGTAGTGTGTGCTCGCTCTGCAGGGTGCCTTGTTACATCACCTATCCTGGCTGGGCCAGATGCATCAAATAGGGCTCCAGAGGGGAGTTTGGGAGTGTTCTCCGGAATCTCTAATCCTATTTGGGCAAGACGGCGGGCGTGAAAACATCAGCTGACTGACCCTGCTGCGGAAAAGGGTTTCCGGAAAAGGAGCTGGGCGAAGGTGCGTGGACGGGCCTGTGTGCGATGTGACATGCGACAAAGACTGTACCCCCGCCCCGCCCAGCCCCAGATCCCCCATCACCTCCACCTCTCTGCCCCACCCGACCGCCTTCCCCCGAAAGAGGAAAGCGGAGATAATATGCAGTGATTGGACCACTGAGTGACTATATACCTGCAATTAGTGTCAGAGCGTTACCCATCCTCAACCCCACCCTCCCCCACCCTCCCCCCGCTCCCCCTCAAGTCCGGAGAAGCAGAAGCAGAACTGTCACTGTGCTTCATTAGGGTGGAAAATACCTTCACCTCCCCCCTCCCTTCCCAGCCCCATGGGCACTTTAGTACATGCCAGGGTTCAGGGCTGCAGAGACAGGCAGGGCCTGGCTGAGCTAGCCGACTCTGTCAGAGGGGGCGAGAGGTGAGTGGTGGGGGGGGGGGAGGCGAGGGAGAGGGTGTTGGAGGTAGGGTTGTTTTTCAGTAATTTCCCTGACAGCTTAATGACCTCCCCATGCACAGTTCAAGGAACAAGGCACCGCGCTGAGGTAAACTTCGCAAACGTGCGCGGTGATGGCGCGCGTGTGCGTGCGCGCGCCGACCGTTGCCTTTGCGGCGGATGCAAAAATCCTAGGATCACGGTATGGAAAACATCAGCGGTTTTTAGAAGGGTTTAGTTTTCATGCTCAACTCGGAAACATCCGTTTCTTCGGTTTGTCGACGCGAGCGCGTATGTGTTTCATCAGCTTATCTCATACAATGTCTGTTTGCCAAAGACTTCCATATCCATAAATCTATCTGCTTTCGAAACACAGCTCAAACCTTTCACAACAACAATAACAAGGCGGAATCTTAGGAGATGTTATCCAAATATCCGGTAGTGTTACGACTGTGTGTTTTTGTGTGCGCGCGTGCGTGTTGGTGGGGGGGGGGGGGTGCGAGCTTGTGTGAGTCAATGGCTTGTAATAGTGCCATGTCGGTCTCCTATGAAGGCCTCATGTGTGTCAGCCTGTGTTTGTGAGTGCATGATGGGGGATTGTGTGAGTTTCTGCCTGGTTAGTATTGTTTGTGTGCATTGGCTGTGTCTAATACAGTGACCTCACCGTGTTGGAATCCTTGAGGGGAGGAAGAGGCCTCTCTTTCTCCCATTGCTTTTGGACTTCATGCTACAGTAGCCCCCCTCCAGCACTCCCTCCCTCCCGCCCCCGCTCCCTCCCTCCCTACCCGGCCTCCGCCCCCAGCGCTCCCTTCCCGCCCCCCGCGCGCGCCCTGGCCTCCGGCCTCCCCCCCGCGCTCCATCCCTCCCGCTTCCCCTCCCGCCGCCCCCCACTCCCTCCCCCGCTCCCTCCCGCCCTAGCCCCGCGCCCCCCCCCCCCCCCCGCAGCCCTCTGACTGCGAAAAGAACGATCACGCGAGGACCCCTAAGGGCCGCGGAAGAGCACAAGAGCCTTTGACGATGACAGGAGGCTAGGCTACGGTAAACGAGACTAGCGGAGATAACGACCGGTCGCGCGTCGGCGAAACGGGGAGACCGTGCCGCGGGGGCGGAGCGATGGCCGCGGTGCTAGCGAGGGAGAAAAAGAAGAGGATGGCTCGCCTGGGGACCGACCAATCAGCGCACGTCCTGCCACACGTGCCGGGGCGCCGTCGTGGCCGTTTCGGGGAGGGCTAACTTTGAGAGCGAGAGAAAAACGCGAAAGAATCGGCGAGTCTTTAAATAGCGTCGATGCTATACCCCTTCATTAGCAGGCTAAGGAAAATCTTTTTTTTTTTTTATTTTTTAATTAAGCCCAGCAGATGGGCTTGGTGTAGTGGTAATGAGATGCTAAGCCCCGCTATTGAAAATTCCCTCACTAGTTAGTGCACGGCGGTGATTAGCAATGCTAGGAGCGAGTTCCGTGTTAGCGCAGGGCTCGGAGAAAGTCAAGCTTTCGAGCGCACATCTCTGAGGTCAGCAGATTTCACTGTTTGATCCTGTTTCCACGCAACTGGCTCAGGGCATCCAGTGCGGCATTGTTTATCTCCTGCAACACACACGTACACACGTACACACGGTACGCAGCGTACACACTACGACGGTGAGCGCGCGAACAAATACAACACATGCACACCTTTACACATAGCGAACAGCACAGGCTTGACTCCACAACAAATCGGATGGGTGGGCCATTTTGAATATAACACTTTTATAGAAACTCTTACTGCTAAAAGATTGGGGCGGGGGGGGGGGGGGCAGCTTGGGGCGGGGGGGGGGGGCAGCATTGCCTGTCACATGTCTCACCGGTAAAGCATGAGCCACGACCACATTAAGTGCAATGCATTTTTGCTACAGCGAACCCTCGCCAGAAATCTCCCTTCCTCGTACGGATGTCTTTGTAGCGGCAACTATCAGATCTGCATGGGTGTTATTCCTCCTCCCAGAGCCACCGTCCCCAGGCCATCAACAGGCTCCGAGAGATTAGCATGCTAATCAGCCCTGAGCACACACGAGGCTGTCATTTCCAAACCCCCCCGCCCCCCGCCCCGGTGAAGGAGGGCCCGAATAAACCAACCGTCCCAAGTCCGTTTATCTATTTACAGTGCTCAGACGCAGCTGAGGCACATCAAAGCCCTTTCCCTCTTCCCTTTTCATCTGACGCGGAGGAGCGCTGGGTTTTTCTCTCTCTCTCTCTCTCTCTCTCTCTCTCTCTCTCTCTCTCTCTCTCTCTCTCTCCCCGAGTCTGAATAAAGCATGCAGCCACTCTTCCGGTAGAGCAAACACACGCTGGGAGCAGCACTGCAGCTCTGTGGCAGGGGTCAAAGACTCATTTTGAGGACAGGTGAACGCAAGCGCACGTTCGCCCGCGAACACCCCCCCTCGCACACGCTAACAAACGCACGCGCGCGCAAGACGGACGCGCGGCGGAAGGCATCAGGTGGCGGTGCTGTAGCAAGGCCAGATGGTCAGGTACGTTGCCACTCTGCCGGGAAGAGGAGAAGGGAATGTTGGGTGACGCGAGCTTTAATCGCACGCCCACACGCCGTGAACACCTTCCCGACACGCTCATCTCGCTCTTTCTCTGTTAGGATTCAACGGGAAAAACCTCCCTTTTCATTGCATTCCGCCCTCCCCTCCCCCCCCACACCCCTCTCTCTCCCTCCCATCTTTCTTACCAGGCTGGGGAGTAAAGATATAGCTGACATGCCCTTGGGGGAGCGAACGCTTGCCAGACTGCAGGGTGAGGAGGGAGAGCCTCTGTGTTTCGTGTTGGATTTAAGATAAAGGAGGGGAGAAGAAAGGAGATTTAAACCTTCCACAGAGTGGAACAGCTCAACCCCCCATCCAGGGAACCAAAGGACAAACACCCTCGGAATAAGAAACGAGAGACACCGAGAGAGAGTGTGTGTGGGGGGGGGGGAGGCGAAAGGGAGAGAGAGAGAGAGAAAGAGGGGAGGGGAAGGGAGAGAGAGGGGGGGGCGAGAGGGACAGAGAGAGAGGGGGGCAAAGAGAGAGAGAGAGTGGGGGGGGCGAAGAGGGAGAGAGAGAGAGGCACGGGGGGGGGGGAAGACCAAGAGAGAGAGAGATTGAGGAGAGGAAGAGGGAGACAGAGGAGAGAGAAAGAGGGGGGGGGAGGGGGGGGGTGGAGAGAAGTGGGGGGGGAGAGGAGAGAGAGAGAGGGGGGGAGGGAGACAGAGAGAGAGGGGGGGGTGGAGGGAGAGAGAGAGGAGATGGGGTGAAGAGGGAGAGAGAGAGAGGGGAGAGGAGAGGGGCCGAAAGAGGAGGTGGGAGACGAGAGGAAAGGAAGAGAGTGGGGGGGGGGGGGAAGAGAGAGGTTGGGGGCAAAGAGAGGGAGGGGGGGGAAGAGGGGAGGAAGAGAGAGGAGAGGCGACGAGAGATAGAGAGAGAGAAGAGAGAGAGAGAGAGAGAATGTGGCGGGGGGCGAAGAGGGAAAGAGAGAGAGCAATAAAAACGGGAGAGAAGGAGAGATGGAGAAAGAGTAGAAACAGTAGACTCAGGGCAGTCTATTGTTGAGATGCTGATTATTTTGCAGGATGGTAGCTCACTAGCTCAACACCCTTGAAAAAACATTTTATTCATTCACCTGCTTCTGCAAAGAACAGCAGTAAGGTTCAATTAATTCGATCTAGATCAATAACACGCATGAGTGAAAATATAAATGGAGCCAACCTCAATTCTCCCGGAACAATATCTTTTTTTAGTCCCATCAAGAACTTGGTTACTCTTTTTGATTGAATAGGGGCACGGATGTGTATTAAGTTCAGCAGTTAGCAAAACATTGTGTGTGTGTGCCAGGGTGGGTCTGGTGATGTGAAATGAGAATGAAAAAAGAGAGAGAGCAAGGGAAAAAGGGGTCTGGGAGCCGAAAAGAGAGAGCGTGGAGTCTAAAAATAGAATTTGTGCATACCTAGCTTGAACATGACATTGATCAACGGATACGGGACTGGAGAACTCTCCGTTTAGACGTTCCCTCGCACTTTCTCACACTCCGTCTCCCCGGCACGCTCCGCGCACGCGCAAGGGAGAACGTGACGGAGGCCAGTACCGCTGGTCCTGGTGGTTTTCTACGTTTCCCTAATAAACGCGAGTCGAAAGGTCATTCGTACTTTACAGCACTTTTCCCATTCTCTTAGGGTCATCAAACGGACTGGTCCAGTTGTTTAACCGATCTTAGAGATGGGGAGGGTAGAGGGGGTTTTCGAAGGGGATTTGCTTACGCTGTGAGAGCGGGTGCAATTGTTCCGAACACGCCTCCCCCCCCCCCCCCCCCTCCCCCCATCATGAAAAGATTGAGAAAACATGCAAAAAATGTTTAATCTGTAATCCAAATCACACAAATACAAGGTCTGGATATTAGCATTTCTCAGAGACCACACCCAGATGAACGACAACAGAAAAAAAACAAAAAATACAATCTGTACAAATTGATGTTTACAGTGAATAGCCAATCAGAGAGTACCAGAGGACACTAAGGCAGATAAATGGACTGAATAAAACATTGTCTTGCTTGTATTATTTTTCTCCTTTTTTCTTTTTTCTTTAATCCATGTAATCCACCTCAGAAGAGTAACAAAACGTATCTCTGCTACAAAATAAGGACTGATGACTCTCTCTTTATATGCAACTGGCTTCTGCATACGTCGCAGCGTGAGAAGAAAAGAAAAGAAAAAAAAAGCTATGACAAAAAGATCGAGTTGTGAAGGAATTATCTAGAAGTCTGGACATTTCTGTACATATCTCGCTCTCGCTGGTCTGTGCCAGAGAAGGATCTGCCCACTGTTTCTTCAAGGAAATGACACGCTCACACGCTCCAGAGATGTGGCGGAAACCTGAACGTGTTCACGTACTTGGCCAGGGAGCTCGTCGCTTCGCGGTCCGGAACCGCTGCGAAAAGTCCGGAGGTTTTAAAAGCCGGGAAACGAAAACCCCCCCCCAAAAAAACAAAATAATGTACAAAAAGGCACATTTTACCCCAGTGCTTCTGTACTGTGAGATTCAAGTGTAAAAGAGCGTCTGTAGCGTCGCCGCTATCCGAGCTAGCGCTCGAGATGTTATCGTCACCGACCGCTGTACCGCGCGATGATGCCGTCACCTCCGAGGAGCCAAACTGTTTAGGCTGTCGTCTTCGCTCGGCGTGCAGGCTAACGCTCTCAGCTAGTGGGCCCCTAGTCTCAGAATGATTGCTACTGGGCAGCTAGCCTCAGTTAGTAGGAATGCTAGAGGGCCCGCTAGCTCCGGTTAGCCTGGACGCTCGTGGGATGCTAGGCTCAGTCGGCCCCAGCTAGCGGTCACCGGCATCAGGCTTTCCTCGTGCTTGTCGTCCCTCGGATCCAGTCCTCCAGAGTACGTCCCTTTGCAAGCTGTCCCGCACTTTCCCAAAAGCGCCGCTCCTTTCCCCTCGCGTCTCCTCCCATGCCATTCTACGCTGGCGTGGGTGTGTGGGGGGGGGGGGGAAAGGTGAAAGGGAGGGAGGGGGCAGTGGCCCTCCCCGTAGAGGTCGGCCAGCTTGCGGAAGCGGGGGCCCCAGTCGCTGAGGTAGTCGTAATCCTGATCGCCCCCGCTGGAGGAGGAGTGCAGGGAGCTGAGGGAGCCGGCCGTGGAGCCGCTGCCCTCATAGTCGAACACCAGCAGGGAGTCGTAGGGGGGCGCCGTGGGGTCGTTATCAGCAGCCTTCAGTCCCTGGGGGGGGAGGGTCGGGGGTGGGAGGGTGGGTGGAGTGGAGTGGACAAGAGAGAGACCAAATGAGCAAGGAGGTTGTTCCATGTGTCGGTGGGGGCCGAGAAGAGGGAGAAACAAGGGACAACGAGCGCGGGCGAGCGACATAGAGACCCGAGGGTGGCGGTGGGGGAGAGAGGAGGAAAGGGAGGGATTAGAGCAGGGGAGAAGAGCGGAGGATTTAGGTCAGGCAGGACAGAGGCTGGGTCTGTCTCTCTGAAGAGATTCAGCAGATTACCGAGTGTAGCCCAGATATTTATAACCAGCGCACACTCGCTGTCACACTCCCCCTAACACACACGCACGTGCAAACGACTGCACACTGAACTCGTAACAGCTTTGGGAAGAGAGCTTAACCTCCCCCCAAAAATGTCCTTATTGACTGGCATATTGATTCAGCGCAAAAAAATGAATACTCAAAATCAGATAGGGCGTGGAAATGATTGCGTGGGAGACGTCGGTCTCTTTAGACAGTGGAATGTCAAACTCCCCACTGTCTCGCTCGTCTGATAGAGTTAAGGAAGAGTCAGAGGCATCGGCTTGTCATGTCTGCTAGATTAAGCTGTCTAGATCGGCTTGCCGTGTCTGACAGTTCCCTCTCATTATTCAGGGCTCTGCTTGGCAGATGTCTCCGTCCCAGCCCCGAACAGACACGGGCGCAGACGCGCACGATCATACAAGCACCCAAAAAAAACAAACAAAAAACGAACGCACCAACGCTCCCACGCGCGCTCCCGCTCGCACTCTCCACGCAGACGAACGCACGCGCAAACAAAAACCTACACGCGCGCGCTGCACAAACACACCCGCTCCACCCCTCCCCAACACACACACACACACAAACATACACACACAAACACACAAACACATACACACAAACACACACACACACACACACAAAGACACACACAAACACACACACACACACAAAGACACACACACACACACACACAAAGACAAGCACAACAGAACAAAGCAAAGAACGCGCTACTCCCTTAAATAAATGACGCACGGTCTCTCTCGAAATGTTTCAACGGGCACGAACATTGTCTTCACAGGCGACGCGCATCCTTTCTTGGAAACGCAACGCGGACCCGCTCGTCCTCCGAAGAAACGCGTGGAGATTGAGTTGTTCTCTGTTGAAGAGCTGACTAAAGCTCCAAAGCCAGTCTTTGGGATTAATAAAACTCAATGGATTTACCTCCAATTAGCCAGCCAGGCCTGCCCATGTCTGCACCAGACTAATCCTTACTGTTAGCCAAGCTAATTAAGAATTACAGAGCTAGCCCTCTCCCTGTGTCTGTCTGCGTTACACACGCGCACGCGCGCGCACGCACAGGGTGGCGTACCTCGTGGATGAAGTCACCGATGTCTCCAGGGTGGGGGGCAGCCGATCGGATGGGGTACTGGTGGTCGTGGTGCAAGGGTCTCTCATCCATGCGCCTGATCCCCACCTTCACACACTCAGGCTCCAGCGAGTCAGGCTGCTGGAGCTGACTGAGGTCGTAGTCCTGTGGACACACACGCACACGCACACGCACACATACACACGCGCACACACACACACATACACACACGAGCACACACGCGCATGCACGCACGCACACACATACGTACACACATACACACACGCAAAGAGGTTCTGTTCAGTTATCTTACATAATACGATTAGGTACAACAAGCTCAACTTATTTGTTGTACAGAAGTAACAACGCTTCTCCAAAGCCGAAGAGGCCAGGACGGAGGGGCCACTCACGGTAGGGCCACCAGCTCACGAGGGCCCAGCTCACGAGGGCCAGCTCACCGAAGCGGCCAGCTCACGAGGGCGCCAGCCTCAAACGGAGGGCCAGCCTCAACGGAGGGGCCCAGGTACGTACAAGGCTACCCAGGCGTTGCCTTTTCAACGGCCGCGCCTTTCATGCCAATTGTTGCGAGCGCATTTCATCGCAACAACAACAACAACAACAACATCAACAGAAAAAGCCATCTCCATGGAGATGGGGGGGGGGGCGTTTACCGTGGCGATAAAGGCGAGGCGTGCTAGCGACCTTGGGCTATTGTTCAGTGTAAAAGCTAACCAATGGAATGCTTTCAGGGCAGCGTTGCCGGAGCCTCAATAACATGACAGAGAGGAGAGAGAGAGAGAGAGAGAGAGAGAGAGAGAGAGGGAAAGAGTCAGAAACCGGGGAGCAAATGGACGGACAGAGAGCAAAGGAGAAAGAGAGAAAAGCGAGAAGTGATAAATATGATAGGGGGGACCTTGTTCCTGGGCCATATTGGTCAAGTGGAGCGAGAAGCCAGTGTTCATCCTTTGCTGTCGCTGATCAAAGCTAAATAGGATTCCGCCATTGTCACGCGATAGAGAAGAAAGGTGCTGTTTTCTTTCTTTGGTCACCCCCACTTCATAAATTCAGCCCTTAACCATCATCGCCGGATCATATCGCACAGTTGGCAAACATCACACACACGCTACAAAGCAATGCGAAAAATTCCATTGTGTTTCGCTAAAAGCCTGCGTTGGCGTGTTGAAGAGACCGTTGTGTGTAACTTCCTGAACTGTTCCTGAACCGTTCAGTTAAAAAAAAAAAAAGAAAAAAAAAAAATGTTTTATAGCAGGGTGTGTTGTACTTTAGTTAGGTGGAGAGATGTACTACTGAATGGAAAGGGCTAGATGAGCACACGTTCAGTCCATCACTAAGCCTGATCTAATTATGGCCGTGCTTGGTGCGCTAGCAGAACCGTTAGCACGCCGCAAACTGGCGGCATCGCTCCTTGGCTGCTAGCTTTGTCTAAGCCGGTCTAGCCCACTATTTTGCTTTAACCTGTTCAGCCTGGTTTGTTACTACGCCAAAGCTAGTAACAAACAGTGCTAGCCAGCCTAGCTTCGACCCGTGCCCCCCTCTTCTCTCCCTCCGTCAACCCCCCCGCCCCCCAGAAGCAACCACTAGGAAATTCAGGACTATTACTATGAATTCTAGACTATCGCTGCTAGGGATCGCCGGCGGTGGGGTGGTTGGGTGGGCTGGGTGGTGGGTGGGTGGGAGGTGTGGGGATGGGGGAGAATTACTGTTATGACAGCCATTTTCCCCCTGGCAAATCTGGCATCCGCCAGATGGCCCGGGGGGGGGGCAAAAGGGGCGGGGCTCATGCCTTTCCCTTCCTCCTTAGCTCTAAACAGATGGGTTTTCTGGCCATTGGCTTGAGAACGGCCGATAAACATTAAACTTGGCAGGTCTTGGGGGGGCTTGTGTATTTATCTTCATTAAGGAAGCATTATTGCCCTGTCAGGGCGCGTGTTCGTGTGGCCTCCAGATTCATATCTGTGTGTACTTAGGAGTGTATTTGAAGCGCGTGCATGTCTGCGTGGGTGCGCGTGCGGGCGTGGGTGGGTGGGAGGAAGGAGAGGGGGGAGGAAGGAGAGGGGGGAGGAAAGAGAGGGGGGAGGAAGGGATCTGCCGAGGGCGACCGAGGGAGGGGAAGTTGTGCATCTGCTCTGGACTTAGGAGCTCATCCTCTCTCCTCCATCATCCTCTGACCCCCAGCTGTCGCCACAAGATGCACGCACGCACGCACGCACACACACACGCACAAGCACACACAAACACACACACGCACACGCACACTGTGACCATGTTTGTGACCTCAGTCCCATCAGTCACCTACAGCAGATCGATACGTTTTACACACGCACACACACACACACACACACACACACACGCACGCACACACACAGGCTGTGTGGCCCCACAGGATGTGGTTGGATAGAAGGACACAGGAAATTGTTCTCCAAGATTTAACAGTAAGCAATTAATCCTGTTGGGGCTTCGTTTTTGTTTGGGACTTAATCCTTGCTTGAGGACAAATGATTAAAATCGTCAAGGAAGAGCGTGTGTGCGTGTGTGCGTTTGCGTGTGTGTTTGCGCGCGGGCGTGCGCTCAAGTGGGCTTGTCTGTCTACTTCAACGTGTGGGCTTGTTTGTAAAGCGAGGACCAAGCGTGCACGTGTGTGTGCGCGCGTGTGCATGCGTGCGCGTGCGCACGTGTACCTGGTCCTCCTCTCCGCCTCCCTCCTCGTCGTACTTCAGGATGTTGTCTCGGACGTCGTCCTCCGGGTCAATCAGAAGCTGCTTAGCTTGCCTCTCCTTATCCCTCCTCTTCACCCACATCACAAATAACAGGACCATGACTACACACACACACACACACACACACACACAGTGAGAGGGAGTAAGTAACGTGGGGTGGAATACCTAATATCTCATCTTCATAAACAAACGCCGAGCTCAACAACAAACTGCTCAAAGCTTCTCTTTTTCCAACCACATAAGGAGCATCCCGAAAGCTGCAGGCGAACTTTACATCTTTTCATCCCCATAGTGGGAGTGGCTTTCCACAGTGGGGTTGGGACTTGACTCAGGAGGAGAATGGAGAGCGATGGAGGAGAGTGTGTATGCGTGCGTGTGTGTGTGTACGCGTGCGTGTGTGTATACAGCCAAGCTCACCCAGGAGGATGATGATGCAGAGGAGGATGGCGATGATGGCTCCGGTGCCGAGCCCCGCGGCGATGATGCGTTCCATGTCCACGCAGTCGCCGTGGTGATCGCACTGGCACACCTTGACCCGCAGGTAGGATGTGTTGGACATGGGCATGTTGCTCGAGTCGGTGATGACGATGGGCACCTCGTAGATGCCGCTCTCGAGGAAGCCGATTCGCAGGCGCACCTGGGCGTACTCCCCTGGTGCCCGGACGCAAGGAATGACAGAGTTAGGAAGGGAGGAGACAGAGAGCGAGGAGGGGGGGGGAGACATGAAAAGAGATGGAGAGGGAGGGTGAGGTGAGGCGAGAGAGAGACAGAGAGCGGGACAGAGAGAGGGGGAGGAGAGCGGCAGAGACAAAGGGAGAGAGTCAGAGAAAGAGAGAGGGTGAGAAACGGAGAGAGGGTGAGAAGAGAGAGAGGAGAGAGAGAGAGAGAGGGTGAGGAGAGGGAGAGACGGAGAGAGAGAGAGAGAGAGACTGTGAGGAGAGAGGGAAAGACAGAGAGAAAGACGGAGAGAGAGAGAGGAGAGAGGGAGAGTGAGACAAAGAGACTGTGAGGAGAGAGGGAGAGACAGAGAGAAAGACGGAGAGAGAGAGAGAGAGAGAGAGGAGAGAGGGAGAGTGAGACAAAGAGACTGTGAGGAGAGAGGGAGAGACACAGAGAGGGGGGCGCAGGCGGGGCTGACCGTTGACGCGCGTGAGCGTCCAGTTCTTGCGGGCGTCCGGGGGCCGGTTGGCCAGCTCGAAGGCGAAGGGCCCGGCGTTGGGGGCCAGGTCCGGGTCGCTGGCCGTGATGTTGATGGCGTTCGGCTCGGGTTTCTCACACATCTCCACCTCCGGAGGGAAGACTTGCGGGGCGTTGTCATTGATGTCCAGCAGGTATATCTGCAGAGTCCCTGTGCCCTGGCAAAGGGCATGCCTACACACACACACACACACACACCAAACCCGTCCACTTTTAAACGGAATCCTTCCAAAATCATCGTTCGACCCTCCGAAACATTAACCCTCTGAATAAAAGACATGAAGAAGAGGGAGACATGAAGAGAGAGAGAGAGGAAAAAACAGAGATTAGTGTGTTAGGGAGGCTGTGTGAGTCACACACAGTAATTTGTGTGTGCGGTGTGTGTGTGTGCGTTTGCGGAAGCTGGGTGTTACTAAGAGCTCAGTCAGAACTGAATGGAGACACAGCAGGGTCTCTGTGTATGCAGAGGGGTGGTGTGGTGTGGTGTGTGTGCGCAGTGTGTGCGTGTGCGATGTGTGCGTGTGTGTGAGGAGAAGCGATAGTGGCGGTGCCACCGCCGTCTGCGATTCCCGGGAACATTTTTGTCGGATTTGGGGAACAAAAGATCGTCTTTTCGTGCCAATCTGCTGCAATGCATACATCCTAATGAAATGTAATGGATCTTAATAGCAGAAACTGGAGACAGCATGTCTGTTCATGGGGAGCCATCCGGCCTACCCCCACCCCCACCCCCCCTACTCCCCCTCACACACAACACCCCCTGTGAGATGCATCTGTTCGGTCAGCAACAACGCAACCAGCCCACCCCCCCCTCCCCCCTCCAAACACACACATGGAACAGAAACACCCAAG
>BROE01000026.1:6872541-6882541 GCA_036571765.1 Plecoglossus altivelis
CTCGCTTCTCCTTCTCTGCTCCTCTCTCCCGTCTCATCCTCCCTCTGTCTCTCTTCTGTCTCTCCTTCCTCATCCTTCTGTCTCTCTCTTTCCATCAATCTCTCTCTCTCTCTCTCCTGTCTCTCCTCTCTTGTCCTTCTCTCTCTCTCTTCTCCTCTCACCTCTCTCTTCACACACACACTCTCTCTTTCTCTGTGTCTCTCTCTGATCTCTCCCATATCTCTTCTGTCTCTCCTGTCTCATCTCTCTCTGCCTTCTCTCTCAACATACCCTCACACTACCAACCTCTCTGTCCAGGCCCGCCGCCACAGTGATGATGTCTCCGGTCTTGTTGTTGATGGTGAACATGTTGGAGGAGGGACTCTCGGGATTCTGGGACAGGATCCTGTAACGCAGCATCCCATTGGCCGTCTTGGGGTCGTCCTTGTCGACCGACGTGACGGTCATGACGAAGGAACCGGGCTTGGATCCCTCTGGTACCTCGCGCACGCCGTTGCTCAATGAGCAAGTCCTAGCGAGGTGCGTACTCGGTTGCTTTGCGTGAGGGTAAAGGTGAGCCGGTATGTTCCGTGAGAGGTCGAGGGAAAAGCATGACGATGGTCCGGGATGGAGGGTTCTCCACCTGGTTACCGTTTAGATCCAAGCGTGGGGTGGAGCGATGGGCTCGCAGCTGCAGGAGGCGGACACCCGCACCACGGAGGCACACACAACACACAGGGGAGGGGGTGGATTGAGATGAAGGGATATCACTCAGAGCCAGAAAGGCAGCCACGGAGAACAGAGGAGAAAACGGGAGCAAGACGGCTAATCTATGGATACAGGTCCAGAGACGGGTACCATGTGCCACTGGGCGAGCGACCAAGTATAAGCAACTTGAGTACACCTGCAGGCGACCACTTGGGCGTGTATGTGCATGGGTGTGAGGCGAGAGGTAGGGAGGAGCGGGAGGGCGAGGGAGGGAGGAGGCGAGGGGGGTCACACGAAGGGAAGCACAGCGAAGCGCGCGGTGAGGGCGATCGGCACTGTTATGTGAGCGCGAGAGAAGGGACATAGGGTGAGGGGGGGGGGGCGAAGGGAAGGAGGGCAGGGACGGGTGGGAGGCAGGCGAGGGAGGACGGGGGACGAGAGGGGGAGGAACTGGGATGGATGGAAACCACACCACACAAATGCGCACGAGGTCGATAAGGAGAGGAGCAACGACCAGTACAGAAGCCAACATCACAGCACACAGGGGTGAGGGAGGATGGGGACGAACACAGACCCACAAACCACAACTAACCCAATGAAGGATTGCGATTTGGAGTACGACACGCAAGTAGTGTGCGAGGAAACTAGTAGATACACAGACAGACGCGGGCCTGAAGAGGGATGTTTTCACAATCACACACCCACGCTGTTGATGGAAGTCGTGTGAAACGCGGTTGGAGCGAGTGTTTGGGCCATATTTTGGGGTGGGTACTCCTGTGTCTACACGGCAAATCAGAATCTAACGAGCGGCTAAACAAGGCCCAGCCCCTTGGCAGGTCTCGGTTCTATACTCTATCTGGCCGCGGTTGCTAGATCTACTGCGGGCGAAGTTGAGTAGCATACGGGCATCCACAAGTGATGTAGACGGCCTGCGGGATGACCTGTGCGCAGACCACACCTCGATGGTCGGTCTTGCAATCGGTGGTCGCCGGCGACCGTCGTAGTTCTAGGCGCAAGCATCACCGATACTTCTTGACGTCGGAGCTGTCTGGGCACTGACCCACGTCCGCTGCCCCTGGCAATGTGCGGCCCCGCCACCGTGCGAATTGAACGAGTGTTACCGGTGATCGCCGCAACGCCTCCCAGCACCGCGAACTTCCCCGCCTAGACATGGAGAGCGCATCGCTTAAAGATATCTACGGGCATTCCACCTAGGTATGGCCAAAAGATCTCATCGACATGTCTAACAGGGAATGGAGCGTGTGTGACTCAGACTGTTCGCCGCGTTGCGAGGTCGTCAGGAGAATGCGTAGTATCGAGAATATACTGAGTGCCCGCCCCACCTCACTCCTACAATCCACTAGCCTCACCTACAATCACTGCCCGGAGGGCCAGACAGTGAGGATGCCGAGCCTAGATGTTTCACTCAAACGGACCGGACTGGCTATGCGTGTTGGGCCGCACATTCGACTAAGATAAGACAGGAATCGTAACTTAAGACTGAGCCCAATACATCATGCTACTGCTATCGTCTGCACACTCGATGTGTCGCCTCACTCAACTCTCCTCGCCAGGCCAGAGAGCCTACGCGGACTTGAGCCGTCACTGCAGTCACTCTAAATTCCACATGCCCGAGCTCACCCGCCCCACCTCTGCCATCACTCTATCACTGCCTGCACAAGCCACCGCTCGCTACTCACTGCCTCCCGCCCACGAGGATGCCAGGGGATGGAACGGAAGCCGTATTGGACAGATCCAGCTATGAGTGTCCCTCAAGCGTATCGGTCACTCCGATGCGGCGCGGGTTTCAACTTTGGGTCGAGGGTCATTCTAGTAAAGGATCACCACGCCGGTGGTGATGGGAGCCGAACTCGTGGGGCTCGTCTACTGGTCTTAGGCGCACTGGTATTTCACTGCAATGCACGCTGCGGGTACCGCTCACCGACATGTCACTGCCACCTGAAGTCCACTCACTCTAGCAACGCAGTTGTCACGAGTCGTAGTGCTTCTCACGCTCTACACAGATACAGAGGTTGTCAACGAGCTACAGTTGTGTAGGGTGACACTTGATCTCAGATGTAACTTCCCGATAGGTGTGTTCAGCTTCGTCTATTCCACTTCGAGGCCTACCAGTCGCACTCTAGTCGACTGGCCGGTTCGGAGTGACTGGGGTGCTCAACTGCCTTGCCTCGACGTCGACTCGCCGCCAAGCATAGACTGCATCACGCCTGATATTCGCCCTAACCCTCACTCGTCTCACTGCCCGTCACCTCTCCATCAATCACGATCTCTGGGACTTTGCCGTTTCTTCACGCCGTAGCCAATACTGTCGTCTACTTATCCCTCCTTCCGGTGCTCACCGCCACAGCATCACTGGTGGACTCACTCTCTCCAGATCTTTACAACCCATAGTCAATGCCACAAATCTCCAAAAGAGACGGGTTCTGTGTGGAGACTCAGTGCGGACAGTCGACATCTGTGCGTTCTGAGCAGAAGTGCCACGCCCCACTCTCCTCCCGCCTCACCGGCCTCACTGCTCACTCTCGAGCCTCACTGGCCTCCTCGTCGTGCTCACGGCGGCCACTCACTGTCCCACTCGTCAGGGGATAGCTGACTCACCGCCGCCGGCGTTTGAGACCCGTGGACTCTGATCAAGCGAACATCCGAGTCTCCGTCACTCACTGCCTCCCTTTTCCATCGATGCCCTCACCTCTCTTCGAGCGAAATACACACCGAGATCGCCGGCCAATGGGCACGGGTTCACTGCTTCGAACATCCACACGGCAGTCGAACCAGTGTCTCACCGGATGTCCCACGTCATAAACATTGCGATAGTATCCGCAGAGTTGGTCAGGGGAGACCGTGCATACCCTGATGGGTCGTGATGAGGTCGAGTTGGACGTGCGAGGACAGATGTCACTACGAACCAGATCCAGCAACAAACCCGAGGAGGATACCCTCACGGTCATTTCTGATAGATCTATACAGACTCACCGAGTACCACAAGCCGCGTCCAGTCAGGGCCGCCTCTCTGCACGTGGCATCACGACTTCCTCCCTTCACTCGCTTCAACACCTGCAAGAAACAGCTACACCTGCCATGAATGTTTCTTTCTACTGTAGGCTCATGGATCGTGGTGTTAGTCGGGGTCGTACATACCTGACGGCCAATGGCTGATCGCGTTGCATGAGAGGCAACTGGACGTCGGGGGGGGGACGTACCGCCAGGGTTCGTCTTCGGAGCGTACGTAGTGTAAAAGATGAGAGGCTGCAATGTGGCTTGGTCCATTCACTGGGATGTGTAGTGGGAGAACAGTGCCTGGCCGTGCCCCTCGCGGTGTCAGGCGATACGATCTGGGCCGTGAAATCCCTGCCCTGGGTGGGACACAGACCACCAGCTTCCGTAGGCCGCGCGCATCCGGACCTTTGCTAAGGCGCACACGTATCTCATCAACGGACTAAACTACCACTTGTCGGGCAATTATAGGCGAGAAGTAGACCATAACCTGAGTGCGTTATCATACCAACATGCGAGGCGAGCCATATGTCGGAAGTCGGAGGGTAGGTCTACGGTATTACGCTGTATCATACCCTCATCCGTAAACTCTTCGTCACAGGGTGGCTTTTCACCCAAACCATCATCTCACTCTCTGTTCTCTACCTCGCTGAGTTTGCTCCCTCTCTGTTAACCTGTCTCTGACTGGCGACGACAACCCTCATGAATAAACATCACCCCGCCTCAGAGGCGCTGACAACTACATCCACCCTCGTGAATATTCATGCGTCTGCCCCGCCCTTTCGCCCTCCCCCCGCCCTTCCTCCCCCACAACTCCCCTCCTCCCCCCACCCCCTGCTGGCAGCCTCAGAGGCGAGAGAGCGAGGGTTGTTGTTTACTGGAGATCAAAGACTTGGGCCTCGTACGCGTTCTGGTCCGACGTCGTGTCGCAGTTGTCAGAGTGTTGCGTGTGCGTGCGCCCGAAGGGGGGGCGGGGAGAAGGGGGGGGCGGGGCTTCTTACGTGGAAGTTGGAGATGTGCTCGCGGTCGAGCGGCTTGGTGACGGACAGCTGGCCGGAGATGGGGTTGATGATAAAGATACCGGTGGGCGGCTGGTCGGCGCCGGGGCCCGTGACGCTGTACCGGAGCAGGCGCTCCTTGTCCCGGTCCGACCGGATCTGAACCGGGGAGGGGGAGATAGCAAAGAAGGACGTGAAGGAAGGAAGGACGTGAAGGAAGGAAGGAAGGAAGGGAGGGAGGGAGGGAGGACCGTAGGCGACGAAGAGAGAAAAATGAGGAAGAGCAACGCCGAGAGAGACGGAGACAGAGCGAGACGGAAAGAGGAAGGAAAAGAGGGAGAGCGTGGGACAGAGGAGGGTGGAATGACACCGCCAAATGTTTCCATTTGAAACGCGGCTCACTGAACACTTCAGCGGGCAGCTCCACTCAACACTGGGCCCGCTGCAACGTAGCATGGGTGTAGCAGATGTATAACTTACTGTATAAAGCAGTACTATAAATCACTGTAACCCTCTCATTAACCCCCTGCCTCTGCCGTATGCCTTCAGATTAGTACAGGCACCAACAGATGGTGCCTGGATAAAATACTAAATACTTCAATGCAATACAAACACACATACTCACACATACTGTAAACACACACACAGAGCCATTGTCCCAGTGCAGAAGTACTATGGTTTGTGTTAAACTACCAAATACCTCATATGTTTGTCTTCCTGCAGCGGCTGCTGGTGCTCAGGGTCTAGTCTGTTTGGGTGACAGTCTGTGTGTGTGTGTGTCTGTGTGTCTTTGTGTGTGTGTGTGTGTGTGTGTCTGTGTGTGAGTGTGTCTGTGTGTGTGTGAGTGACTGTGTCTGTATGTGTCTGTGTGTGAGTGTCTGTGTGTGTTTGTGTGTGTTTGTGTGTGTGAGTGAGTGTGTGTAAGTGTGTGTGTGTGTGTGTGTCTGTGTGTAAGTGTGTGTGTGTGTGTGTAAGTGTGTGTGAGTGAGTGTGTGTGAGTGTGTCTGTGTGTGAGTGTCTGTGAGTGTTTGTGTGTGTGTGTGTGTGAGTGTGAGTGTCTGTGTGTGAGTGTGTGTGTGAGTGTCTGTGTGTGAGCGTGTGTGAGTGTATGTGTGAGTGTGTGCGTGTGCGTGTATGTGAGTGTCTGTGTGTCTCTCTGTGTGTGTGAGCGTGTGTGTGTGGTGTGTGACTGGTGATGAGACTGTCTAGAGTGGTCTACTGCTGTGTCGGGGCGTGAGCGTGTGGTGTGTGTGTTTCACCTTCTGATAACGCCTCATGTCAGAGTGGTGTACATGTCAATCGACCGGCGAATGACCACCGGGCGAGAGTTAAGATCCCAGCAGACAGTTTCTGATGGGTATGGCGATGGAAGTCTCCCAGCAGGGATCTACACTTCTCTTCTCACTCGCGACCATACAACGAGAAGCGTGCCGCTCGAACGCGCACCAACACGGAGGCTGTGCTGTGTCGTGTTGTGTGATTTCTTATCTCTGTGTGTGTGTGTGTGTGCTGATACTGTGCCGCTGATGGTGATACACATGTCTTGCCGCGGTGTCGGGGCGTAACGTGTCGGTTGTGGTGGGGTTGGGTGTGACGGGAGTGTGGCTGACGGGAGTGTTTCTGCTCGAGAAAATGTTTAGAAGGCCTTCTTGAACAGGTTGGTTTTCGGTATTAGACAGCGTGACATACTTCCCCCCCTCGCTCTCTTTCCCTCCTCCTCCTCCCTCCCTCCCTCTCCTCCCTCCCTCTCCTCCCTCCCTCCCCCCCTCCGCCAGGCTGAGATCAGTGGGTGTCTGGCTGATTTATCCCTGTTGGCGTTTGCTCCGTTTCTCCTTCATTTGCTGCCTTTCTGGCTCTGAGTGATATCCCTTCATCTCAATCCACCCCCTCCCCTGTCTCCCTCCCCCACCTCCTTACACGAAACACAGAGAGAGAGGGAGAGAGAGAGAGAGAGAGAGAGAGAGAGAGAAAGAGAGACAGAGAGAGAGAGAGAGACAGAGAGAGAGAGAAAGAGAGAGAGAGAATCAGTTCCCCAGTTTGCTGGATTACATTATCATTGGATCAGGAGCAAGGGCCCCCTGCCGCAGAGATAGCCGGGAAAAGCGAAAGAGCTTAGCCACAGAAACAGCCCAGCGCTAAGCACTCACGCGCAGGAAAAAAAGTGTTGCGCTAAGCAGCTACGCGAGACGTTACAACTGGCGATCTGCGAATATACACGATAGCTTGGAGGCTAGGCTAGGCTAGGCTAAGCTAGGCTAATCGAGGCGACGAGGACGCGGCCGCACGGCTTTCGGCGCCTCTGCGTTCAACGGCCCCGAGCTTTCATGTGGAGCAGCTAGGCAGATCCGTCAGCTCTGAAGAACAGACGCCGATACTGCACTTAGGACCGTTTATTTTCTCTTTTTTTTGGCGTCCATTTTTCTTTTCCCCCCACAAACGAGCGTTTTAGCGTCGCTCCGTTGCCTGCGTTCAAGCCGCTAGTGCCACTCCAGTTCGCCCGCGGTCCTTGATTTCACGTTGGCTATGCATCCAGGGAGAGAGTTCACGTATCATAGACTGAATGCCTGCCAAGCCTGTACCTGGGACTGTGCTGCACCTGGAGGTGTGGAGGGTGCGTGTGTGTGTGTGTGTGGGCGTGTGTGTGTGTGTGGGCGTGTGTGTGTGTGTGTGTGTGGAGGCTGTGTGGGTGTGTGTGGGTGCGTGTGTGTGTGTGTGTGGAGGGTGTGTGTGTTTGTGTGTGTCTGTAGTGCGCATCAATTCCAATTTTAGTGTGACAATACTCTCAAAACTAAGGTAAAGTATTGACCTCACCGAAGAGTTGGGGGAGGAATAACAGACACTCACGCAGACTGAAGCACTAAAGCAAGAGAAACAGAGACGGAGAGAGACGGAGAGAGAGAAAGAGAGAGATAGAAAGAGAGAGAGAAATAGAAAGAGAAAGAGAGAGACGGAGAGAGAGAAAGAGAGAGATAGAAAGAGAGAGAGAGAGAGAAAGAGACAGAGAGATAGAAAGAGAGAGAGATAGAAAGAGAGAGAGAAAGAGACAGAGAGATAGAAAAAGACAGAGAGATAGAAAGAGAGAGAGAGAGAAAGAGACAGAGAGATAGAAAGAGACAGAGAGATAGAAAGAGAGAGAGAGAGAGAGAGAGAGAGAGGGAGAGAGAGAGAGAGAGGGAGCGAACAAAGAATAAACTCGTCCAATCCAGTGGGTGGAGGGTGCAAAAATAAGTACACAAGCACACAAGAAAAACACACTCGCGCAACACACACACACATTGCAGCATTTTGAACAGCAGGTGAAGTCTTAGTGAAGATTAGACTGGGGTTTACACTCATTGTTCTTCCCGGCTTGATCTACTCCAAACACGGAAGGAGACACGGCAAAACAGAGAGACAGATGGACGGAGACGGAAAGAGAGAGAGAGAGATTTCCGGTCTACTTTCTCCGATGTGTGTACAAGTGTTCACGTGTAATCCTGTGCATGGCTGTGCGGTGTATAAAGGTTAATGTTATGCTAATTGTTGTTGCTTACAAAGTTTACAGGCAGCCTGTAATAGGCATTGCATGGCAACAGATTCCCACAGTGACTCTGGGCAGCGCAGCAGTATAATCCCTCTATTAGGAAACTAGACAGCACAAACCTTTCGTGCGTACACACACACACACACACACANTGTGTGTGTGTCTCACCCTGACTAGCTCCTCAGGGAACTGTCCTCGAGAGTTTTCAGGGACGTTTATGGGAGGGATGACCCAGTCTCTCTTCATGCGCCTCAGAGAACCGTCGCCCCTGACGACCACACTGCGCCATGGAAACACAATCTCCCGCGGCGGCGAACGTGACGCAGCTGCGTCGCTGGAGTTCACCTGCAGCGTGACAAAAGCACAATCACAGGTTAAAGACGCAGACACGCGCACGCTCACGTGCACGCTCACGCTCGGACGTGTGAAGGTTTATCGCAGGAAAGGATTCTGGCAACCCTGTCTTAACAGACTCGCGTGCACGTACGGAGCAAATGCCTACGTGTGCAAGTAATCACGCACGCATGCTCTCTCTGTCTTCTAAACCAGCACACACACACACACAGATAGACACACACAGACACACACACACACACACACAGACACACACAGACAAACACACACACACCGATCTAGAGGTCTGAGGTTTATTTCCCAGAAGTCTCCAGAGAAGTGTCTCTGGTGACTCAGCATATTTACGATCTGGTTCCAACAGCAGGATTAATGCTCTCATTACAGCAGACCTGATGAAGGACCCAGACTTGTGTGTGTGTGTCTTTGTCTGTGTGTACGACAGAGAGATATACAGTATACTTATATATATATATACTGTATATTTATAGACAGTGAGTGGACCAGAAAGGAGAGGTGTGTATATTATCTATCTGTCCAAAAGTCTAGATTGGCTTTTCCCTCTACTCTCCTCATCTCCTTTCAAATTGACATTCTTTCAACCTCATCTTCCTCGCATCCACCTTATCACTATTTCTTTCATTACCACCTCAACTCGCTCTTCGCCATCCGCATTCGTCCAATCTCTGTTTGTCGGCCAATCGTCTGCCCTCCTGGACGAATCTGTCCGAACCGCAGGGATTTCTCTATTTCCCAACTTCTCGTCTCTCTTCACTCGACGGGGACTGAGGTGACTGGAGAAGATCTCATCTAATGGTTGGCTCACAGGCGACGGCAAACACACCTGGCGTCTGTTTGCGGGCGCCTGTGTTTCGTGAGTGTTTTAAACGGCTTTCTGTACACACACACACACACCCACACACACACACACCTCCTCCCCTCGTTGACACAACTGGCCCAGACTTGCCGGTCGGGAGAAAGGATAGGTGTTGGACCTGTCGCTGTGTCGGCTAGAACCCTACGCTGTGTTCGGGTGGTGGGTGGGGCTGAGGGGGGTGGGGGGTGGAGGGGAGTCTCCTAAACGCTCTGAGACCCCAGATGCGGCTGGTCCTCCCCGCCTCCGCGACAGGGGGCGTGACCCACCGGCTGCTCGGCCAGCTGGGATTTCCCCATCAGCCGAACGCCAGCAGGCGCCGTGTCAAGACCTGGGGGGTCTTCAAAAATAGCGGCTGAAAAATCTCCTATTCGTTACGAAACCAACTTTCGAACGCGCAATATATATAACGTATACGGTGTTTGAAAACACAATACGCTGTTTTGTATACACTATATATGCAAAGTAAAGTGTAGATTGTGTGTGTGTGTGTGTTTGTGTGTGTCTGTGTGTTTGTGTGTGTGTGTGTGTGTTTGTGTGTGTTTGTGTGTG
>BROE01000026.1:6885041-6921969 GCA_036571765.1 Plecoglossus altivelis
GCATGCAGATACAGACTCTCGGCCAAAAATGTGACACTCTTTTCGTGAAAACAACTTCCCCGGCTTCCCCCCCCCCCCCTCCCCTGAAACACGTCCTGGAGGGAAAACATCAGGCCCGGCCTGGCTTGAAAAACTCCCACACAACCATATCACTCTCTGAGGGGTTTGTCTGTACTCTCGTACACACAACGCGCACACACAACACCCACGCGCGGCGATGTTTTCGCACACACGCACTAACACGCTCTAGCACGCGCACAGTGCCCCGGAAGCAACGTGATGACAATAACTAGGGTCGACCGCTAACGGTCACTGGCTACTGGCGTGAGGGAGGAAACGAGGGGGGAGGAGGGGGCCGGTTGTTAGAGAGTGAGGCGTAAAATGTAATTATGGGATGTCTGCGTACACCCCTGTCCCCATGCCGAGCGAACGTGCATACGCACAGACGCCACACGCGGTGCAGGTCATTGGCCCGGCGTGTGCGAGCGAGCGAGAGTGCGTGCGTGCGTTTAGTGCCTAAAGAGTGTGTCGCCTCAGATTAAAAGAGGACCCAGTGAAGTATGCTGGGCTTTGACCTCCTGTGCTCTCTCTCTCTCCTGTCGCATTGCTCACTGGTGTGTGTCAGGGTTCGAAGAGGGCCCCCCCCCCTCCCGCGCGCGCCCGCGCGTACGGCGCTGCACGTGAGCGCCGTGTCGGCTTTCAGGAAGGCCGGGAAGGCGGGATCGTCAGCGCGGGCATCGTACGGGTCTGCGAGGCCGTCGTTTGTTTCGGAGAGTGCTGGCTCACTTTGAGCGTGTGTGTGTGCGTGTATGTGTGTGTGAGGAAGGAGGGGGAGGGCAGGAACTGGATGAGGTCCGGGGAGCGCGTGTCCGAGGGGAGGATGATGCAGGCGGAGGTCTAATAGGCCGTGACAGGCTTAAACGCCACTGACATGCCTAACTGATTACATTTCCCCTCCATTAAGTAAAGACACAGCGATCTCCAGACTCCTCCACGCCGGGCTCCTCTGTGTACGGTCTGAGCGGCGACAGCGAGCATCACTCCCGCGCCGCCGGCAAATCCCATTAGCGCTCGTCGGCCCCGCCCGCCCACCGCCTCGCCGCGGCCCGGCCGGCTCCCGTCCGGCCCCGGGGCGGCCCCCGGCCTCGAGGGCGAGGCCCTGATGAGTGCGTCCGTCCTCGTAAAGCCATTTCCTCCGCGGCGCCTCCAGTAACGCACCGGCCGCCCACGCTTGCTGTAACTGTGAGCGGCGAACCGAAAGGGGAAGTGATGTAGCTGTCTTGGACTTTTTTCATTTTTTTGTTGCCTCGGCTACCTCTTTTCCTCCTCCTCTTTACACTCTCTCTCTCTTTGTCTCTCTCTCTGTCTCTCTCTGATTCTCTCTCTGTCTCTCTCTCTGTCTCTCTCTCTTTCTCTGTCTCTCTGTTTTTCTGTCTCTCTCTTTTTCTATTTTTTGTCTGTCTGTCTGTCTGCCCCCTCTCCTCTCTCTCTCCTCCTGTCTGTCTTTCTCTGTCTGTTTCTCCATCTCTGTCTCTGTCTTTCGCTCTGTCTCTCCATATTTGTCTCTCTCTCTGTCTCTGTCTCTCTTCAGTGTACTTGTTCTCGCTTCTCGTTGGTTCTTCTCTCAGAACCCGTTCTCTTGAAGTTAGTGCCTAAAGAGTGTGTCGCCTCAGATTAAAAGAGGACCCAGTGAAGAAAGGTAATAGGGGCGCTTTGGTTGCAAGCCTGTCATTCGTGGACCCTCCTGCTCTAGCTCTCTCTCTGCTCTCCAGGCTCCGCATGTCCTCCCGACCTGGCGGTTGTGCATCATTCCTCCCTGTCTTCAGGCGGCGACTTCCGAAGCGGCGCCCCCCCGGCCCACCCCTCCTCCCATTCCAGTCCTAGCCCTCCCTCCTTCCCTCCAGCACACACATACACGCACACACACAGCGCCATGCAAAGTGAGCCAGCACGGTCTCCTGAGAACAAACGACGGCCTCGCATGACCCGTACGATGCCCGGCCGCGCTGAATCGATCCCGCGGCCCCGCGTCTCTCCCCCGCTGGCCTCCGAAATACGGCGCCCGTAGCACCCACCGTGCGCGTTGCAACGCCGGCTCGCAGTCACTGCCGTAACTGCGTACGTACGCCTGGCTGGAAGTTACATACACAAGCGGACAACACAGCTCATCGCAGATAATACGATGTCGGGCTCCTTCAGTGTCAGAGACTTCATGAGCCGGGAGAAGCTACGGAGGAAACCGATCGTCACGCCAGCCGGTTTTACGCCCTATCCCCGCTCCTACCGAGCGGCGAAGGCATCGCACGGGGTCTGCGAAAGCGCCGCGGACGCCGGGTGACCTATTTCGGGCCGGGTCGTTTTTGTTTCGGAGAAACGCTAGTGAAGATGCTATAGGATACGATCCAGTGCTTCTGGCTCACTTTGCTGAGTTGTTGAGCGTGGTGCCAAACAGAGTGACTGCTCGGCATCAGGCACGCATGCTAAGCTATGGGAGCGGTGGAGCTGCCTGCGCGCACGCGGGAGGAGGGAGGAGATGGGCCCTCTAATACGAGACCCTGACACACACCCTAGTGCCACAGAAGCATATTGCGACCAGTGAGAGAGACGATGATACAGAGACACAGGATCGTGAGAGCCACAGTGCACGGGTCAAAGAACGACATCCAGCATACTTCCACTGGTAGTCCTCTTTTAATCTATGGCGACCCTCTTTAGGCCCAATCACACAACTACCTACCCAGCATTCCATGTATGTCACTCAGCCCTGTTGTTCTGCGTCGAGCTGGCTCGGTGTATTGCGGCACCGCCGCTGCCCAATGGCACCGTACCACCTGCAACCGGCGTTCTTAGCTTGCAACTAGGCGGTCTGTTGCTATGTCAGTGTGCCGCAACCTGCTCCTGATTAAAAATGTGTGAGGAAGAGGAGGGCAGGAAACTGGATGAGGTCCGGGACAAGGCCTCACATACAAATACACTTAACTAAGAGCGCGTGTCCGAGGGGAGGATGATGCAGGCGGAGGTCTAATAGGCCGTGACAGGCTTAAACGCCACTGACATGCCTAACTGATTACATTTCCCCTCCATTAAGTAAAGACACAGCGATCTCCAGACTCCTCCACGCCGGGCTCCTCTGTGTACGGTCTGAGCGGCGACAGCGAGCATCACTCCCGCGCCGCCGGCAAATCCCATTACAATTAGCGCTCAGTTCGGCCCCCCCGCCCCCTGCCCCCGCCCACCCACGCCTCGCCGCGGCCCGGCCGGCTCCCGTCCGGCCCCGGGGCGGCCCCCGGCCTCGAGGGCGAGGCCCTGATGAGTGCGTCCGTCCTCGTAAAGCCATTTCCTCCGCGGCGCCTCCAGTAACGCACCGGCCGCCCACGCTTGCTGTAACTGTGAGCGGCGAACCGAAAGGGGAAGTGATGTAGCTGTCTTGGACTTTTTTCATTTTTTTGTTGCCTCGGTATCGCTACCTTCTTTCCCTCTCCTCTTTACACTCTCTCTCTTTGGTTCTCACTCTCTCTGTTTTCTCTCTCTGATTCTCTTCTCTGTCTCTCTCTCTGTTTCTCTCTGCTCTTCTCCGTCTCTCTCTCTCGGTCCTCTCTCCCCGGCCCTAACCTTTCTCTCCTTCCCCCTGCCCTCCCTCTCTCTCTCTGCTCTCTCTTTTCTCTCTCTCTCTGGTCTCATCTCTCTCTTTGTCTCTCTCTCTTGTCTCTGTCTCTCTCTCTTTCTCTGTCTCTCTCTCTGTCTCTCTCTCTCTCCCCCGCCCTCCCTTTATTCTCTCTCTCTTCTCTCTCTCTCTCTGCTGTCCCTCCTCTTTGTCTCCATCTTTCTCTGTCCTCTCTCTGTCTCTCTCTCTCCCCCCCTCACTCTCTCTCTCTCTCTCTCTGTGTCTCCCCCCCTCTCTCTCTGTCTCTCTCTCTTTTCAACCCCCCACCTCCCAGCCTCCTCGCGGCCGTCGTCCACGTCAGGAGTCGAAACAAGGGTATGGATGAAGGCTGGAGGGCTTCCATGGACCAAGGAAGCTGTGTACCGCGGCTCTGCAAACAGCTGCGGCCTGCGTCTTCAAGCAGCCTGGGGAGGCCAGCAGAGGGCTTGAAAAAACCCACTGGTATCCTCTGACGTTAATCACACGTACACACACACACACACGCAGGAACGCAACCCGCGCACCCACTAGGTGACAGATGTGAAATTTGACATGCACGCTCTATCTCTCCCATCCGGGGGGAGATGGGGGAGGAGGTGGGGGAGGAGGTGGAGAAGGGTGGAGACATAGTTATGATGAAAAAAGAGAGAGAGGCGGGGGGGGAGAGAGAGAGACAAAAAACATAGGCAAAGAAAGGGAGACAGTGTGTGTGTGAGTGTGTGGTGTGTGCGCGGTGTGTGGTGTGTGTGTGTTTGTCTGTGGTGTGGGGGGGTACACGCATGCACACACACTCCCACTCCTGGCCCTCACTCCCCTGCTGTCTGGCATTCCTAACATAGTAGGAGGACTGAGTGGCACAGCCTGCTGTATTTCACTTGGACACACAGACGTATAATCAAAACCAGACCTTGTCAAAAGGCTAAAACACTCCTCCACACCCACACCCACACCCCCCCACCACACACCACACACACCACACAGAGCACACACACACACACAACACACAGGAGAGAGAATCACACACACACACAGCACAGCCTCTGTGCCTGATTGTGAGGAAAGTTTCCCCTGAACTCTGAACCGTATCTGTCTCCAGCCTGTGGTCATTCGCCGGTCGTTAACTGTCTAAGGCCGCTCTCCCTCGTTCGCTCCCCCCTGACCGTGGGGAGACCAGCGTGACCTCCCTGTCACTCCGCCGCGGTTCGACCGCAGACCGACCGCTGTCCTTTAGCCACCCCCCCACCCCAAACTCCCTCCCCCACTCCACCTCCCTCCCCCCGGAAACAGCACCAGCCCCAGGGTGAAAACAGAAAGTTCTCGAAGGAAAAACATAGGAGGGGATGGAGGAGGGAGATAAAAAAGAGAGAGAGAGAGAGAGAGAGGGAGAGAGAGAAATAGAGAGAGAGAGAGAGAGGGAGAGAGAGAGAGATGAAGAGAGAGAGAGAGAGAGAGGGTGAGGTAAGACAGAGGAGAGGACTTGTGTTTTAGGATACAGGGCCAGGAGGTTTACTAATTCTCCTCGAGGACTGATTGTATCTGACAGGAGCACAGGATTCACCTCCCCTTCCCACTGTCCTCCCCCTCCCTCCAACTCCCCAGACCTGTGTTCTACACCCAGACCGACACGCGACCTGGTGTCGCACGCTCCCCAGGAAACACACACACCGCCACCAGAGGGGGCGGGAGAGGGGGGGGGGGGCAGGTAGAGAGAGAAAACCGAAGGAGAGAGAGAGCAATATAGAGAGACCTTTCTCGTTTTCCGTCGCTGAATATGCTCGACCCATAGAGTAGTGTGGTGTGTGTGTGTATGTGTGTGAGTGTGTGTATGTGTGTGTGCGTGAGGGTAAAATGGTAATGATAAAACTCCCCAATGCATCGAGGGAACAAAGAACAGCCAGAAAGCAGGGATAGTGAGAGAGGGGGGTTTTGGAGAGGACAGACTGAAATCCAGTCAGCTTCTGCCTCTTCCACAAACCGTCAGCCTAGTGGGGGAATTCTGGGGCGTGTGTGTGTGTGTGAGCGAAGCTGCTGTTGCACAACTTGCTGACCACAGCCTGCAGAGAGAGAGAGAGAGAGAGGGAGAGAGAAAGGGAGGGAGAGAGAGAGAGGAGAGAGAGAGATAGGGAGGGATGAGAGAGAGAGAGGGGAAGAGGAGAGAGAGAGAGAGGGAGAGAGAGAGAGAGAGGAGAGATAGGGAGAGAGAGAGAGAGATAGGGAGAGAGAGAAGAGGGAGAGAGAGGAGAGAGAGAGAGAGGGAGAAGAGGGCAGGGAGGGAGAGAGAGAGAGGAAGAGCAGAGAGAGGAGACGAGAGGGAGAGGGAGGGAGAGAAGAGGGAGGGAGAGAGACGAGATTGGAGAGAGAGAGAGAGAGATGGGGAGGATAGAGAGAGAGAGACTGAGAGAAGAGAGGGAGGGAGAGAGAGAGGGAGGAGGGAGAGAGATGGAGAGAGATAGAGAGAGAGAGAGAGGAGAGAAGAGAGAGGAGAGAGCAGGAGGAGAGGGAGTGGAAGAGAGAGAGGGGAGAGAGGGAGAGAGAGAGAGAAGTGAGGGAGAGAGATGAGAGAGAGAAGAGAGAGAGCAGAGTGAGGGAGAGAGAGAGAGAGAGGGAGAGAGAGAGAGAGAGAGAGAGTGAGGAGAGAGAGAAGAAGAGGGAGATAGAAGAGAGAGAGAGGGGAGAGAGATGAGAGAGAGAGAGAGTGAGGGAGAGAAAGAGAGAGAGAGGGAGAGAGAGAGAAAGAGAGAGAAATCCCCTCTCTCCCAGAGGTCATGCCAGGACGGCGTCAGGCGAATTTCAAGTCTCTTCCGGCTCCCTCCCACAAAACCCAGTCAGCAGCATGGTCAGGTGAAACACTGACCTCTGACCCCCCCACACACACACAGAGCTGCTGAACCACACGCATGGACAAACCACACCCAGACGCTGCGCACACGCATACACGACACCCCCACCACCGCTGAATCAGAAGAAAACAGTGTTGTTCCACAACACGATTCTAAATGTAGCCCCTCCCTCCCTCCCTATTTCTGAAGCCAGAGCAACATTCATCTTCACATGCTACCCGTCACACTTCCTCCTTCAAACCGCACCGAGCCAGCCTGTCTGCTCCCGTTGAGTTAACCGGACGTTCAAACCCTCCAATCCCCAAGCTCCGTAACCGGAACAGACAGCTCGATCTACCAATCACCTGCTTCGGGGGCCGGGCCTGGGAAGGTGAGGCCAGACTGCAGCGGCAGAGACAGCGGAAGTCAGTTAACATCAACTGCGAGGGACACGGGATCATTATTGGGATGCAGGTCAGGGAAGAGGACGAAGGAAGACTTCATGTTGTCGCTCCGGGGCTCGTTCAGCACACTGACTTGTACCAAATACGTCGCACGACCATCCCTTACGGCCGTACAATGACAGACAACTACGTGGGACAGGCGCAACCCGTCAACCTTTTCGCAGGATCACGCCGCTCTTCTCTTCATCTCCCGGCTTCCCCTCATCCTCGCCCGTCCCTCCACCCCTAACCCCGTTTTTTCTTCCGACCCGCCCTCAGAAATTGAATTACGGCTCTCCCCCTTCATCCCCTCGTAAATAATTAACTTCCTTCCTCCTGCTCCAATTAAATAATTAACTAAGCCTGGAGCGGTCTGCACCCCGGGGTTGTCAGTCTGTCCCCGTGTCTGTCCTGGTAGATTCATGAATGTTTTGTCCATCTGTCGACGCCTTCGTGGCTTTGCTGTCGCTAACCCCCATTTCGTTTTCTCATCTGTTACTTAACACAGCACTTTTTCATCCCTGTTGTCTAATTATACACACAGAGGGGCACGCGCACACACACACGCGCACGCACACACACACACACACACACACACTAAGGAAATCACGGTCAACTGTTCTGTAGCCATGCTCCTCTCAGTCTAAGCCCCTGCGAGTGTTGACCTGTTCCGGTTCGCCGAGCGCATTCGGAGCTGATGAACCACACGCATGCACGCACACGCGCATTCACGCGCATGCACGCACGGACGCACACAAACCCCCCCAGGACTGGAATCGTTGGAAGTTTTTTTTTCTTTCTTTTCTTTCATAACAGAAACCGACCCGTAGTGCCCCCCTGTTCTCTCTGGGCGGTCAGCAGTATTTAAGGGACTCTCCGTTGCGAAATAACTCCTCGGCGGAAGGACTCGACGGAGGACGTGATCGAGGCCAAATCCCACACCTCTGCCTCTACCCGGTCGTTACCTTCGTAGACGACCGTGGAAACCCCCCCCCCTCCCCCCCGCGTGCGGCGTATCGCGGCAAACGTTCGAAACCAAACCACATCCCTCCAAACATCCCTCGGAAGACCACGTGAGGTTGTCCGGTCGTTCACCCCCTAGGAAACACACTAGAGTAAACAACAACAAAAACACCATGTTCACCCTGGAGGCAATGACCGACATCTGGCTTCCTTAGAGACTGAAACCGGAGGGCCAGACACGTGGGGGGGTTTTTTTTAAACTGACCCGGGCGTCAAAACGCCGTCTTAATGAAACGTAAATCCTGACAGATGTAATTAGCCGTCCGAGTGTCTTTGAGTGTGCGAGCAAGGGTGTGCAGATAAGACCCAGACGTTATGCTGATGGAGGGTCCGCTATCACAACTCGCGCTGGAAGTGACTCACTGGGACTGTCAGGAAGTCAGAGACAAAGATGACTTCCTCTCTCTCTCTCTCTTTCTCCCTCTCGACATCTTTCTCCCACACACAAATCTCGCATCCGCACACACTATTTCAAATGAATCCTCTCAGACCATGAAATATCCCCAAGCACGCCACCCCCACCCCCCACCAAATTGAGATATTCAATTCCAACGAGGGTTTATCTCAAGTAAATGAGAAGGGTACGCTCTCTTCATCTGTGCTTGTCAGAGAGAGACAGGGGGAGAGAGAGAGAGGGAGGGGGGGAGAGAGGAAGAGAAACAGAGAGCAAGCGAGGGAGAGAAAAAGTAAGAAATAGAGTGCGAGAGAGAGAGAGAGTGCGAGAGAGAGAGAGAGAGTGCGAGAGAGAGAGAGAGAGAGAGTGCGAGAGAGAGAGAGTACCAAGGAAGCGTCGGCGTTCAGCCAGCCGTTGAGAGGAGCAGAGTGCCAGCTGGAGATGATGAGAGCAATGTTCCCGGTCAGATGAAGCTCCCCCAGTGAGCCTTGAACCTGTCTGCCC
Source organism: Plecoglossus altivelis (assembly GCA_036571765.1). NCBI lineage: Eukaryota > Metazoa > Chordata > Actinopteri > Osmeriformes > Plecoglossidae > Plecoglossus > Plecoglossus altivelis. The sequence goes on from BROE01000026.1 coordinate 6,893,868, forward strand.
TGCCCCCCCCCCCCACCGTGTCGGTGGGCGAATGTGTGTGTGTACTGGTGGCACGGCCGCCCCCTCCAGCAGAGCAGACCAAGAGCCCACCTCTGCTCACGCTGGGTCTGCCGTCATCATCAGTAGCGGCGGCGGCAGGCAGGCCGGCCTCGTCCTCACCGCGCTCCCTAGCCGCCAACCGCCTGCACCGACGCGCGGCGATGATTAGTAGTAAACGCCTATGGGCAACAGGAGCTGCCCGTCCGGGGATCGGCGGGCGCGGACGCAGAGGACGACGACCGATTGTCGGACGTTTTGTTTTCGGTCAGGCGGTGCAGTGTATGTGTGCGTGAGGGAAAATACCCACTGGCGCTCCGACACACCTCCACCACCCCCCACCCCCCCAGTCACCCTTCCCCCATTGCCGCCACCACCAGACCCCCCCCCCCTCCTGCCGAGGGAGACCTCCTCTGTGTGGTTGCAACCCTCACCCCACTGATTGCAGCCCTCAGCCAAACCTCCCTGGTCCCCGATCCTCTAAACATCATTACGCACCGGTAGAACGCTCCTTCCTCCTTAAACGCACCCCCACCCCACAGAGCGCCAGCCCCCCCCACACCATGCCCCCCGCCCTCCCAGCCCACCCCCCACCCCCACCAGCCCACCCCATCAGGCCAGCGCTCTCCCTCCTCCCTCCTCAGGCACCCACGCAACCCGGTGGGCGTGTCCGCTTGCGTTCGTTCTTTGAATGAAAATGTGTCTGTGTTAAACGTGTGTGTCTTTTTGTGCGGGAGGGTGTTTGGGTGGTGCATGCGCTCGCTCGTGTTTGAGGCGGCGTGCGCGTGCACGGACACGCGTGCGCGCGCGCGACCGGCCGTGGGACTGACCGTTGAATAGCGGCTGCCCGTCTCCAAGCTCCTCATCCACGGCAACGCTGTACTCCTCCTCGGCAAAGCCCCGCGTGCATGGCAACGACCCCGGGCTGCCTGGCGACGACCCCGCGTCTCCACCGGCTTGCACGGTGACCTGAAAAAGCAGGAGAGAAATCTCGTCTGAAGATAGCAGTTAGGGAAAGATTACGCCTGCCTTAATAGCCGTTTAAAGCAACGCGGCGTCCATTAATGCCATAATACACACTCGATAAGCCGGTCTGTCATCGTTTAGCACTTAAAAACGCAATAAATAAACCTATAATACCAATAACTGGGTCGATTAAGCATGGTAGTTATTAGTGTCTAGACACCCTCCCTCCCCGTGTCACCCCCCCCCTGGTTGTCCCCCTTTAACCCACCCCACCCCCCACCAACACCACCACCACACCCGCAAAGCAACACGAAGGCATCTGTTTGTTGTAAGCACCGCCAGTGATTAGAGTAATGAGGCCAAAGGGTTAGTATGATTAGTCTGCAGCTCTCACCAGACCCCCCCGCCCCCCCCCCTCATCTCCCAACAGGCCACGGATCCGTTTCCGCCGCGAGTCATGGTGGTCATACTCCGCTGTTCCCTAACTTCCAGATTAGAGAAAGCAAGGGCCCACGTGGCATTTCTGGTTTCGATGATCCGCTCTTTTTTTTGGGGGGGGGGGGGGGGGGGGGGGTGAGCTGTTGGAAGGATCAGGATTTTCAAAGCCAAAGGTCATTAGAATGTATGTTTATTTTTTAAATTATTATTATTATTTTTATTGGAAAGGTTTAAATGGAGTACTTGTATTTCTAGTGGGTTTACTACTCATTGCACATCGCACTATCTGCCAACTTTACATTCTGTATATAGTGTTAATCTATCTTAGTCTATTTTATTCTTAATTTTATGCATGCCTTTTATATATTTTTTATATATTTTAATACTTTATCCATTGCTTTATGTTGCACCTACGCCGAAGCAAGTTCCTACGTTTGTGAACTTCACTGACAATGGCAATAAACGGTTTCTGATTCTGATTTACAGGAACTAACCCTAGTAAATGAACAGATATCTATTGGGTTTGGACCCTGCTCACACAACCCAAGGGCCCGTGATCTAATATCACCACCCAACAATGCTCATTAAGGACTATCTCTGTGTGTTAACTGTCATGAGATTATCTTCAGGGAACTACCAAGACATCACTTCATCCATCAATCCGGCCCAAAACATACAGATTCGTTCACTCTTGCTAATCTCTGCCCCATCTCTCTCATCGCAGGAACCAGATGCAGGGCGTCATAATCTTATCCTATCTTGGTCGTGCATTTCTCCCTTCAGCATGGGTCCTTAACTCCACGCGCCTCTTTGTTCGTCATTGTAACGCGTCGGGCGACTTGGAGAATATGCGAATGCTGCAACGTTCCACACCGAAAGGCGATGTTCAGTACGAAAGTGGTGACTTTCGTGACAAACGCGAGCGGATACATTTGCCTCTGGTCTCCGCACATTTCGGCACTGACATCATCGAGCCGAAAAGATTAAATGAACCGTTCTGTAACCCCCCCCCCCCCCCCCCTTCCTCCCCAAACAAACCAAGTAAAATCCGGACAAATGAATGTCCTCACTTCTCAAACGCGTTATCACACAGCAGCGGGCGAACAACACAGCGCAGCCTACTGTTCCGATGATGTGTTTGAGTGTCAGATCCAAAAGTAGACCACATCATCGCTCTGGGCACGGGGCTGACACCAGTCACTGCAGATAACTCGGGTCACCTACTGTGCAAGACCGACAGGGCTACATCAAATTAGGCTATTGTACCGCCGATGGACCCCGAATAAAAATAAATAATCTATGTATGTATGTGTGTGCGCGCGTGCGTGCGCGCGTGAAACTAGAGAAATTGTGCGTGCACCTGCTTGAGGGTGTCTACAGTGTGTCCTGTGTGTTGTTGGGGGAATTAGAGACGATTTCCTTTAAGCTGATTCTACACAACGGAAATAGACGATTTTCCTCCAGCTACTTCGATATCCGTGGATTGTCGGAGGAGCCGATTGTCTGCATCTCTCAAAACACATCCGATGCACCGCACAATCGCAACTTCATTTGCAAGGTATAGCCGACACAGTTGTCCTATACGGACTCACGTTGGCTGTGCTGTCTTCAAAAAGATAGTTTCCCATAATGCGAGCTATTTTTCCCCAAACACACAATAGAAGCCTGCTGAGAACATGCGACACACAGAGAAAAGCTGCACGCAATACACTACGTCTAGATAAATAAACGCAATTATACATTCCTAGGAGTCACAAAAGATCCGTCGATATTTGACAGCATACTCTACGGTGGGCAACGGAACCAGTATATTACCTTGGGACTGCGTGCTCGCCTAGGAGGCTATTCGTTTGTTTTAATTGTGTTTAACACGCGAATTCGGCACTGTAGAAGTCTAGCTCTTCAATGTGTACGCAAGACCAACAACACATATATGCGTATAAATGTTTCTTAAATCAATGCGCCAGTGGCCTAGTAACACCGGAGTTCAACATCGTCACGAGCCAAGAAGGCTGTAGGATACCTTCTAGACCCCCGTCCCACCGCAAACCCCATCGCCCAGCTTCCAACCGGCGGTCAACGGCCAATATTCTTACCTGCAAGGCTGCCGACAGAACCAACAGAGGAAAACCAGCGAGGTTCATTGTTAATCCTTCCTTGGATATCTTTGCAAACAAAATGACAAACCAACGCTTTCTTAAGCCCGCGAGTTAACGGGCGGCATCGGTAGCCTCCACTCTTTTCTCCGTCCCCGCTCGGTATCGCCGCTGAGTGAGTAAGTAAAGAGCGCTGTGTCTGGTACTGAGGCTGTTGATTGAAGGACCAGCCCCGTGTACGAACGCCGTGTCTCCCTCTTGTGGACAGTATCAGTAAATCGATGCATACTTTCGCCGTCTCATGTCTCTTCTCGACTGGTATCGACGAACTCCGACCATGTTAGAACCAAAACACATCACTTCCGCCGTTGTACAGTGAGCGCACGATTAAACTCTGCGATGCATTCGTGTTCATAGTGTAGCCTGTCGGCATTATGAGAACAGAATTGCATTTACCAGTGAAACTTCGGTATTGATCACAGAATGGCTTTTATCCCAAGTAATAAATAAATAAATAAATAAATAAGAAACAAAGAAAAATGGATTGTCTGTTACATGCAAACACGCCGCCAAACTGAACACGCAGATTGCAACGGCTCTCTGGTGTCCAGATAGGGAGTGAGAGAATGACTGGTGGCTCTCTAAGCGCAGTAGGCTAATCCGCAAGGCTGAGAGATGGGCGAGGACGAGCAGAACAGATGTCGGAAACACTCCACCCGAGCTGACGTTCGTCCTTGCCTCGTGCCCATCTGTCCGTGATTAACGGCCCATAATGACGGGCAAGGGGGCGCCCAAGAAGCAGAGCTGGGGCCACGAGCCTGCCTAGGTTGGTGCTTTAACGCTACCGGGAAGGAAGCACGTGTCCATCTGGCAGTGACTTCAACTTGGATTTTAAGACCTTAGGTGGTCAAACCCGCGCACGCGTGCGCACACACTGCAAAGTTACAAGCAGATGGTTGCAATAGGGCCACTTTGTATGCACTTTGACTGGAAGTAGCTTTCCACGCAGGTGTGCTCTACGCCAATTTTGCGCGTGCGCGCGGCTGTGTTTGCGAGAGAGAGAGAGAGTGCGTGAGCGTAGGTCGACCAAGAGGAGCACGGGCTGTTTTGCAACCTGGTGGTCCCAGCGAAGCGGAAAGCTTTCAGCATCTCCACTAAGTGGGGTCACAGCCCAACACAGATCATCACACTCTTCGAGAATAGCAGTGTCCTCGCTCTCTCCCTTCCATCCTCTTCCCCATCCTCTGTGTCTCCCTCCACCTGCTGCCCTTGTGGTCTCATTCTCCCTCCCTACTCCCTAAACCCACCCCCCCGTTTTTTCCTCCATCTCTCCCTGTTCCTCTCTCCTTTAATGTCTCTCTCTCTCTCTCTCTCTCTCTCTCTCTCTTCACTACCCTCCTTTACCTCGCTCTCCCAATCTCTTGGTCTCTCACTCGCCTCCCTCTGAATATCCTGCCCACCCATCTCTCTCACTCAAGGTTACTCAGTCTCTCTCTCTCTCTCTCTCTCTTTCTCTCTCTCAGCTCTCTCTCATCTCTCTCCCACCCTCCCACCCCACTCCCTCCATCCCTCCCCCCCCTCCCCTGCCTCCCCACCCCCCCCCCCCCACACATCTCCGCATCCCAGCACTCACCTCCCTCTCTCCCTTCTTATTCTCTCCCTTCTTCCTCTCTCCCCCTCCACCACGCCCCTCCCTCTTTCGTGCCCACTCTCTTTCTCTATCCCTCATCTGTCTGCTTGATTACTCATCTGTCTCAGCCTGATTACTATCTGTCTCCTTGAATTATACCAGGGCTCCTGGCTCCTGCTCTATGTTGGCTTTGGAGCCGTGCGCTTCCCCCTGCTCGGTGCACTGTGCTGAGGGTGCACATGCAGGGGAGAGGGAGCCTGGAGGGGGGTGGGAGGGCGACGCCGGGGTTCGAATACGGTGGTACCTTTTAATCTCCCCGACGACGCTGACTAGACACGCTTTTTCCAGGGATTGTCCCTCGGTTTTGTCGCACCGGAACCAATAGAATGCGTCCACAGATCGTCCTCTGGAAGGAATAATAGCACATTCTAATTCCAGAAAGGCTTTCTGCTCAACTCGCGGACTCGGACACGCCACGGTGCTATTTCACAGCCTGTCGCGTCGCAACTTTTGTTCGAAACGGTCGGTCGACCGGCGGAAACACAGACGCTATTAACTTGGGCAACGTGGGACAATGACCTTGCTTTTCACCCCATTGTTTGGAGTGAGTCATCTTAGGCATTGTGTTCTTTCAGTGCCCCCCCCCTCCTTCAAAAAAAAGCCCACCACACATAAAGAACCCTTTGAGAAGGAACAGTTTGTGTGAGGAACGGAATTGTTCAACTCGCCAGTAGCTTCTTAAATTGTTCTCGGAAAAAAAAACCTTCCGTTCCTCACTCAACATTTCCCCCCCCTCGACTCTTTTGGGAAGGAATGTAAAAGGTGCAGTGTTCCCTCATTCCCCCCCCCCACCCCCACCCCCGAGCTGTAATATCAAGGGCCGGCGTGCAGACGGCTAGCAGTTTGTCCAGATATAGCATCAAATGAATGGCCGGGTCGAGACGGACACAATTCCCCTCCTTTACACGTTGCTGGTCCTGGGGCTGCCATAGACTCCCGCAGAACTCAAACATCCATCCATCGTCAGACTCGTATTTGGAGTCGGGTCACGGGGGGGGCATTAGCTCCGGCAAGAGACCCCCACACTTCTAGAACTGAAATAAGAATAGCAAGCAATAACAATAGGTTTCCTCCCACCGGAGGAACGGTAATAATTCAAATCATGAGAACACCGAGCAACAGCGCAGCTGGCAATACGAACGCTTAAATGTAGTCAACCGTTGCAGTTTCTGCCACTGGTTCCCTGCATGGTGACAGGGACTCGTCTTAGACGTAATTGGTCTAATTCAGCGTGATGGATGGGAGGGCCTAGGGTGCTTAATGGCTAAACCCTCTGAAGAGGGGGACCTGACATATAGCCTGAGGCCTAATAAGTTATCTGGGAGAATGAGCAGCAGTTGCTACCATGCTACTGCCGTTAGCATCTGCGCTAGGAATGCTACTGTAACCTACTAACTGTAGCGTTAGCCTTGGAGATGATGTGCCTAGCATTACAGTATGCTCACTGTAGTTGCTGTTAGCACTTAGGCTAGGCTTGACACTGACTACTTTGGAATGGTCTGCAGGGCATGGCTGTGCCATTCAACCCTCATCCATACCCTCGCTCTCGCAGCACTAAACCCTTAAGTGCTTCGAATGAACATTTGTCCTACTGAACATTAGCAGTGCTTCCTCTCCCCTGGACACTGAAATAAAGAGCGGTGGGTCAACGGATGACATCGTTACTCGAAGGGTTCCTTTACCCACACTGCACCGGGGCAGTCTTCACATGTCTCGGCTAATGGACAGTTCAGATACCCAGAGAGACTCGTGTTTAACTGCCGCTCGAAAGGTGTACAGGCTGCCTCATCTAACCTCCGTCTCGTCCTCCACATCCCTCTCCTCCTCCTTCCTCGTCCGTCCCCGTCCCCCCCACCAACAGTACCCTTGTCGTACACTTAAGAGCACCCAGCACCGGGACGACCCAGACCGCACACGCACACGCGTGTAGACACGTGAAACTGGAGCATGCAGACAGACTCGCACGCAGCCATACAGAGGCGCCCCACGCACACTTCGCTTCCTCGCGTTGGCTGCCTGGGCCCTTAAATGATGGATTCGGTGATGTACTTAGAACTTCAATTCCATATCAGACGCGTGGGCCCACCGCTCAAGCTCTCCTGAGGGAGTCTAGGGTAGATCATCATCAGTCTCTGCTGATCCTTCAGCTGACTACCATCTTTTACCCGTCTAGACCATCACTCAGTCACGACGTCGTACTCCGTGAGGTTCCTATTCGCCTCCCGGTGGGAAACTTTTCGGCAGCCGGCTTCCAGTACGGCCGCCAACTTCGAGGGCGGGAATGCGTCACCGCCATTGGTCCGAGTTTCGTCGTGAATGCGGAGAATGCAGCGGCTGGGATTGTTGGCGCTCTGCTTTTAGCACAGCAACGGAGGACGCTGGCAGGCTAAACAAAAGCCCCACAAGGCCGAAAGCATTTGAATGGAAGGTGTGTTGGAGCCGACGCGAAATACTGCTGCAAACGCTTAGGACCACGACCCAAAAAAATACATCTTCGCCTTTGTCGTTCTGGAAAAAGAGCGCAGCTTTTCAGCGGATTTCTCAGTTGAAAGTGGTCGCCTCAAATAAACGCGTGACCGCGTACTATCAAGCAAACTGCTCTCCTTTGTAGGGGCTGGGGGTGATAATCAGCTTTGAGTACGATCCACCCTCAGCACAGGGCCATTATTGTTTTCACCAATGCCGCCATCCACTCGATGTCGTTCAATACGTCAACGGGATTCTATGTATCGGCCAACGTCGATGCCGATGATGCTTTTTGAGTTCGCTGGCACTTGTTTGGGATGAGTATAGACCTTTCCTGCTGACCGAATCGATGAAGTGTGCGTCTGAGGGAGAGTTTGAGTGCTAATTCGTGGCCTGATGGGAGGACATGATTCAGTGCCCGGTTGAAAGGGGATCTGTGCCCCCTCGTGATAGCTCTTAACAAATACTGCGTGTCTGCGTGTGTCTGTGGGGGAGAGGGAGAGAGAGAGAGAGAGACAGAGAGTGAGAGACAGAGAGAGAGAGACAGAGAGAGCGAGAGAGAGAGACAGAGAGAGAGAGAGAGAGACATAGAGAGAGACAGAGAGAGCGAGAGAGAGCGAGAGAGAGAGACAGAGAGAGCAAGAGAGAGAGAGAGAGAGACAGAGAGAGAGACAGAGAGAGAGACAGAGAGTGACAGAGAGAGACAGAGAGAGAGAGAGAGAGAGAGAGAGGCAGCCCAAGAAAACAAGAGAGCACATGAGAAAGACAGAGCGACAGAGAAACGGAAGGAAAGCTCTTATCGAAAACTCTACAGCGAGATCTCGGTCTGCTCCCTGACAACCGATGCAGCCGGGCCTTGTGTGTGCCTGCGCCGAGACCAAGACACGGAGGTGCACCCGGGTCACGGTGAACGCTCAAGCGGAGAGTATTATTCGCCGGCTTGCCGCAAAATCTCATTTTCTCCATGATTACTTTCCTGTTAAATCAGACAAACAGCAAACTCGCAGCCATTACACTCTTATCTGTTTACTTAGGTGTCGTGACCTCTGCTACATTAGCACGGCATCGGGATCCGCCAGGATTATTCACACGTGCGCTCGCAGTCGCTCTCAAACCCCACGCGCTGCCAGTCACAGATTACCTGGCTCTTAATTTTTCCCCTCAAGTGATGAGCGGAAACACGTCCGTTAAGAACTGGGAGAGAAGGCTGAGGACGAGGAGCGGAGAGAGGAAGATCTCGCACATCGAGAAAATGCGAGCATCGGATCCGGATTTTCTTGGACTTCATTTCATCCTGTTTACCATCGAGAAACGCTCGATGGTAATGCTTGCAATTACCGCTGCAACGCTTCCGTCCCCCGTCGCACGGGTCTTCCGAACACAAACGCGAATCCTGCCAGCTCGTCGATGACCTGTTACAGACAACGAGAGGGAAATTATTTAGCATTTAAGTGCACGAAACAATCTGATGTGAGCCTGATGTGTTCGCCCTCCGCGTTGCCGCTAATGTCTTTTAATTTTCTCAAGCTGTCGCGTCCATTACAGCGTGAAAATGGAATCAGGAAACAGACGCCGCGCTATTGTTGGCCTTGGCCGCCACCTGCGACGACCGACTGAGGCGAGGGATGAGAGACGGGAAATTGTCACGGTGTAGAAGTCGCAATTTCCCCCCCCCTTTTCTTTTCTTCTTCCAACCCAGAGAGACGCAGATGGAGGTTGTGAGGAGACGGAACGCATCGAACGCGCTCGCACGCAGAGGGCTGGTTTGAAGGAGAGGGGGGGGGGGGGGGGGAGGGGAGGGGAACCAACCCAAAACAACCTCCTTGTTAGGCAGGAAGATTATATGTTCAGGCTGTTAGCATCACATGTGTTAAGAGTTGAAGCGTACATGTAAACACACTGGAGAAGCCCCAACGACACCCTTCCTGCCTCTGACTGTGTGCGAACAGGAATCGCCGTTCTTTCTCTTTGAGATGCAAAGACCACCCCCACCACCACCACCACCCCCACTACCACCACCACCGGCACCACCACCAGCACCAGCACCACCACCCCCCTCTTAATTTCCTCTTTATCTTTTCCAGTCGGGCCGTCTCGGACTCTCCGGGTGTTATCCACGCCGCGTCCGGAGCTTGTCTGTGCTCTGTCAGTCTTCTTCCGCGTCCCACACTCCTCTGCTCGTTTCAGACAGATTAGCACATAGCTTAAGCGTTAGCATGCACTGCTAGTCTCCGCGGTTACCGCGAGCACGTCGGTGCGCGCCCGCTGTTTTGGACCGCTCAGAAACGCTTCCGGGTGCGTTTTTCTTGGCAGAGGAGACGCATGTTAATGAGGCTTGGGGTCGTCGTACCACGGCAGATTCCCACGCCGTCTCCGTGTCACCTGGCTCGTCTCACTTTACTGTCACACGGTGTGACAGTGGAAATCCCTCAGCCCCACAGCTCTTAGAACAACATCCTTCACGCAATCAACACCACATCCGGGCCTTCCCTTGCTCCGCGAGAGTGAATAAAAACAGGATCTGATGTTATTTTGCCCTGACGTTTTCTTAGGATGTCGTGGGGGGGGAGGGGAGGGAGGGGGGGGAGGAACTGGTTGAAGCACAGATGCTCTCAGCGGTCCCTACGATTCTCTGAACAGAATGTGCCCTTAAATGGGTGATAATTCTGCCAACCATGCACCTCCAAGTTTAGCTGCATTACGCCTCGACAACTTCGGCTCTCTTTAAAAGTCAACGGCGGCTCCACCCCGCGGGCCTATTCCACCAACTGTTCCTCCATATTTATGAGGTGTAAAACAAGAAGAACAGACCAAGATCACACCCCTGAGCCATGGAGAGAAGTTATAAAACAAACCACAAGCAGCGCCGTTTCCTCAACTGGGTTTTTTTCCAAGGCAGATCTCAAGCCCCAGGGTTGGATTCGGGGTAATGGGATGTGAATGCGGTACGCCTGTCTTTTCTGTGTGCACGTGCACGTGCGTGCGTGTGCGTGTATGCGGGGGCAGAGGGCAGATAACCTAACAGCGGTCACCCACGTGGGAGTCGAAAGTTGGTAAGTATTGTAAGTATTGTAAGTAAGCTGGTAAGTATTGTAAGTATTGTAAGTATTGTAAGTAAGCTGGTAAGTATTGTAAGTATTGTAAGTATTGTAAGTAAGCTGGTAAGTATTATAAGTATTGTAAGTATTGTAAGTATTGTAAGTAAGTGGGTAAGTATTCGTACAGTTTGTATAGTTTGTATCCTGTTTAGTTTATGTATAGGAAAATGGTTATATTTATTTTAAATTGACTATTGTTTGTCTGTACTGTTGTATGTCTGTACTTCTGTAGCACCGTGGCTCTGTGAGGCACGACATTTCGTTCCACTGTATGCACCCGCATGTAGCGGAATGACAATAAAGCACAACTTGAACTTGAACTTGAACAGCGAGACGAGATCGCCACCCGCCGCAGTTGGAGTCCGGAGACTCTCTCCCCGAGGCAGTCCTGAAGACGTTGCGGGCGCGCACGCACGCACGCCGCTCTCCGCCTCGTCCTCCTCACCTGGCGCATTGGGTATTCGGGTGAGACGTTTCCGCTCAGCCAAAACGACGTGGGGGCCTCCAGGAGCCGTACGGACTGGACGTCTGTAGGTGCCGATCCCCAGGAGGATGAGGGTGTGACACGGGGCCGAGCGGCCTCGCACGGAGAGGCTGTGTGCGGAGGCTGTCAGAGACGGCAGGGGGAGGATGAGTGTGGGAAACGCACGCACAGGTGAATTATCCTGTGCAAGACGCGCGGAAGAAGACTGTAGCCTCAGCGCTGAAATGCACGGGCAAACAACAAGCTTCCCCCCCCAAAAAAGGGGGGATCGTATTTGCGGAGATCAAAGTTGCTCTTGCGAAATTGTAATTTATGACACTGGAGGCAGTGTCGTCGCTCGGTTTAATGATCAAAGACAGGCTAACAAGCTGTACAGTCAGTCAGGGCGTGCTGTCACACTTAGCTTAGCTACCAGGGTTAGGAGCAAGGCTAACTAGCGCAGGGAGGAGACCCTGGTTTTGGTCCCACGCTAGCTCTGTTGAGCCTGTACCACGCATCAGCTCCAGTGAAGCTAACCTCCAAGTGAAGCTAACCTCCAAGTGAAGCTAACCTCCCAGTGAAGCTAACCTCCCAGTGAAGCTAACCTCCAAGTGAAGCTAACCTCCCAGTGAAGCTAACCTCCAAGTGAGGCTAACCTCCCAGTAAAGCTAACCTCCAAGTGAAGCTAACCTCCCAGTGAAGCCAACCTCCCAGTGAAGCTAACCTCCAAGTGAAGCTAACCTCCAAGTGAAGCTAACCTCCCAGTGAAGCCAACCTTGCCTAAAAAAAACATGCCACCTTTTGAACATCGACCCTGCCAACGTAGCTTTCTAAAGTCAGGGTTGCGTTCGAAAGAAACTATATCGTCTTCCGGTGTTACATTGTCAGATTCCGAGGTAAATCGATACCTCAAAGAAAGAGAGACCTGCGATGTAAAACGTAGACTTATCGATCGTGCGCACGATCGATATTCGCGTATTGGAACGTCAAGGATGCAGGCTTCACTTCCCTCAGCGACAGTCTCTCAGGAAGCGCACTGCACTCCCCGCATCTTTGAGAGGGATACGGAGACTCTGTGCATGAAAAAGAACGCGCCCGAATCCAATGTTTTATTCAGCTCCATTCCCACGCATGCCTGTCGCTGGAAAGCCGGATCGCGTTTTGAAAAAAAAAATGAAAAAAAAAAGGGAAAATGCACTTTCATGACAACGGCGGCAGCCGCTGCTGAACTCTGACATTTCGGTCGATTTTCACCTCCCTTCGGTCGCACGTGGCCTGTTGCCAAGGTGTTTGCTCGCAGCGCCAATGATATCATTAGCATACGGTGCTAAGGCGGAGAGGGTAGGCTAGCTCTCTGACCGGAGGTCAGATTGCTCTCTAGCCAAGGGTCAGAAGGTCACAGGAGAAGGATAGGCATGGAGATTAAGGCTCTATAGCTCACAGAGCTTAATCAAACCAAGAGGTAGGATAGCCACAAGCTAAATGGAACACAGGTGACAAGACATTAAAAAACAGCATAAAATATGAAACTGGCTACTGTAAATCCCGATTCTAATCTATTTTAATGGATCACTTCCACACTATTGACACTTTATGGTCCCTTGTGGTATATCAGTATGGAATTTATAGAACGCTTATTTCTCCATTTCCGAGGAGTGTCAGTTCGTCAGTGAACGAAGGGGAGCTTTCCTTTAAAGCTCCTGTTATTCGCTAAGAGACGAAGAACACAGAGAACGATATTGCTTCATATGAAACAGACGTTCCCTGACAATGACAGTCAGTTACTTAACGGCTATTGGGCCTACTGATGTTCTGGTCATCCCATTGGTACACTCTGAGTCAGTGAGAGCGAATCCCCTGCCTGTGGAAGGTTGATGGGCTTCTTTTGAGTTTGGATCTGATCCGAGTTCAGAGGTTTAGGGTCATTTTGCGCCGGTGGAGAGGCGAGCGCCATCAGGACGCCCGGTGGAAGATCGGATCTAAAGGCTCGGTAATATCACAGCTATTTATGGCTTTAAACCACATTCCGTTTGCGACGGCAAAATGAGACTCCGTTGGAATTGGAGCTGAGAAATGCTCGAGATAAATTGGAAAGTTCCCAAGATCACTTGAGAAAGTTGATGAATTCTTCATGAGTGGAGGACTGGGTTGGTAGTAGGCAAAGATAGAGGTCTCTGTCTCTCTCTCTCTCTCTCCCTCCCTCTCGCTCTCCCTCCTTCCCTCCCTCCCCCATCCTTTCCCCACCTACAAGCAGCGATGCAGAGTGTGTGATTTCCCTGTAATTGGCCTGTTCCATTATCATCTGTTTAAGAGCCCCAGCGGGAGTTCTGCTCTCTCTGCTTGGCTCTCCCTCCCTCTCTCTTCCTCCCCCTTTCATTTCCCGCTTCTCCCTCCTCTTTCTACCGCTTTCTTCCCCTTCGAACTTTGACCGCCCTCCCTGGTTCCTTTTCATCCTCCATCACCTGGCACTCCCTCCCACCTACCCTCTCTTTGCATATCTCTTCCTTCCTTCCTTCCTTCCTTCCTTCCTTCCTTCCTTCCTTCCTTCCTTCCTTCATTCCTTCCTTCCTTCCTTCCTTTCACACCTCTCCTCCCCTCCCCTCTCTGTCCCTCCCCTCTCCTCCTCTCTCTTCACCTCTCCCCCTCTCCCCTCTCCCCTCTCGGCCTCTCCTCCACCCTCTCTTTGCATATCTCTTCCTTCCTTCCTTCCTTTCACACCTCTCCTCCCCTCTCTGTTCCTCCCCTCTCATCCTCTCTCTTCACCTCTCCCCCTCTCCCCTCCCCTCTCCCGGCCTCTCCCCTCCTTTCTCCACCCCTCTCCCTCCCTTGTCCCCTTCCTCAGAGTAATTACTTGCCATGCAAGCACCGCAGTGTATCGTCCCCTTAGGGGGAGTTTGCTCTTTGCTTCACATGCAGCCCTTTTGACAGGAAGCGTAAAGGGGACAGCGACATGCGCTGTGTGTGCAGTGCACACACAGAGTCGGCACTTGAAGGCTTACAGACACAGCGTTGCACACAGACACATGTATTATGCACAACGTATGTACACAGCCATGCAGCGTGTGTACACGCGCGCGTGCGAGGTTGTTTGCGTACGGCGTATCATGCATTCTCCATGAGTTGCAGCGTGTGCGTGTTTGTTTGTGTGAGCGCGGCTTTGAATTAGCGCGCGCGGGTGTGTGTGTGTGTGTGTGTGTGTGCGCGCGCGTGCGTACGCATGATACGACTTTGGCATAACATTGCTGTTGACCATAAGTGGATGGAGAGTTCTGGGAATAGGGATTGAACGAGGACAGAGTCCATCTCAACCATCTATTATTCACCAGTCACATGATACAGGCTTATCTTCTGCTACCTCACATGCATAGTCCACCCCCTGAGACCAGTGTAATGCATGTTCGTCTAACCCCTTCCAAAACTCCCATGTCTCGCGGGAAACCCTATATGAACTGCGTCCTACATACCGACCTATTGTCTCAATGTCGCGCTGTCTAACGCGCGTCCCGCGCGCGCCCGCGCCCGATGCTAGCGGCTGCGTTCTTGAGATGGCGCGAGCGAGCGCACGCCCACGCTCCCAGAAACGGCCGCAAAAAAAAAAACACGCGTGCAGCCACATATACCTACTCTGTCCCTCTAATGAATCCTTTGAGTTAAAACAATTACAGTTGTTTGTCCCAATTATGGCCGATAATTGGTTTTATTAAACCTTGTTTAGGGCTCGGTTAGACACATTACCGTAGCGCGCCTCCAAATTTAACAGCCGCAAACCATCTGCTTTCACTCATAGTTGAAATTGATTTAATAAAGTTGGTAGGTAGCGATGGAGAGAGGGAGGGTGAGTGGTGGGTGAGTGGTGGTGGTGGTGGTAGCCTGGATACTAAGCCGCTAGGCAAGCGAGCAGGTATTATATATGAACCTCGGTATGCCCAACTTTGGAAATAACATCCTGCTTGTGTATCGTATGTGTATTGCTACAGTCCACCGCATACAGCTTGTTGTTTGCCTCCCCGATATTAATGTCTGTCTGCTGGGCCGTCACGTTATCCTGCATTGGCGTCTCTCTCTCTCTCTCTCTTTCTCTTCCTCTCTGCACTGTTCTTCTTCTCTTCTTCTCTCCTCCTCTCTCTCTCTCTTTGGATATATCTCTCGCCTTTCGTTTTGAAATGGGTCTCATCTCACTCTCTCTCTCTCTCTTTTGGAAATATAAAAATCTTTCTCCTCTCTCTCACTTCTCTCTCTCTCACCTCTTTGGAATATTATCTCTCGTCCACTCATCCAGTCTCTCTCTCTCTCTCTTGCGTCTCTCTCTCTCCTGTATTTCGCTTTGGAATATTATCTCTGCGTTCTCTCTCTCTCTTCCGCCTTCTCTCTCTCCTTCTCGTCTCTCTCTCCGCCTCTCCGTTATCCCATCCTGTTCTCTTCTCATCCTCTCTGTCTCTCCATCATGACACCCTCTGCTCTCTCTCTCCCTGTCTCTCGTCATCTTTCCTTCTTCCCTCTCTCTCTCTCTCTTCTCTCTCATCCTCCCTGGTCTCTCTCATCCCTCCTTCTCTCTCTCTCTCTTCTCTCATCCTCATCTGTCTCCTCCTATCTCTCTTTTCTCTTCTTGGGTCTCTTACATTTGGATTTATAATTCTCGCCATCCGTCAATACCTCGCCGGCGGCACGTATGACGTTTTCTAATCTCTGTGCGGTCTCCGGCTTGGATATAATCTCTCGCTCCTCGTCAACCGTAAGATCTCTCTCTCTCTCTCTCTCGTCTCTCTGCAGGTCTCTTGGAATATATTCTTCTCGTCCTCTCGCTATTCTCCTCTCTCTCTTTGGATGATAGTCTCTGTGTACCTCGTGACACTCTCTCTTTCGGCGGCTCGCGATCCTCTCTCTGTATTTCTGTTGATATCACTCTCCTCTCTCTCCTCTCTCCTCTCCGCTCCTTTCCTAAGACAGTTTGCCTTCTGCTCTGCTCTGCGCGGTGAAGGGCTGGTGTGCGGAATCTGCTAGAAGCAACCGAGATGTTAATTCGAGTTATGCATCCTGAACCCCACATGGACATCACCGACCGGGACAGACTGATCACCGCACCTCACACACATCTATCATTCACCAGCACACACACGACACACTACACACATCATCAACACACACACAACCAGTTTTCACTATCTGCGTTATCCAATGAAATCTCCGGCAATCTGACATATGTAGAAGATGGGGAAGCCCATGCAGACTCGCAGGTCTGTACCCACATAGGGCTGCTGGCACCAAAGGGTTCTCCAGTCAACGCTGCATACATTATCCCGGGAATTTCACGATCCAATCAGGGCTCTGGCGGAGTCATTAACACACAGGGCGGAAGTCTCTGCTTCGCCTTCCCACTGAACATAACTAGAATCTGTCAGACGTCCTCTGCATGTGGTCAGGCAGAATACCAGGTGCCTCTGAGGACACGCGGGAATCCAAGTGTGTGTGTTGGGCGTGTGTGTCCTTGTATGTCTTGTGTGTGTGTATGTCTTGTGTGTGTTTGTGTATGTCGTTGATTCGCTCGTGTGTGTGTGTGTCTGTGTGTGTGTGGTGGGGTCTGTGTGTGTAAGTGACTATGTCCTTGTGTGTGTGTGTGTGTCTTTGTTTGAGTGTGTGTGTATGAGCATTAGTATGAGTGTGTGTGCATTAGCATGAGTGTGTGTGTGTTGGTGGTGTGTGTCTTGGTGTGTGGTTGTCTGTGTTGTGTGTATGTTCCTTGTGTGTGTGTGTGTCTTGCTGTGTGTGTGTAATGTCTTTGTGTTTGTAAGTGTATGTCTTGTGGTGTGTGTAGTGCAATGTCTTGTGATGGTGTGTATGTCTTTGTTGTGGTGTGGTGTCTTGTTGTTGCTGTGTGTTGATGCTCCTTGTGTGTGTGTCTGGTCTGTCGTGTGTATGTCTTGTGTGTGTGTGTGTTTCCCGTATTGTATGGAGGAGGGGATTAAAGGAATTTTTGTCGCAGGGTTAAAATGCATGTCGGACGCGCATCACACACACACACGCACGCACACACACACACACCCACACACACACACACACACACAACCGCACACAAAGATCAATATGAAATCTCAAACCTAGGGACAGGAGAGTACAGCCAATATAGCGCGTTGCTCAACCCCTGACAGTTCAAGCAGTGAAACATCTCTCGGACTGCCTCTATTTGTGACACACCACATCCTCTCTCTTTCTCTCTCTCTCTCATCTCTCTTCGTTACACACCTTGTATCCACGCTCTCAAATCCTCTCTCTCTCTCGTGCTGCTCTTTCTCTTCCTCTTACTATCTTCCTTTCTTAAACTCTCCCACTCATCACGCGCGTCATACATGGGCACACAGGCCTGCAACAATCCACACACAGAGCCAATATGTGAGAAAGTTGCTTGTTAAAAAGGAACTGTTTTATCTTCTGATGCCAATCAAACTGCCAGAGAAAGTGTTTCCCGGACACCGCTGTCACAATGTGAGATGGCTCTAACTCCGTCTCCCTCTCTCTCCCTTTCTCTCTCTCTCTCTTGCTCTTTCTTTCTCTCTCTCCCTCTTCTCTCACCCCTATCTCTCTCTCTCTTTCTTTCTCTCCTTTCTTTCTCTTCTCCTCCTCACTCTCCTCTCCACCTCCTCCACCACCACCACCTCTCCTCCTCTCTCTTCTCTCTCCCTCTTTCCCTCTCACTTTCTTTCTTGCTGTCTCTTTCTCTCTCTCTCTCTCTCTCTCTCTCTCGCGTCTCTCTCTTCAACGTACTTTTCTGCTGTCTCTCTTTCTCTCTCTCTCTCTCTCTCACTTTCTTTCTTGCCGTCTCTCTCTATCTCTCTCTCTTTCCCTCTCACTTTGTCTCTTCCCCCGTCCGTCTTCCCCTCTCTCCATCTCACTCCCTCCCTCTCATTCACATGCACACGCGCCAGCAGGGGCGTTACCTCCTGCATATTGCCGACACCACGCCTCATCTCATCTGCCTGTCACCTGTCCGCCACCCCCCCCCCCACTCCCACGCTTCAAGCACAATCTGTCCGGCCACTCCCCCTTCGCGCCCATTTTACCCACTGACATCCCCCCCCCCCATGCTCCTCCCCTCCTCCAATCCTCTCATGACACCACAGCCATCCATCGCCCCTCAATCCCCCATAGCCAAAATCGAGCCCTTCCCCCTGTCACCCGCTGGTCTCCTCGGCTTGAAGGCGCGTCGGGAATTCCACGTGAGCTTGCGGCGGACCCTTCGGGCCGGCGCCTTCGGTGTTATTTCGGGGCGAGCGGCGGCGGATTAGTTGGCGAAAAAAAGGAATTCGTGATAAAGCCTCTCGATCAGTGCGAGACACGCTCGCATCTGGAACCTTCTGCGTACTTGCCACCTCTTTGTCATTTCGAACACACACACACACAACACACACATATCTATCTATCATCTACTCAACACACTATACCACACTTTTTTTTCGGTCCGTGGGTGATTGTGTCCCTAAGCTTTGGGTGACACATCATGTGGTGACAGCTGTGTCATCCCTACCCTGGGCAGATGCAGACAACTAATTAACGCTAACCAAGCTATTCTGGACCAGGTGTTGCATCTGTGCTTGAGTGTGTTAGTGAGTCAGGAAGAGAGATGGTTTATCCGGCGAGATGCTTACGAGGGTAATGGCTGAGCCAGTATAAATGAATGAAGACGACATAATGCTGATGTTCTGTTGTGGCCTCTGGCGCTACACTTAAGTGGGCTTATTTCTTCTCATATTTCCCAACCCCACCACAAGCAAACCCTCCCAAAGGGACGTCTGCAGTGTAACTGTTGCCCAGGCAGTCCCCATAACGGACCTGCACGTGAACCCAACAGACGACACACACACAAGCACACACAACGCGCACATACACACACGCCGCAACCCGCACACACTACACGCACACGCACGTCACACACGCACTACGTCACACAACACACACGCACACACACACACACGCGCACACACACACGAGCACACACACACACGCAGGTCGGTGCGTGTCGGAGGCACTCTCGGAACCAGGTTTATAAATGGATTTTTGTAATCCCCTCTGCGAGCTCGATGAACCTGATGAAGATATCAAAATTCATCCAAGACCAGCGGAACCTTCCACTCACCTTAACGCTCCTCATTTGCCTCGCTGCAAACTCATTTCAATGATTATTGAACGATGGACATTTTCAGGGGGGGCTGCGCCGCGGCGAGAGACACGGCGAGAGACGGATAACTTGGCGGTTTCAACGTGGCCGTCAGCTGGGAGTTCGAACGTTCGACGTGTTTCACGTTTCGGAAACGCGCCCGGTAATAATACGCGCGCAGACGTAAGCAGACACGCGTGCGTGCGTGCGGAAGTGGTGAGGTGTGAGATTGCCGGCGTGGCGTGTTTTATGTCAAAGCTAGCAGGGCGGGTATCTAGCCACGCGTGCTCCCACTCTCCGGAGCTTTCACACCAAGGTAAATACTCAGGATTAGCGCAAACTTGAGAGGCTCTCTCTCTCTCTCACACACACACACACACACACACACACACACTCACACACACACACACACACACACTCAAGCCCAAGTGTGAGAGTTAGAAGTCGAGAGGGGTGCTCAATGGAGAAAAAAACCCATGTCTGTTTGAGAATGCAAGCTCTTGACCTCAGGAAAGGAGATTGGTGGAGGGGAGGGAGGGAGGGAGCGAGGGAGTGAGGGAGGAAGGGAGAGAGTGAGGGAGGAAGGGAGGGAGGAAGGGAGGGAGCGAGGGAGACGTGAGGGAGGGAGCGAGGAGGAAGGGGAGGAGCAAGGGAAGGAGGGGAGCGAGGGAGGGAGGGAGGAAATAGAGAAGGGGAGAAGAGAAGAGGTGAGAGGAAGGTAGAGGAGAGGGAGATGAGAGGGAGGAAGGGAGGGAGGGAGGGAGGCGAGTAAAGACATGATCCAGACAGGTGGGCTGACTGCCTCTCCACTTCTTGATGAAGTACTTGATTGGTTACAGCATGTCCTAGCGTGTCACCTGGGAAGCCCTATTGGCTGGTATTCAAGGACGTTGGCGAGTATCTACATCCGGGACGGAACAGGGGACGGGGAGCGGGGGGGGGCTGATACTGGCAGTGGAAGTACCCTTGGAACGGCAACCATGGGACACTGAGCTGCGTCTCAGCTGGTGCGGGGTTTAGGTTTGTGTGTGGTGTGTGGAGGGGGGGAAGTGTGAGGTCACGTGGTGTTGGAGGTGGCGTGGGGGGAGTTGTTGGTATATTGGTTGGAGGGGGGGGGAGTGTGGACGGGTGCTGGCAGAAGGAGGACTCTGAAGGCAGGCTTCAACACCCCAACTCTGAGCTGATATGCTGCGCTTTGCCTTTAAAGATTTGTTCACCAAGCTTTATGCAAATGAGCTTCCATCTCTCAAGCCGCTCTGTAATCATTTTGCCTCGCTGTTGCCCGCGCACGCCCGCACGCACGCGTGCACACGCCTCCTGGTAATTTGCGTCTGTTTGTGCTTAAACTAAACGCGCACGCTCTGAAGGAGGGCACGCTGCGTAAGGCGCGAGTCGGCATGCGTGCGTGTTTGTGTTTGCGTCCGTGTGTGTGTGCGTGTGCGCGTGCGCGAGATTGTCTTTGAACCTTCACTTGGTCTGTATCTTCCGTCCTCTCCCTAAGTGCTCCCAAACGAGATCAACTGCGCTGGAATTTCCAAGCGCTCCCGGAAACAAAAAAAAAGAGAAAAAAGGGAAGAAAAAAACAAAAAAACATCAATTACAAGCGTTTCCCTCCCCGGCCCCCCCCCTCTCCTCCTCCGCTACCTCTCCCTCTCTCATCCCCTCATCCTCTCTCTCTACCCAGCGTCCACCCCCTCCCCCTCTTCTCGTCATCCTCCCTTCCTTCCTTCCTGTCCTCAAGAGAAACCTGAAGCAATTAACCAAACATATGCTTCGCAAAATATTCAAATGCGTGCATTTTGTAGCCTATGAACAGCCTTAAATATGCAAGTTTAGGAGAGAGGGGGAGAGGGGGGGTTCTTCACAGATAGGAAAATAGCCTTAGGATTAGGCCTTTACTCCTGCACCCTGAATTCAACTCACATGCAATTGGTGACAAGTGCATTCGTGCATGTGTGTGTGTGTACATGTACCAGTGCGCGGGAATTTCTAACGCTGTGAGTGTGTGTGAGGCCTCTGTGCGAGTGTGTTACAGTGTGAGGCATGTGCGAGTGTGTTACAGTGTGAGGCCTGTACGAGTGTGTTACAGTGTGAGGCCTCTGTGCGAGTGTGTTACAGTGTGAGGCCTGTGCGAGTGTGTTACAGTGTGAGGCCTGTGCGAGTGTGTTACAGTGTGAGGCATGTGCGAGTGTGTTACAGTGTGAGGCCTGTGTGAGTGTGTTACAGTGTGAGACAGTATTTGTTTTACAGTGTGTGTTAGATTATGTGCGTGTTACAGTGTGTGTGTTACAGTGTGAGGCCTCTGTGCGAGTGTGTTACAGTGTGAGGCCCTGTGGCTGTTGTGTTTACTTTATTGTGTGAGGCCTGTGCGATGTGTTACAGTGTCGAAGGCATGTGCGAGAAGTGCTTTACCAAGTGTGAGGCATGTGGCGAGTGTGTTAACAGTTGGAGGCCTGTGCGAAGTGTGTTACAGTGTGATGGCCATGGTGCGAGTGGTGTTACAAGTGGAGGCCTGTGGCGAGTGTGTTAGTGTGGCGCCTCTGTCGAGTGTGGTTAAGCCCGTGCTGAGCCTGTGCGATTGTGTTACAGTGTGAGGCCTGTGCGAGTGTGTTACCGTGTGAGGCATGTGCGAGTGTGTTACAGTGTGAGGCCTCTGTGCGAGTGTGTTACAGTGTGAGGCCTGTGCGAGTGTGTTAGTGTGAGGCCTCTGTGCGAGTGTGTTACAGTGTGAGGCATGTGCGAGTGTGTTACAGTGTGAGGCCTGTGCGAGTGTGTTACAGTGTGAGGCCTCTGTGCGAGTGTGTTACAGTGTGAGGCCTCTGTGCGAGTGTGTTACAGTGTGAGGCCTCTGTGCGAGTGTGTTACAGTATGAGGCCTGTGCGAGTGTGTTAGACAGTGTGAGGCTGTGCGATGTGTGTTACAGTGTGAGGCCTGTGCGAGTGTGTTACAGTATGAGGCCTGTGCGAGTGTGTTACAGTGTGAGGCATGTGCGAGTGTGTTACAGTGTGAGGCCTGTGCGAGTGTGTTACAGTGTGAGGCCTGTGCGAGTGTGTTACAGTGTGAGGCCTCTGTGCGAGTGTGTTACAGTGTGAGGCCTCTGCGCGAGTGTGTTACAGTGTGAAGCCTGTGCGAGTGTGTTACAGTGTGAGGCCTGTGCGAGTGTGTTACAGTATGAGGCCTGTGCGAGTGTGTTACAGTGTGAGGCCTGTGCGAGTGTGTTACAGTGTGAGGCCTCTGTGCGAGTGTGTTACAGTGTGAGGCCTGTGCGAGTGTGTTACAGTGTGAGGCCTGTGCGAGTGTGTTACAGTATGAGGCCTGTGCGAGTGTGTTACAGTGTGAGTTATGTGCGAGTGTGTTACAGTGTGAGGCCTTTGTGCGAGTGTGTTACAGTGTGAAGCCTGTGCGAGTGTGTTACAGTGTGAGGCATGTGCGAGTGTGTTCCATTGTGCATGTGTGAGTGTGTCAGTGTGAGGCATGTGCGAGTGTGTTACAGTGTGAGGCCTCTGTGCGAGTGTGTTACAGTATGAGGCCTGTGCGAGTGTGTTACAGTGTGAAGCCTGTGCGAGTGTGTTACAGTGAGAGGCCTCTGTGTGTGTGTTACAGTGTGAGGCCTGTGCGAGCGTGTTACAGTGTGAGGCATGTGCGAGTGTGTTTAACCGTTGTGGAGCTGTGTGAGTGTGTTAACGTGTGAGGCCTGCTGTGCGAGTGTGTTACATGTGTGAGGCCCTGTGCGAGTGTGTACAGGTGTAAGGCCCTCTGTGCGAGTGTGTGTTACAGTGTGAGGCCTGTGTGAGTGTGTTACAGTGTGAGACAGTATTTGTTTTACAGTGTGTGTTAGATTATGTGCGTGTTACAGTGTGTGTGTTACAGTGTGAGGCATGTGCGAGTGTGTTACAGTGTGAGGCCTCTGTGCGAGTGTGTTACAGTGTGAGGCATGTGCGAGTGTGTTACAGTGTGAGGCCTCTGTGCGAGTGTGTTACAGAGTGAGGCATGTGGAGGTGTTACAGTGTGAGGCCTCTGTGCGAGTGTGTTACAGTGTGAGTTATGTGCGAGTGTGTTACAGCGTGATTAGGAATAATCAATTAGCAGCAAGGCACAACATTAGCATTTTCATGAGCATCGCGGAACAGCTTTTGGCCTCAGCTTTATGTGGGGTCCTGTTGGAAAACACGATGACTGGCATTTCAAAATGTTAGCATGCCCTTCATAACGCCTAACCTAATATATCCAGGCCATGTGATTGAGAAATGACACTTATGGCCAATTACAGTGACACATATTTCCACTTGTCCAATCTGAATCATAGCTAATAAACGCCCCGACTGATGAGAGCTCCGTCTCATTTAGATTGAGAGGCCACTTCGACAAGCAGGCAAACGCACCACACACACACACACACACACACACACACACAACAACACGACTCACACCACACACACACACACACACTGCACTCAGACACACAACGCAACTTCCGCGACAAAAAGCGCCGACCCGACAGTGTGAATTCTCCCGGTGGAGGTAAAGAAAGAGCCGTGTACATCCGTGTACGTCAGCGGCCATCGTCCGCTGACGTACACGGATGGGAGGGATCCAACGAACAGAAGAAGAGGGAGAAGAGAGAGGAGAGAGAGAGAGAGAGAGAGAGTGAGAGACAAGGAGAGGGGGAGAGAAAGATGGAGAGAGCGGGGAGATGGAGAAGGAGAGAGACATGGGTTGAGGGAGAGAGAGAGACAGCTTGTGTGACAGAGAGAGATAGGTGAGAGGAAGAGAGAGGACGAGAGAGAGAAAAGGAAAGAAAAAGAGAGAAAGAAAGGGAGAGGAGAGAGACAGAGAGAAGAGAGAGCACGAGAGAGGGAGGCTGTGGAGAGAGAGAGAGAGGGAAGAGAGGGAGAGAGGGAAAGAGAGACCCAGGAGAGAGAGGGGAGAGAGAGAGACGAGAAGAGAGCGGAAGAGAGCTTTAAAACGTTGGGCGGAAGGCGAAAAGAAGGAGAGGTTGGCCAGTGATACAGAAGAGTTGTCCCCCACACCCCACCCCACAACTACCCCCCCCCCCCGGAAGAGGCCAGAGGAATTTGAGAGACAGTGCAGAGATGGAGGTGAAGAGAGCACGAGAGAGCTTTTAAATGAAGAGGTAGGGGAAGCAACGAGGAACGAGAGCGATCGGTTTACCATAGTAACGGTGTTACCGGGGAGGATTAGGTTCAAAAGGCTTGTTAGCGTCTCTCTTCGGCCTAATGTTGGGAAACGGCTTGGGTTGGCGCGCCACTTCATGGGCACCCTCAGAGAGGATAGTTCCCCTCCGCAGGCCTTTTCTGGCAACCCTGGAATAAATTAAAGGAGGCAAAATTGCTGGAATACGCTCTAATTGAATTTCGCATTGAAGTGGACAAGCCAATTTCGGCCCCAAATCCCCAAGTTGCGTGAACGAGCTCGTACATCAAGCCTAGCTTTCGTACTGAGGAGCCTGAGAGGACATGGTGTGTGTGTGTGTGTGTGTGTATGTGTAAGTGTGTGTGTGTAAGTGTGTGTGTGTTTGTGTGTGTGTGTGTGTCCGTGCGCAGTCTCCACTCGAGTGTTGCGCTGTAGGGCCCAGGTAACTGGAGCCATGTCGGATGAACAGAGGATAAGGAGAAGGACAGGAGGACAGGATGAGCGCTTGAGAGTGGGAGAAGAAACATCAATAAACGACAGGGTGAGATTACACAAACATGCACTTTCTTCCTTCCTCCCTCTCTCCTTCTCTCTCTCTCTCTCTCGCTCCCTCTCTCTCTCCCTCCCCGGGACCTAAAACCAAAGGGTCGAGTGTCACCGTGACAACAGAGCGCAACATCAATATGGGATGGCTTATATGGGTGGGCTGGTGGGTGGTTGCTGCTATGACACACACCGCAGCCAGAGCTGCCTTGGAAACTCAACCGCCACTCTTGACCACTGACAGAAGCTGCTGAAAGAAGACCTGCGCTCTCATACTCTCTGAATCTGCTGCACGCTGGAAGAAAAATGCCAACCGAGTTCTGCAGATGTCACCACCTCCCCCCCCTGCTCCCCCTCCCCCCCTCCCCCCCCCTCCCGGCCCCTCTATACATACTCAAGAATTTGCGTCCGTCTTTCAGTGTTTGTCTTGCTCTCTCTCCGTTGGTAGTCAATTCCATTGGAGGAGCAGCGCTCTCTCTCTCTCTCTCTATCTCTCTCTCCTCTCTTCTTCCCGCTCTCTCTCTAATCTCTCTCTCTCTCCGTCTCTCCTCTCTCTCTGTCTTCTCTTCTCTCTCTCTCTCTCTCTGACTCCATCTGTCTACTCTCTCTCTCTGTGTCTCTCTCTCTCTCTCTGTTTGTAGTGTTTCTCCTCTCGTTCTCTCTCTGTGCTTCTCTTCCTTTTCCTACATGCTGTTTGCAGTGTTTCTCGTCTCCCTCTCGTTCTCTCTGCGCTCCTCTTCCCTTTTCTCAGTGTTGTTTTGTACCGTTCCTTTTGAAGTCCCAGCAGGCAACTGAAACCTCGCTCCGCTCTCATGATCTTTCACTTATTCATGGCCGATGCCTTTCGAGTCAAAACGCCGCCCGTGTTCCGTCTGACCCTTGCAGTCGCCAGGAAGCACGCTTTGGTAGTATTATTGCCCAGTCGCACCGCTTGCGCGTGTTCTTGTGTGTGTGTGTTGTGTGGGGTCGGGAAGGGGGCATGGGGAGGGGCAAAGGTGGGGAGGGTGTGCGAAAGGCAACCTGAC
Source organism: Plecoglossus altivelis (assembly GCA_036571765.1). Taxonomy (NCBI): domain Eukaryota; kingdom Metazoa; phylum Chordata; class Actinopteri; order Osmeriformes; family Plecoglossidae; genus Plecoglossus; species Plecoglossus altivelis. The sequence goes on from BROE01000026.1 coordinate 6,919,992, forward strand.
CCCCTCTGAAGCTGAAACACCTGCCACCCTCGGTGCACTTCAGCTTTCTCAGGCGACAAACACAGGCTCTCCAACGGGCGCACGCCTCGCGACAGAGAGCGCGCGTTCTCAGAAAGTTACCGTCTGTCACAGAAAAGCGCTACGCTTGACAAAAGCCTTTTCACACGTGGGCGATGACTCGGCGGCGTCGAAACGGAGGCTGCCGCCCCTCGCTTCGTCGGCGAGCGGGTTGCTCCCGGTGTTTCAGGGTTGGCATTGACGCACCGAGCAACAGCTCGCTGGGTCGAAAAATGTCACGTGGTGAACTGAAACAAGCGCACCGAAGTGAGGGCCCTTTGTCGACCCCCCCCCCCCCCAGCGACTCGATTCTCCTGCTTGTAACAGGCCCAGACTCACGGTGGACGAGAGCGCACAAACGGACGCCGGTGGCGTCTGCGGGGAGGAGAGAGACGGCGTCTTCGTCAAACTCAACCACTTCGTCCAGAGACGGGGAGACAGGGAAGAAGGGGGGGGGCGGGGGGGATTGGTCGCCTGGGTCGCAAATTGCCTCAACCCAGAGATATTCTCCTGTTGTTTTTCCCTTAACACCCTTGATCCCTCAGCTTCCCCTGGTGCGCCTTCCATCCCTCCGCCTTCATCAGAGGAGCCCCCGAGGAGCGAGCTGTCGCTGTCCTTTCTGATGGAGACAGAGAGAGAGGGAGAGAGAGGAAGAGGGAGAGAGAGAAAGAGGGAGAAGAGAGAGAAAGAGGGAGAGAGAGGGAGAGAGAGAAAGAGGGAGGGAGAGTGCCCAAGAAAGAGGAGAGAGAGATGCCGTCACGAGTAGTTTTATTATATAAATCAGGAGAGGGATGAGGAGCAGAGTAGGACCGATGAGCGAGAGAGGGAGCTATGAGACAAGACGGGATGGAGGGAGAGGGATGAAGAGGGAGAGACGAGGAAGAGAGAGAAGAAGCTGAGGAGCTCTCGTCATTATCCTGGTTCAATGCGTCCACCCGCCCCCGGGAGTCAACAATCCCGCACCAAAGGGACCATTCTGCACTCTCTTCGCCGCGTGTTTCGTGATTGTTGGAATAGCGTATTGAAAAATGAGGAAGTAGAGGGAGCAGATATGAAAACAGGAGGGTAGAAGCAGAGTATGACGGCCGAGAGCAGTAGAAGAGGAGGGAGAGAGAGAGAGGGAGAAAAGAAACAGGGAGGGAGCGAGAGAGATGGAGATGAGAGAGAGGAGAGAGAACGACAGGGAGGGAGAGAGAGCGATAAACAGGGAGAGAGAGAGACAACGAGGAGGAGAAGAATATACATGGGGTGAGAGCAGAGGGGAGAGAGAGAGGGAGAGAGAGAGAGGGGGAAGAGGGAAGGGGGAGGGAAGGTAATGGGAGGGGGGAGGTGAGAGACAGAGAAACAAGAGGCGAGAGAGAGGAGTGAGAGAGAGAGAGAGAGAAACAGGGAGGGAGAGAGGGAGAGAGAGAAAGAGTGAGGGAGAGAGAGAGACCAAAAGGGCTATGGGTAACAATTGCTCCAGGTATTCGCCACACAGCTATTTTATGCAAAATGACCTTCTCACATCCAACCCAAACAAAAGGTGGGGAGCAAATCCCGTCTCTTTCATTTGATGGGCGGCATTGCTCTCGTGCAAAGGTAAAACACGCGCACACACGCAGAGACACACACACACACGCAGAGACACACACACGCACGCAGAGACACACACACACACGCAGAGACACACACACGCAGAGACACACACACACACGTGCGCACACACACGACTGATCTCAAAGGAACTTGACAGGGCGTGCGCGTTGCTAAGGATGACTGGCACCTAACCCCTGCACGCCCAAACGCACACTTGGCCCCCCGAACACACACACACCCGCGCGCACACGCACGCACGCACACACACACACACACACGCAGCTGTGGGTGTCACTTAGCAGTAGCATTTGAGACTGTGTCTGCTGTTGCTGTCTTGTTTTCT
>BROE01000026.1:6944598-6955642 GCA_036571765.1 Plecoglossus altivelis
ACTTCTCCGAGTCCGGACATTTCCTTTGGCTGCGCGGAGACGGAGAGGAGACGCCAAACAGAATGGCGCCGGCCTCCGCGTTTCACGAACGCGTCCCGACTCCATTACCCGAGACGTTCTTCCCTTCCCATTTCAATTCCGCAACTGATGGCGAATTGTTTTTCCCCGACAGATTTGGCGACGGAACATGTTTTTATGTCCTTGGGCTTAACAGCGTCTTGAAGAAAAGGAGTGCTGACGTAACCATCCCATTGGTTGAAATGCCCATTTGAGTCGCTGTAAGTCAACAACAAACATTTTGCATTGCGCGTGTTTGTGTGTGTGTGTGTGTGTGTGTGTGTGTGTGTGTGTGGAGATACCACGCAAAGGAGACAACAGTTTCAAAGCTTTGAAATGTCTTCCCAAAACTGATATGAGATCAGTTAGAGCAATGTGTGCGTGTGCACGTTGTGTGTGTGTTTGTGTGCGAGTGTGCATGCTGATTAAAATGACTGACAATGGAGGAACCGGCACATGAAATACCTGCCTAATCTCTCCATAGCAACAGCGCGCGCGCACACACATATGTAAACAAGTCTAAGAATAACTTATCAGATATTACTAATCAGAGTCCAATCTTCTTCACCTGCCACAATCAACCTTAACGAGCAATTAAAGCACCTCATTTGCATGAGCAGGAAGTCGCAGAGATCCGAGAAGGTGACAACTTTGATTCGACTTTGTGGCAATGAGGTCCCCTTCACTTAGACAGCCGCTTCCTGGTACTGAGGATTGTCTCTCAGTTCGCTTGGTTCCTCTGGTGCCACCTTCATCGGGTGCAGGTGACATGTGTTGGTGTTAGAAAGACAGTGGGAGAGAGAGACAGTGAGACAGAGAGAAAGAGAGAGAGAGAGAGAGAGAGAGAGAGAGAGAAAGAGAGAGAGACAGTGAGACAGTGAGAGAGAGAGAGAGACAGTGAGAGAGAGAGAGAGAGAGAGAGAGAGAGAGAGACAGAGACAGAGACAGAGACAGAGACAGTGAGAGAGCGAGAGAGAGAGAGACAGTGAGAGACAGTTAGAGAGACAGTGAGAGAGACAGTGAGAGAGAGACAGTGAGAGAGAGAGAGAGAGAGACAGAGACAGAGACAGTGAGAGAGCGAGAGAGAGAGAGACAGTGAGACAGAGACACTGAGAGAGAAACAGTGAGAGAGAGACAGCGAGGGAGAGAGAGAGAGAGAGACAGTGAGAGAGCGAGAGCGAGAGAGAGACAGAGAGACAGTGAGAGAGCGAGAGCGAGACAGAGACAGAGAGACAGTGAAAGAGCGAGAGAGACAGAGAGACAGTGAGAGAGAGACAGAGAGAGAGTGGGAGAGAGAGAGAGAGAGAGAGCTCAATGGCAAATCTATTGTCTCTCCGTGACGAGGGTTTGAGGATGAGCTCGTCTCCAACCCCTTCCAGCAAAAAGGACTCTTACTAGCGAAAGTCAACAACGCAGAATATGGAGTCCGACTTGACTTGTGGGTCCAGTTATGAATCCATGTATTAAAAAGGCCTGGTAATCCAAAACAGATCAATCAGAGGGGGGAGGCATATCAATAATTGAGAGGAGAAGCGTCAAAGATGGATGACGGCAGAGCTCGCGCGCTGTAAAGACCATTACGCCCTTACATGAGATACGTTGCTTCGTTGCCTCTCGGATTTGCATTGCTAATACCCCCGATTACGGTCGATTTGCATTGCTAACATCGCCGTTTATTGGCAGGGGATTAGATTGATTGAGGCTGCTCTACTCTTGCTAAAGGAGGGGTGGTACTGTTAAATTAAGGGTGTGCGCGTGCATCAAAATCTTTGGTGTGCCTGTATTTGTGTGTGTGTGTATGTGTGTGTGTGTGTGTGTGTGTGCGAGAGTTCCAATAACCGTTGACGATGAGGGTTTGTATGTGCATTGGTTCAGGTTTGCCATAGGTTGGTATGACAGCCTTGAGTGTGCCACAGTCTCTGAGCACATTGTTTCAACACACACGCACACACACTCACACACACTCACACACATTCACACACACTCACACACTCTCTCCCTCCTCACATGCGCGTGTCTGATGCGCTGTGGCGGGAGACGTACCAGCCCTGTCATGCAGGGTGACACTCTGAAGAAGCCCGTTAATGACCGTTTCAAGGGAGCTGGGTGGTCCGTCGCAGCCCCCCTACACCCCTCCCCTCTCCTCCCCCCGTCCCCCTCCCCCCCTCCCCACACACACCCGCTCCACCTCCGATGAGCGGTGTCGCCACAGCCATCTCGAACAATTAGCCTTTCCATCCATCCTCCCTCCCTCGCTCGCTCGCTCTCTCTGCCGTCTCTCTCTTTCACATACACACACAATCTGGCTTATACTCCCCTGGGCTACATGCATCTCTGTACTCATAAACTTGACTCATTACGTTTAATGATTAACCCACAGTACAGTACAAAATGCGTTCATTAAGCAGTCATTAGGCCTGGCTGGACCTGGAGGCATCGTGGCTAAGTCTTATGCGGGTTGATAAAGTGCGGCCAAATTACAGGCAGGGGCGAGAGGGGTAGAGAAACACTGCAAGAATGGCAAGGAGAGAGGAGACGGAAGAAGAGAGGGAGAGGGAGAGAGGGAGAGGGACGGGGGTGTCCTCCTCACCCCCTGTCCAACTCACTCCCCATCACCCTCACCCCCTGTCCAACTCACTCCCCATCACCCTCACCCCCTGTCCAACTCACTTTTCGCCACCACCATCTCACAAACCATCCATCCCCCCCCCTGCGCTCGTCCTTCTCTTGCCGTCTCTCTTTCACACACACCCAATCGCTTATCATCCCCTGGGCACATGCTCTCTTACTCATAAACTTACTCATTACGTTTAATGATTAACCCACAGTACTACAAATGCTCATTAAGCAATCATTAGCCTGGCTGGACCTGGAGCATCGTGGCTAATCTATGCGTGTGAAAAGTCCGGCAATTACGGCAGGGCGAGAGGGCGTAGAAACACTGCAGAATGAAGGAAGAGACGGAAAAAAGAGAAGGCGAGGAGAAGGTAAGGACGGGGTGTCCTCCCAACCCCGTTCCAACTCACCCCCATCCCTACCCCCTGTCCAACTCATCCCCATCCCCTCACCCCCTGATCCTTGCCAACTCACCCCCCGTTGCCCCCTCATCCCCCTGGTTTCCAACACTCCCCGTCTCCCTCACCCCTGTTCCAACTACTCCCGTCACCCTCACCCCGCCGTCCCTCACCCCGTCCAACTTACCCGCGTCCCCTCGAACACCCCCTGTTCTCCCTCACCCCCTGTCATCCCTCACCCCCGTCTCCCTCACCCCCTGTCTCCCTCACCCCGTTCACCACTCACTCCCGTTCTCCCTCACCCCCTGCTCCCCACCCCTTGCCCCCTTACAACCAAACATCCATTTGCTGCTCCAGCTAACACGCACGTAGTCATCCAATACCCCATTTTCAACTGACAACACAACACACCTGCCCACTTGAAAAAGGGTACTTTTTCATGATCTCGTTCTTCTTTCGCTCTCTCCTCGATCTCTCAAAGCTTTGTCAACGGTACATTTTCGTCCGGCTTGAATTCACCTTGAACAAATGACACCCCCAGTCACAACAGCCAGAGTATACACTCAGCCTTAGAAAGCCTTTCACCACACAAGGCATGTCTTCTTTCTTCAAAAGCCCCCCCCGAAAGAACACAATCTCTTTAGCCACCAGCCAGAGAGACCCGCAGCTGAGAGGTGGAGAGCTTGTCAAGGTTCGCGCGGAGATCCTGGACGACGCCGAGAGACGAGCCGGGCGGCCGCTGAGCAGGTGTACGAGAAGCGGTTAGCCTGCTAGCCTGGCTAGCGTTCATAATTGAGGATGATTGCTTTTAGCGGGAGTAATGACGTGCACTTCTCTCTCCAGCAAGACAACGCAATTAGTATTAGAGCAATGCACGGGCCTTGGGCACACATCGGGTGGTCGCTTCCCTCCCTCTCTCCCTCCCTCCCTCTCTCCCCTTCTCTTTCTCTTTCACCTCTCGCTTCTTCCTTTCCGGTTTCCGACTCTCTCCTTCGCCACGGCGCCCTCCTCCCCCTCCTCGCATCTCCCCCCTCCCCCCTCCCCCAGATGAAAAGATGACAGTGCAGCTCTCTAAATCGGTCGAGGATTTTCGGTTTACAGTCGGATGCGGGGGAAAGATTTGAATTTGTTTGTTTTCTGGCGTGAGGTTTGTTAGCAGGTCTGTGTGCCTGTGTGTGTGTGTGTGTGTTATATGGAATGAAGGGGTTGTGTGTCCACGTATGGTGCGCGGTGTGTTTTTTTCCTGCTGTGGATGCAGTCTTCAGTCAGTCTGCCATCAAAGTCTGGGGCTCCATGCCTTTCTCCGTCAAAAGCAAAAGAAGCGTGTCGCAAACTCTCTGATTGGCCGTCCAAGCGCAGGACTGGCGGAACACTAATCTCACACTCCACCGGGATTGGCCGCATCCTGACCGTTTGAGCTCGGATGAATGAGGTGACATAATCTGAGATTCCCAGCTGTCGGGAGTATTCTGCGCGATGCGCACGCCTTCCTGCTGGAGCGAGAACGACACGCGCGCAAACGGGCGCGGGCGCGGGCGCATCATCCTCATCATCCTTAAGCAGTGAGCCGACTGCGAATCAAATTATAGACATACTTCAGAAGGCGGCTCTGAAAAAGCCGAGTGGCGATGGAGAAGAAAAGAGAACGAGAGGTCAGAGGGAGGGAGGGAGACAAAGACGGGATGGAGGAGGGAGGAAAACATCGAGGGGACGGAGAGAGGAGGAGAGGAGGGCAAGGCAGTCGAGAAAGAAAGGAAAGGGAGAGAGAGGGAGAGAGAGGAAGGGAGAGAGAGAGAGAGAGAGACAGCTCAGGGGTGCCAGTGAAGGATACAGGCATGCTGAGGCAGAAAGAGAGCGCCATCAACGGGCATAATAACAGCAAACTCCACGATGCCACGCAGGCCAGCAAACGGCTCGTGTCGGATTCCTTCAATTAGCACGAGCCACCGCAAATGCCCCTTTTTCACATCTCACTTCCTCAATTCCGCCTCAAAAAAATGAGCAAGCAGGCAGAAAGGAGGGATGGAGAGAGGGAGAGGGAGAGAAAGAAAGGCCCGGAATGCACAGGGGTTCCAGAGTCATTCCAAAGTCACTGCTGTGACACGCCCTGTGGAAGAAAAAAAAAAGGATGGGGGGAACGCAAAAAAAAAAACATTGCGAGGCCCACTGGTTACCATGGTTACAGCTCTTGCAAGCGTGTCGAAGGAAGCGCTTTACAACATGTTATAGACTGCAGAGAGCACGCGTACCCTGCTCAGGCAGACGACGCTCTGAGCACTGCCAAAACACCCTCTTGGGCTGTCCGATCCCCTACGTTTGGTGAGAGGAACGTTCTAGAAGACTCCGCAGGTGAGCCGTTTCCTGTTTTAACGCTGCCGTGTGCTGCTCGCCACACATGACCAGTCCCCCCCGTTAGACGGCTACCGTAACCGCGCTGAATAACCATTGTCCCCGCAGAGGAACGCTTCCGAACAAATGAATCGTTCGGGCCCTCCGTTCGTCCCACGGAGGAGAACGGAGAGGGGGGGGTTGGGAGGCTGGAGAGAGCCTAGGGGAAAGAAAGCAACAGACTGAACAAAACAATGGCAAGGCAGGGCAGCGGGGTCTGCAGCGGCCCAGACTGCAGCGGCCGAGGCTGCAGTGGCCCAGACTGCAGCGGCCGAGACTGCAGCGGCCCAGACTGCAGCGGGGTGGACTGCAGCGGCCCAGACTGCAGCGGCCCAGACTGCAGCGGGGCAGACCTGCTGCAGCGGCCCAGACTGCAGCGGCCCAGACTGCAGCGGGGTGGACCTGCAGCTGCCCAGGCTGCAGCGGGGTGGACCTGCTGCAGTCTGACGCGGGGAAATGTCACTTTATTTATGACGTTTGGACGCGTGGAGTCTGGGAGCCCGAGATGACGTTTCTCAACTGATTCAATCTCATTATTTAGAGCGAGGCCATCCATCTCTCTGCTTTGTCACAGACCGGGCGTGTGTGAGTGTGTGTGTGTGTGTGTGCGTGTGTGTGTGTGTGTGCGCGTGTGTGTGTGTGTGTGTGCGTGTGTGAGTGTGTGTGTGTGTGTGCGCGTGTGCGCTTCCTCCACATCCGAAGCCGTGGCACGAAAAGTCAGCAGGGATGAAGGAAGGAGAGGGAGCGCACACACACACAAACACACACACACACACACGCACACACATGCACACACGCACACGCAGGTACGGGCACGCACCAAACACAGGTACACACCAAACAACTCACGCGCACCTTCCGTTTAAACAACAACCCACACACGTGCGCCTCCACGCTATTGCAGTATTACAGAGTCCGATTCGGCCCGTCCAGGTGCGCGTTGGGGATTTCAGTCGGAGTCGGTGAAGCAGAAACGCAGTTTCCCCAGTAGAGCAAGGAGTCGTGGCTACGATGGACTATTTACTATGAAGTTGCCGTCTGCTGAAACCTCCAGCTCAAAGCCTGAAGGCGTGTTTGTGTGGGCTGTTCTAACTGATCCTGTGTCAGCCTGTTGGCAGGTTTTGGCAGCGCTGATGGTCAGATTTCAGATGAAAATCACCCAGTAGCCCCTCCAAGAAGTATGCACACACACGCACGCGCACGCACGCGCACGCACACGCGCACGCACACGCACTACTGAGGCAGCCGGGGCCTCAACCTGACGTTTTCATCAGACATTTGACATCCAATTTTTTTTCTTTTGCTTTACACCCCCCCCACCTACCTCCTCCGCTCCCTCCTCTCCTCGTCCCCACCTACCTCCTCCCGCTCCCCTCCTCCTCCCTCCTATTTTTCATCAACATCCCATGAAAATTCAAAACCACCACTCTCAGCGTTCCCCGTCGGCTGAAGCACGATTTGAACGAGGCCGACGGCGACCCCCAACCAGAGGAGACCAGCTGCGGGACCAGCGGGACCAGCGGGACCAGCGGTCGAAGCGCTCCAAGCGGGCGACTCCTCCCTTCTCGACTCCTCCCTTCTCGACTCCTCCCTTCTCGACTCCTCCCTTCTCGACTCCTCCCTTCTCGTCTCCTCCCTTCTCGACTCCTCCCTTCTCGTCTCCTCCCTTCTCGACTCCTCCCTTCTCGACTCCTCCCTTCTCGACTCCTCCCTTCTCGCTTTCTCCTTCCCTTCTCGTCTCTCCCTTCCTCAGAGCCTTCCTTCCTGCCTTCGGGTATAGAAACGTTCCGCGTTCCTCCCCGCCCTGATCCGGGAACGTTCCCTCGTGAGTTTCAACGGAACACGTTTGGACGCGAAAACAGAGAGGAACATCTTGGACCGGAGCCCATTGCAGACACGCTGCGGAGGTGTTCGCATGCGGGGGAGAGAAAGATGCCCAGAGCAGCGAGGGAATACCTCTCTACTTCCTGCCAAGCCTACTATCCCCAGGAGAGGACACACACCGTCAACCCACACACAACTGCTTTTTTTCGTGTATTGTTGTTGTTGTTTAATTTTGAACAGCTTCATGTCTCTCTCCCTGGGCCTGTCTAGTAATACCTACCCGGTCCCTCAGCATCAATTATTTTACAATCGGACTGCTGTGGTTGAGTGCTGTGGGTAGGGGCGAAGGGCGAGCTAGCGTGAGAGAGTTATTGGAGCGTGCCGTTGGGTGCTTCGACGCTGTGTGTGTGTGTGTGTGTGTGTGCACCTGTACTGAGAAAAGTGGTGGTGTGTGTGTGTTGGTGTGTGTGTGTATGTGTGTGTATGTGTGTGTGTGTGTCTAAGTGTGACAATCAAAGGGTCCAAGTGGTCGCATCTGATCGAGGATCTCCATCCAAAGTTTTTTTTGGGGGGGGAGGGGGGGGGGCTCATTTAGTCACATGGTTACCACCTGGAGAGAAACGCTGCCCCCGCTGGTGTGGCGCCACGCAGCAGGCATCCCTATTGATCAGAGGGACACACGTGGGCCTGGCCGAGTGGCGGGCAGGGGGGCCGGGAGGGGGTGGGGGGTACGCCACTGTATGCGCGTGGATATCATGTGTAGAACACACGTGCGTGCGTGCGTTGGCTTGTGGTCGTGTCATTCTGAAGGTCGTCACTATTAGACTCAGTGGGGGGCTGACTTGTTGGGGAAGGCAGCGGGGGGGAGGGAGTTTAAGAGGGAGCGAGAGAGACGGAGGGAGAAGCAGACGAACCGAGAAGAGCAGAAGAGAAGGAGAGAGAGAGAAAGAGAGAGAGACGAGAGAGAGAAGAGAGAAGAGATGGAAAGCCTGCACCCTGGCCTGACAAGGCAGACATGAAAGAGGGGCAGAGGAACCCATCCAGTCTTATCAGAGTCAGGGGGCCCGTCTCCCGGCGGACGTATCAAACGCTGCAGATCAGACGGCACGGCAATCCACGAGAGAACAGGAGAGAGAGACAGATGAGAAAGAGACAAAGTACGGAGGAGAGAGACGGAGACGAGAGACAGAGAGGAGACGGAGACAGAGAGAAGACAGAGAGAGAGACGGAGAGACAGAGAGAGAGACGAGAGAGAGCAGAGAGAGAAGACAGAGGAGGAACAGGAGAGAGACGAGAGACAGAGAGAGATGAAGGAGAGGAGATCAGAGAGAGGAAGGAGAGAGACAGAGAGGAGACAGAGACAGAGACGAGAGAGAGGGCGGAGAGACAGAGAGAGAGAGCGGAGAGAGGAGAGAGAGAAGGAGGAGGACAGAAGAGAGAGACAGAAGAGAGACGCGAGAGAGAGAGAGACGGCAGAGAGAGAAGAGAGAGAGACAGAGGAGAGAGAGAACAGAGAGCAGGACGTGGAGAGAGAGAGAGAGAGAGACAGACAGAGGACAGCAGAGGAGAGAAGCCACTCACCCCCGCTGAGCTGACAAGGCTGAAGGTATAAAGAAACCCAGAGAACGGACAGTGTGGTGATCTTGCTGTTGTATTCTGCTTGCGTCAAAGATGTGGCTGTTGCGTGTTGCGTGGTGGGCAGAGTGCGCGGGCAGGCGGGCAGTCATGAGAGAAACGAAGAGAAGAAAGAAAGATAGTAGGAAAGACCTTTTTTCGAGTTTCAGAGAAGAGAAGAGAAGAGAGAGACAGACAGACCAGACCAGAGAGAGAGAGAGAGAGAGAGAGAGAACATAGAGGACAGAGAGAGAGTCCCTCCTTTGGGAGAATGTGCTAGGAATGATCTCTCCTATATTGAGCTGGGCCTCGGAGCACCGTCTCAAGCCAGCAGTACAGTCAGCACACAAGCAGGCACAGACACTCGGGCAACACGGCTCCGGTAAGCCAGGGCAGTCAGTTCAGCAGTGCTGAACCCCCCTCCGCCCCTGCCCCGCCCCCCCCCCCCCCCCCCCCCCCAGGTCAAGCTCTCCCTCCCAGGCTCCCTCGCCAAAAATGGCGGCGTCGAAGCGCGAGGACTCTCTCCCCGTCTCGGTGAAACCTTTCATCGGCCCCAGGAACATGTGAAAGCATGGCCACGTGTGATAAAGACACGCCTGGGACTATGTGTTGTGTGTGCGCGGCGCTACCGAGGGAGATTTCCCTGCGGTGATAATAGCAGGCGCGCGTGTGTCTGACTGTGCGTGAGGGAGATATCCCCTGCGCTGATAGTCTCAGCGAAAACGGTCGCCCCTGGTCTGCGTCTGTGTTTAGTCGGATCTGATCTGAAGGCTGCTCCGGTGACGCGTTCCACCGGCGGAGGGACAGGAGTTATCTGATCTGAGACCAGCCCAGGCAGAGGAGTAATATGGAAGCGCGATCTACCGCCCCCGTCTGATGTCTGGGTCTGGTAATTATCCGTCACAAATGTGTGTGTGAGTTGAGGCGGTTGTGTTTGTGTGTGGGTGTTGTGTGTTGTGTGGACGTGTGTGTTGTGTGTGGTGGTGTGGTGTGTGTGTGTGAGCGTGCTGTGGTGGTGTGTGTGGTGGTGTGTGTGAGCGTTGGTGTGTGTGTGTGTGTGGTGGTGTGTGTGGTAGTGTGTGATGGTGTGTGGGCCTCTCCTGGGTTCCGGATGTTCCAATAGACGGTACACAAACCAATCTGTGTTTTTCTTTATTGTGTTCGATATTTCGGGGGGGGGGGGGGGGGGTAGGGAGGGTGTACCAAGGGGCCACAGGCGCTCCTGCAGGGGGGGGGAGGCTCCGGTGCCCCCGGGAGAGATGGAGGGATGGAGGGAGAGGGGAGCGGATGGGTTGGAGGGGGGCGGGGGATGGGGGGGAGGGGAGGGCAGATAAGAGGCCCACCGACATGTTTATGAGCGTGGCGTGTTCTGCAGAGGACGAGTAATGAGAAAACACCGGGAGGGATGATCAATTATACACGGGCGCCCCTCGGATGAGAACAACACACACACACCCACACGCACAGCACGCACACACACACCGCGCACAACACACTGAACGTGCACACCACAGTGCACAGGATACATTAACGATGGCAACTCTGGACAGGATTTGTGTGCGACAGTGGAATCTCACGCCCTTTTCATTACTCACTCCTTCAGACGCTTCTCTATCTTACCCAGAAGGCTCTGAGGGTGTTGAGCTACCGGACAGGACCGGAAGGTGCCGTAAATCTGCCTAACTACATGGTGGGATGTCTGGAGCAGAGGATTCTGGGTAAGGCAGACTTACACAGGATGGGGATGGGATGCAGTCGCTGCCTCGGGCCAGATCAGTAAATCCAGAGCGTTGCCAGGTTGCCAGGTTGCCAGGTTTGAGTTGATTCATGCGTCTTTTTATGGTTCCTCTTGAAGCTCGTAAATAGCGAACGTCCATTGTGTCACCGTTAGTACTCTCTATTACACGAAGAGACTGACCGGAGTGGTTTCTGCACACACCACAGCAACACACACACACTGACACAAAAACACACACACAACACAACACCCCACCGTCACTAGCACACACACACCACCCACACCTGGTCACGCACAAACACACAACAAACACCACAAACACGCCCACCCACAGCTTTCCAAACACACAAAGACAACCGGTCACGTAATGGCTAGCACCACACAACGCACACAGACCAAACCGACACCA
>BROE01000026.1:6977203-6996390 GCA_036571765.1 Plecoglossus altivelis
GGAGAGAGAAAAAGCAGGCACGTGGCATGGCGGTGCGTCTCTTCTCAAAGAGATTTCAATTAATCATCGGTTTGCCCGTCGTTCTGTACTTCGCCTTCACCCATCTACTTCAAGACACAAAGAGCGCGCTCGCGCAGCGCATGCTTGCATTAAGGTTGGACCTCTTCGTAGCCGCAACCTTCCGAGGAGAGCGTTGCCAGGTATCATACAAAACGGAAAGAATGTCAATGTCATTTTGCGTCGCTCCAACATCAATACGTTGAGGGTGCTTTTGTGTGTCGGTGCCCGTGTGCGAGTGGACTTGGGACTGCAGACTCTGTACTGCGCAGCCATGAGTCATTTGGAGCAGCCTTCTGGGAGATTGGCGCCAAACGCGCTGACCCGCTATCGCACGGGTCCGCTCAGTTCGGAGCTGTTCAGAGCAGCACCACACAGGCGTCCCCCGCTCGTCGCCTCTCGTCTCCCGGAACAAGAAACGACCCTTCCTCGCTGTTATCCTTCACACAGATATCATCTCTGCCGGGCGCTAAGCAGCTGCAAAAAAAAAAATGGTACCATTAAAAGATAAACGCGTACCATGCTGGGATTCTCTCCCATCCGTCTGCACCTAAGCCCAGGGCCAGGATTCCAATTACCACAAAACACGAGTGACTCTGAGATTTCAGCTCACTGGGCCCCTGTCCCCCCCTGTCCCCGTCCCTCTCTTAGTTCACCTCAGGAGGGTACGCCCTGAGGGGCTCCTGGTCAGAAGCCCCTGCATGTGCACACGTGCGTCGGACCGCTCGCGTGCGTCTGAGGGTTTTCTGAGTGCAGGTGCGCGCGGAGGAGCGTTTGCGCCCCGGCTGAAATGTTGACAGGCCTGGTGAGCGTTGACAAGCCAGAGGGCTAGGCTAACAGCACAGCGCCAGCAGCTCAACACATCAGAATGAAGTCAACGCCTGAGTCGGCGACGTGGCCCGGCTTAGCGGTTCGCTCTCTGGTGACGTGTTAGTTGATGTTTTGCGAAGGTGTCGATTGCTTTTTCAGACGATCGAGCGGTTGATTTTGGTGTGTGCGACGGGGCGTTTCTGGAAGTCAGCGTTGACTGGTGGCAGAGTGGGCTGTCTTTACCTGGGCGTTTGATTACGTGGATGAAACGGAACGCGTTCGCCCCACAAACCCCGCGCGCGAGATCAACAAAATGACAACAGACGTTGCCCCCGGTTGAAATCAAAATGATGTGAATCAAAAATGCGAACCGTCACGTTAAACATTTTCCGATTTTGGGTCGCGGAAAAAAACGGATTCAACAGTGGGGGGAACTTTGAACAGGAAAGCAGTCGCTTAAAAAAACACACACAAAAAAAGGGACTGATCTTTAAGTTTGTTCCAATCAGCTTTTGTTATAGTAACATGCCCCTGGCACCCAACCTCCAGACGTTTCCGGAGAATTATCGTCACAGCGGGACTTGTTCTCTGCTCCGCTGCCTATTGTGTGCTTCGATTGGTCCCAACACCATCTCCCCTGCTCCTGGAGGAAAAACATCGATCTATTTTCGAGAAACAGGAACAATGGCCTTTTGTGCGAGATGATCATTTCCTCGTTTTGCCGGTGATTAATCTGAGGGTGAAGAGTCAGTGTCTGTTCCTGCCTATTGTTCAAGGTTCACGTCGAAGACGAAGCGTTGAAGCCTGCCTTCAATGCCTTCTGCAGGTGTGGGGGGGTTTTTTTTTCTTCTAAAGGCCAGAATTTTAATGCCGAAACTACAGAATGTCTGCTCGGAGAGATGCATTGTTCTCGGACAAAAAGGGCCGTCTTGGGCGACGTGTTTGTGTCGGTTTTTATCTTCCTCAACAGTCCTTTCTCTCAGCCGAACTGGGCTGGGCTAGGATGGATAAGGCTAGGCTAGGATGGATAAGGCTAGGCTAGGATAGGCTAGGCTAGGCTAGGATGGATAAGGCTAGGCTAGGCTAGGATGGATAAGGCTAGGCTAGGCTAGGCTAGTAACGGAGACTGGACAATATTAGGCCATTCCAACAAAAAAAAACCTCTGTCACAACCCAAACTTTACCAACTATTGATTGAGTCTTTGAAGCAGAAAGGCCGTACTCTTTTCAGAGTTCAATGTGTCCTTGGGCTCGCTAACCCAACAGGTGCTCTTGTTCCAGATAAGCCCAGAGGGTCATCAATTCTGTCGACCCTCATCACAACATCATCCATCACACGTTTGTGCTACAGGCACTCACAGTCGGTCCCGGACTCAGATCTCCGCTGGCTGGTGGAGGGCTCATCCCTACAGTCCTACATCTTAATGAAGTGTTGTAGCTATGGAATCTTTCAACTTAGCTGCTGGGTGTGTGTGTGTGTCTGTGTGAGAGAGAGAGAGTGTGTGTGTGAACTTTGTGTGAGTGTGTGAGAGAGTGTATGAGTGTGAGAGAGAGCGAGAGAGAGAGAAGGAGAGAGAATGGGTGTGTGTGTGTGTGAGAGAGAGAGAGAGAGCGAGAGAGAGAGAATGTGTGTGTGTGTGTGTGTGAGAGAGAGTGCATGAGTGTGTGTGAGAGAGAGAGCGAGAGAGAGAGAGAGAGAGAGAGAGAGAATGGGTGTGTGTGTGTGTGAGAGAGAGAGAGTGCATGAGTGTGTGTGTGTGAGAGAGAGAGAGAGAGAGAGAGAGAGCGAGAGAGAGAGAGAGCGAGAATGTGTGTGTGTGTGATGGTTCAGAGTGCCAGCATGTCTCCTACCAAGTATCCTTTGATACTTCATGTCTTGGAATCATCAAAATGGAATAGCATTAAAACACACACACACACACACACACACACACACACACACACAGAGGGAGTTGTTATGTCTAAAAAGCCCCCCCCTATTTTCTGCATCTTTCACTCCCCGATCAAATAAAACCTGATGGAACCGCCAATGCAAACAAGGACGTTTAAGACAAAAAGATCTCTCTGAAACACTGGCCTTGAGCCTCAGTGCAAATCTCATTACATCTCCGTGCCGGCGGTTTGATCTCCTCCGTGTGTGTTCTGTCATCCACACACAGGCAGAGGGTAAAGGACACACGGCACTCTAATGAAGTGGGGGCCTCTGAAAGGCATCAGCCATTTCCGTTCACTAACTCTTAAGGCAGAGATGGGGGGGGGGGGTGGGAGTGTCAAGTGAAGACAGAGTATTTGTGTTTCGTTCATTTGATTATTTCACCAAGCAGAAGAAAGGGTTTTTTCCCCCCTACTACTTATGCCACGGTATAAAATTGCTCATTAAATTGTATTTAAATTTCCCTGGAGGCATTCGGAGAATGAAACCTCTAATAGTGCAAAGCTTTCATGCCGGAGATAAACACAAGCAAAGACATTTCCGAACTCGCGAAAGCGCCTCCCAGCGGGTTCCTCCCATTCAGCCCAATCGCCTCTTGCGTGAGCTCGGCTCAGCGAACGCTGAACTTCAAGTGTCGACCAACAGGGGCGAGGCGAGTTAACCCGGTGTGATGAAAGAGCGGAGAGCGTGTTTTTTTTGTTTTTTTTTGCGAGAGAAAAAGGTTACTCCTCGACAATGGCCGATGCCTGGGGAGGATCAACCTGAGCCAGTTCCCATGGTAACCGCTAATGATGTAACACGATCTGCTATTATGGGTAAATTGACCCTGCGCTCTCGGGAGCAGGGAGAGACAGAAGGTGTGGCGGTTATGCAGTCGCGGCAGATGCTCTGAACCGTCCAAGCGATGGGCCGCCTAGGACCCTCCTGTACTCCACACCCCGCCCCCCCCCCCCGCCCCCCAGCTCCGCGAGAGGACGGAACCATCCGAACAGCGCGAAGAGAGCGAGCGGCGCTCATGGCAAGACTAAAACCCTCAGGTGCGGGAGAACTATCTTCAGAGAGACCCAAGGCACAGCGTGTGACACCACCGCGCGCCTTGAAGCCTCAAGCGAAGAAGCGTGCGCACAGCCCGGAGCAGTTGGTCCCCAAACCGACAGCGTTGCATGCCTTTCGAAGCGTGACGTGTTTCCGCGGGGGGGTGCCAGAATTCTACCAAAGGCTCGCAGGAAGGGATGGACTCGAAGCTGCCGTAAAGTG
Organism: Plecoglossus altivelis; assembly: GCA_036571765.1. Classification (NCBI taxonomy): domain Eukaryota; kingdom Metazoa; phylum Chordata; class Actinopteri; order Osmeriformes; family Plecoglossidae; genus Plecoglossus; species Plecoglossus altivelis. Next base: position 6,981,261 of record BROE01000026.1, read on the forward strand.
GCGGTGGGACCGTCGCTGAGTCAGCGTGGCGAAACGTGGAGGAGATTTGAAGTGGAGAGAGGTAGGAGGACCGGCGCGAGAGCGAGCGCGTGCGAGAGGGTCTTAGATAACGGAGGCCCCCCCCCCCCCCCCCCCCCACCCCCCCCAAAAACCCATGTTGAAAACGCAGAGCCCTTCGTGGGAAGAGAAGTAGCCGGTGCAAGCAAGGCCAAAGGCAACGCCTAGTGCGAGCAGAGCCCCCTTTAACACGTTCAATTGTCTGCCAGAGTGCCCAAAGTCCTTGGACAGAGAGACGAACCTTACTTAGTTATGGTGCCTTTTCAGATATTCGTCACTGTGTGTTTCCTGATCCCACCCTTTGTCTGGAGGTTTTTATATGAGACGATGTAGTCTTTGTTTTTTTAAACCTTGAGTTTCCAATTCAGTTTCTAAAATACCCAATTGGACACAGACTCCTCCACCGCAAGAGCGTTCTCTGGTCATCCACTGTAGTGATAGTCGGTGTTTCACAAGCTTTTTTTGGGGTACTTACTAGCATTTGTCTTCTGGTAAACCAATAACGCAAACTGGATACGCAGCCAAGCGTAGGATTAATGTCCCCAGCTGAATTGTTGAAATTGGCAGGAGCATTTCCGCGTTGCGCGTGTTGTCCACGACCGAATAGCGGTCGGAACGCCAGCCCGGGATCAAAGATAGACGGCAGGCCGGACGGCTATATCACGCGTGGAACCGCTCCGATGCGCACGCCCCCCCTGTCTGATGACAGGCTGCGGTGAAGCCAATTCGCCCGCGACTTGTAGTAACTCAACGTGGATTGGAAAATGGGAAAACAAACGACCCTAACCTTCCGGGAATATCTGAAGTAGTTCAGCTGATACAGATGCAACCCTCAAAGCAGAAAGATAAATGTTCGGCCTAGATCATCCTCACAGTCTGGGAAAAAAAACGGACGAATCCTGCCTCTAGTGATGTCAGCAGACATCAGACAGTGGGTGCACGCCAAGGAAATACACCCAGGTGAACACGGTAAACACCCTTACATTGTCGTACATGTTTGTCCAATACATTTGGGTCACCCGAAGTACAGATTGAAGGGAAGCTACTGGAATACATGGAAATGGAAGCAGACAGTCTTCCCTTGCAGAGTGTCACGTCCGAAGAGCTTGAAGGCCAAGAGAGGGGTTTTTTTTTTTTTTTTTTTTGGAACGCGCGACTATTCAAAGGACTTCTGGCGTTGGAAGCGCTCGCCTCCTCCGCGTACCCTTGTCTTGCAGTCAAGCGAGCCGTGTTTGTTCTTTGTTTCAATCGAGATAAAAGTTTGATAAGAAACTCTCTGGGCAGCGGCTGCCGGGTGCGGGGAGGATCAGACGGACGTCTGAGCAAAGCGGCGAGGATAGAACTGGGTCAACCCTCCTGACGGGAACGCCAGACAGCCTGCACCACCAGGAGGATGGGAGGGGAGACAGGGAGAGGGACAGAGAGAGAGAGACAGAGAGAAGAGAGAGGGGAGAGAGGGGAGAGAGAGAGAGAGAGAGAGAGAGAGAGAAAGAGAGGGAGAGTGTGTGAGAGAGAGGGAGAGAGAGAGACAGAGAGACAGAGAGAGAGGGAGAGAGAGAGAGACAGAGAGAGACAGAGAGAGACAGAGCGTGAGAGACACAGAGTGTGTGAGAGAGACAGAGAGAGGGAGAGAGAGTGAGAGAGTGAGAGAGTGAGAAAGAGAGAGAGACAGAGAGAGAGAGACAGACAGAGAGAGAGAGAGAGAGAGAGAGAGAGAGAGGAGGGGTAAGGAGAGAGGGGGACGAGAGACAGTGAGCGAGGAAAGCGAGGTAGGAGAGGGAGAGAGGGAGAAAGAGGAGCCATGTGCTCGTCCACGAGCTGCAGTACCTGTGTGCCTCTGTGCCTGGTGATGTGCAAGGCAAGGAAAGTAGTCAAGGAGGGGGGAAAACGACTCCAATCATTTGCTGCTCTGTAATTGGGATGTCATGGCAACGGCCTGCGCGGAATCGAGATGTTCTATGTTTTTGTCTTCCTCTGCGTGTGTCCAGGGCTCGGTGCTGTGGTCTCCGGGTCTCTTGGACATGCTCTGGTCCACCGGGCCGTCGCGCTGCGCGAGACAAAGTGTTCTTGTTCAAACACAATGCCCCTCCTTGAACCCTCATCCCCCTCCTCCCCTTAATGGGAAACACTGCCGGCCTGACAACAAAGGGAAATCTTTGGATGCCCGTGCGTGCTTTTGATAAAAAAAGGTTCGTTAATAATTCATCCTAGATTAGAGGCCTTAATTAACGTCGCCCTGAACTGCAGAGACAGGAGGAGGAGAGGAGGAGGGATGGGAGGGGAGGGGAGAGGACGGAGAGGAGGCGGAGGGAGACCCGGGAGGGGACGGGGGGGGGCGACCTAGGAAACTCAAGGTTTAGGCTGCGGCTCATTTCAGAGTCATCGTCATGGATACGGGGCCGGAGCGGCCTTCGTAAGGAGCAGCGGAGTTGGAGTTTAAATCCGTCTGAAGGTCGACGGCCCACTTTTGCGGGGGGGGGGGAGCGGGGGGGGGGGGGGACCCAAAAACCCTCCGGTCCAGCAGGGCGGAGCCGTCTATTGTTACCCTCAGCCAATGGGAGCGAGAAGCAATTAAAAGCAGGAGATCGGGTCACTCAGGCAGACGCGCAATATCACGGCGAGGAGGCCGCCGGCGAAGGTCGCTGACAAGGACGCCGCCTCGTCGGGCGGCTGTTTGATCATTCATGCGGGGGACTTTTTATCCTCTCTCCTGGTCGGACTGTTTGTTTGTTTGCGTTTGGACCTCGGAACAAAACCGGCTCCAGAGTAAACAGCCGTGATGGATGTCTGACCCTTTCCTGGGAGCGAGGGCACATCTCAAACTAGCAGCTCACCTCTCCCAGGGATACCCCCCCCCCCCCCCGCGCCACTTCGATTTCCCCTTCTAACTCCCGGCTCCCCTGCCCTCCTCCCCCACCACCACCACCACCACCCTTCTTGGCTTGCAGACCGTCTAGACATGGAGAGAACCTGCAGTGCCCTCTCCAACGCAGTGGAGAGGGCGAGAGCCCAGAAACTGAAAGGGGGGGGGAAAGGGCGTGGCTAAAAACAGGAAGAGAGCCGCGCCACCGGGGGGGGGGTCGGCCTCGTTCCGTAAGCCGAGGACGAATGAAGGTGCGTGGCGGGGGGGGGGGAGAGCAGGGCGGGAGAGCCAGGGGGGAGAGGAGGAGGGCTGATTTCCTGTTTAAGTAAATAAATAACGAAGCAGGAACACAACCACTGGAGATTGACATGGAGATACGGCGGGGGAAACTGTTCCAAGATCAGATCCTATCGCCGTCCTCATAACTCCGCTCCTCGTCCTGGACGCGGGAGCCAATCACGGCGCGCGGCGCTGAAGGGTTATCGCAGCCGCACCATCCACGGGGGGAAAGCACACTTTCACTTTCACCTTAATATTACTTTTCCTTATCCGAGGACTCATCTATTTTCCGTCCTGCGTGTAGAAATCAAGGGAGATTGCTTTGTACAAGATCCAGCTTCCTCTGAAAGCCTGTCAGGGTACAAAATAAGGTAGACCATAGGAAAATGACATCGACCGATGCAATCTACCAACCAATCACCTTGACGCGGGGGTCTTCACACTCACGTGGAACACCAAGATCGAACTTCGGAACAGAGCAGGGTATGATACTTTTGGGCACGTGGCATTGTGTAAAAGCCTTTTTTTCTTCTTTTACAGAGCAATCTCCTGGACAGTGTGCGCTGCGTGCATTCAGTGGGATTTAAATGGAGGAAGTAACATGACGTGCTTCTGCTTGGCATTGATGTACAACATCGCATTATAGGGAAACAGCCTTTACATCGGATGATGGTACCACCATCTGTCCAGCATTCTACTGTACGCTTCTCCCGGGAACTCGCACAGGGAGGTACGTGTACAAAGGTACAAACGAAAACAGGCATAAATCCTATGGCATCACTTCTGTCTGAGGAACAGTGGGATGGGTCTGCCTGACTGCCTGCCTGCCTGTCTGCCTGCCTGCCTGTCTTCCTGCCTGCCTGCCTGCCCGCCTGTCTGTCTTCTTGCCTGTCTGCCTGCCTCTCGTCCTGCCTGCCTGTCTGTCTTCCTGCCTGCCTGTCTGTCTTCTTGCCTGTCTGCCTGCCTGCCTGTCTGCCTGCCTCTCGTCCTGTCTGCCTGCCTGTCTTCCTGCCTGCCTGTCTTCCTGCCTCTCGTCCTGCCTGTCTTCCTGCCTCTCGTCCTGCCTGCCTGCCTGCCTGTCTTCCTGCCTGTCTTCCTGCCTGCCTGTCTTCCTGCCTGCCTGTCTTCCTGCCTCTCGTCCTGCCTGTCTTCCTGCCTGTCAGCCTGCCTGTCTTCCTGCCTGCCTCAGACAGCATATTCTCACACCTCCCAGTCTCACCTCTCTCACTTCAATCAGGAACAACTTGGCATTCTGCTGCTTGCACAGGATCGACTAAGAAGAAGCATCTGCTATGTGAACTTCACTGCTTCCGCAGGGATGGGGAAGTGGGCTGCATCACAACACAAACACAAACAGGACCAACTCACAATCACACTGTGGAAAATGTGTCGCAACGCAACACAAATGCTTAAAATAATTTGTTGTCCATATGCTTGGATAGAAGAAAAAAAAGAAAAAAAATGAATACGTGTTCCTTTCGATCCCAGCTATTTTATCGGAGGGGAAAACTCCATATGGAAGATCTACAAGAGACTCCATAAAGATTCAACAACAAGGCTTTCAGTCACCTTGCAACCAACACAAACTCCACAGACGAACTGGGGTGACCCCGAACCCCTAAATCTGCCCAGCGACAGCGAGAAAAATCAGGAAAAAAATAAACACATTACAGGAACCGAATGGAAAGCGGCGTGCCAGCGTGGCTTTTTGACACAGAGAGGCCGTGCTACGGAGATTTAATATTAAGAAAGGTTAAGAAGAATGTTTCTGTCTCAGTGTTGAGTTTCAACTGCCTGCAGCGTATCTGTCTCCAACCAGGGCTCTACATGTGTGTGTGTAAGTGTGTGTGTACATATATATGTGTATGTATGTATGTATGTATGTATATATGTATACACACATATATATGTGTATGTATGTATGTATGTATGTATGTATGTATGTATACACACATATATATGTGTATGTATGTATGTATGTATGTGTGTGTGTGTGTATGTATGTATATATACTGTATATAATCGCAGTTACCGATATTGTGAATAAGAGATTTTGCCCTGGCAAATAGCTACATAGCTTATGTGAACATACTGGTGTCCAACTTCGCTGTGTAGGCGCATGGTAGACACGTGGCGGGTTTGAAGTTATTGTGGCCATGCATTCATATGAGGTGGAGGAAGGGCTGCATGGGGTGCGACTGGGTCTAGGTCATGATGTGGGTACTTTGGATGACTGGACTCGTTCGAAAGGTTTCGTCTTATCAGGAACAACAACAGTGGGCGTGAGCGCCCTGTGCATCCTGCGCATGTTTCATCACACTGCGCATGCCTCACACGGCTGCGCATGGCATCCACAACCTGGGGACAGCCTTATCACATCCTCCGCTGCGGGCATGCCCCACACCTTTGCAACGGCTCACACGCTGCGCATTCCCCAGCACTCGTAGGCATGCATCAATTCAACCGTGCGCATTAGCCTGCACGCTGCGCATTGGCGTCTCCCTGGCGCTGGTGCGCATGGCATGCACACCTAGCGCAGCTGCATCACACGCGTGCGCATGCATTCATCACCTAGGCCTGTTGCCTGCCCAGGCACCTGGCGCATATGCTCACACCTGCGCAGTGCCTTCACACACTGCGGGCCATTCGCATCACACTGAGTCGCCTGCGCATGCACTCCACCTGCGCATGCATCCACGAACCGGTGCGCATCGCACACAGCAAGTGCACAGTGCTGCACGAAAACCCCTGGGCCCCCCCCCGCTATTTAGGGCGCCGCACACCTGCGCATGCCATGCACACGCGGTGCGGCATAATGATCGCCTCACACCTGCGCATCAGCTTTTTCCCCTTCCCAACAAAAAAAAAAAAAACCCCCCTTGCGCATCGCAACACACCTGCGCATGCATGGACCCTGCGCATGGCCATGCCCACCAGGTGCGCATGCACCACACCTGCGCATAGCCTCACACCTTGCGCCATGTATGCGGGATACGACACTGCCCCGCGTCCGGGGGGGTTACCTGCGCATGCATCACACCTGCGAATGCATCCCACCTGCGCATGCATCACACCTGCGCATGCCCCACACCTGCGCATGCCTCACACCTGCGCATGCATCCCACCTGCGCATGCATCACAAATGCGCATGCATCACAAATGCGCATGCATCCCACCTGCGCATGCCTCACACCTGCGCATGCCTCACACCTGCGCATGCCTCACACCTGCGCATGCATCACACCTGCGCATGCGTCCCACCTGCGCATGCATCACACCTGCGCATGCATCACACCTGCGCATGCATCACACCTGCGCATGCCCCACACCTGCGCATGCCTCACACCTGCGCATGCATCACACCTGCGCATGCCTCACACCTGCGCATGCATCCCACCTGCGCATGCCTCGCACCTGCGCATGCCTCGCACCTGCGCATGCATCAAGCCTCATGATGCATTCGAGCCTCCTAGCTCCGAAACACGCGCGTACAAACACGCACGCACGCAATAACGCGCACACACACAACCCCCAAACGCATGTTGGTATGCTGGCACCCCATTCATCACCTAGTCTATTTATAGTGCTTTAATTAGCTTTGCACTTAAAGCAGACATTGTCAGACTTCAACCCCTCGCCCCCCCGCCCCCCTCACCCAGTTTCAAACCTCGTTGCATACCTTGAGTGTTGATGTGACCGTGTGTGTGCGTGTGTGTGTGTGTGTGTGTGTGTGTGTGTGTGTGTGTGTGTGTGACCGTGTGTGTGTGTGTGTGCTTGAGCGTGTTATTCTGGGATTGCAACTTTCGTCTCGGTAGGTCTCCGCTGTTGCTGTTTTAAAGAGCAATCCAAATGTCAGCAACGTGGAAGATTAATTACCTTCACTTGGCAATTAAACCTCAACTGTAACATACTGTCTATAGGGAGAAACAACCTTCATTGGACGCGCTGACTCCCAATCGCTCGCTCCCCCACACACTCACTAACTTCCCATCGCTCAGTCCGTCTTTCAACGCCCACACGCAGTCTTCCAGTCATAGACTCTCTATGTAGTCACTCACACATCCCCCCCCCCCACACACACACACATCCACACGCACACACCATGCAGGTGTATGACTGGGGTCCAGCCCTATCGAATGGCTCCAAACATGTTTTTATGTTCCGTTTCCTCTTGCTAAATGGGACAGTTAGGCTCTGAATACAGGGGGGGGGGGAGATTGCTCCTATTCACAGCCGACGGGTGCCAAGATCGGACATGAGGGAGGTGTGATTACTCCCCCCGGCAGAGCTGACACGATCGCACAGCGGGTCGACGTTTGGGACCGCAGCTGTCAGCGCATTCAGCCCTCTCCCTCTATGCACCGCGCATCCACACACACGCGCGCACACACACGCGCACGCACACACACACACCTTGCAAAATCATGGCACCACTACGCAGATGCCACACACGCACGCACGCACACTTCAACACCAACCTTCTACATTTTGTCAGACACATCCTCGCAGCACGCGATCGATACGTCATGACGCTACTGCACGTCTACGCATGCACTGTCGACAGCAATACACTACACACTACAGCAAGCACAACACAACCACTCACACTCCTTCTAATGCTCAAGACACAATCTCCCGTCGCCCGCATAGCACAACATCACGGTGCTCGACGCTGTGAGCCGCCTGTTACGCGCGGCACTGGCTTGTTTAGCGAGGATCCAGATCGTTTCAAAACATAGAGCTCCGTAAGATTCGCTCCAGCGGTGGTTGTTATCTCCTGAGGGTTGTCATGAGCCACGCCAGTGTAGGAGACAACAGTGTTAGCGTCGTTAATCTACTCGGGCGGGAATCTGCCGCTTCCACTTGATGCGATCGGTCGTGTTATTTCGGGTTCTGACGACCGGTTCCACAGCACCCCGTCGGTCCTGCCTGTATGAAGGAGAGGGGGTCCTCTCACTTGCAGCATCAATATTGCGCAGTCTACCTAATAGCAATACTTTGCTCCCCTGTCAGGAAGTGGACCTGAGCGAGTGTTACGTGCTGTTGTGCTCCACAGCTGAGATAACACCACGTTCTGCAGCCCGCAGTGGGCCCCGGCGGAAAACAACAAACGGCCGCCACGACTGCCTGTGATGTCACACGCTGTCGGGCAGCCAATAGCACGGTCCCCCTCGGCCAAAGAGAACAACGTCTGTTGTTTCGCGCGACCAAATATACAGTACCGAGGGAGTTTATTTAACAAACCCAAGTGTTCTGGAGGGATCGTTATATCCCACCGCAGCCACAAGCGAGGGCGGCCTTGGTCTTAATGTCCTGACCGGATCCGTGATCCACCTCTATCAGACAGCCAACAACATGGGAGGAAGACATCACAGGGAGTCTGGCTGGGGTATTATGGGATGGTACAGCTAGGTGGAAGGAGCCAGTGGAGACGGTACAAAAACACGTAGCAGTAACTAGCTGGCAAGGCTACGACTGAAAGACTGCACTGCAGAGAGGATGAGGCGGAGATTGCCAAAGCTCCGCTGAAAAAGACGGCCTTGGAGAGCGAGAGGACGATGGAGACGCAGAGAGAAGAGACGTCCTCCATCGGCGGGTTCGCTCCCGTCCACGATGTCACAAGCGCCGCCTGAACACGAGCTCCTCGCTCAATGAAGATGGAAGACGCCACGTGGGAGGGCCTAATACTTAGCTTATTAGCTGTCTTCATTGTGCCAAATTGGCGCCCTCCTTCCACCTCCCTTCCTCCACCCTTCCTTTCGCCCCCCTCCCCTCCGTGCCCCATTGCGGCTGACATTTCATCTGCCTGAGCAAGGCTTAGGAAATGGAATCCCAACAATCCTGTGTTTCCTTTTGTCGCCCCTTAATTGCCGCGATGAAGTTGAAACCGTCAATTCAAAGATATGTAAATCGACAGTGGCGGGGGAGAGGGTGGTGGTGTGAGTTGGGTGGGTGGTCGCGTTTGTGAGTGGGAGACGATAAGGGAGGGGATGGATCAGGCGGGCGGGCCAGTGGTAGAGAGGGGAATGACGGGTTGGGGCAACGACATGCCTTGTATTCGCCGCATTTCCACGGAGGTTCTTGTTTGGGGAACCCGATTGGTTGGTTAGGAGATAGTTTTGAAAGACGTTACTAGTAGAGAGATCTAAGCAAGCCGGGTAGGAGGTGAGGTGAGGCTCAGACGGTAGCTCTCTCTCCTCATATGTCCCTTTTTGGACTCGTTTACGTCCGTGTTTTACTGTGCGTGTCTGTCTAGGTGGTGTTAAACGTGGGTGGTGGTGACACGGGGCGCTTTAATGAAACGTGGTGGGTGTCGCATGGTGGAGGTGACAGGTGGTGTTTTATGAAGTTTCTGTAACAATTTTTCGGTGTATTTAAAGATTAAAAAAGTCTACAAGGTGTTTTTATAACTTCTTATTCTCGTGGACTGTTCTCTTTGAAGGAAAACCAGGCTTTTTTGTTGTTTTTATTTCAGGATATTCTGTAACAAATTTTGGTCAATGAAAACCATGAACGAATTATTGTGTGTGTGTGTGTGTGAGAGAGAAAATGCTGTGAGTTGTGCGTTGGATTGGTCAGACGGTGGTATAGTTATAATAACTCAGAGTGGCGGTTGGCTCCAAGGCTCTCTCTCTCTACTTGCTCTATTCCTAGTCTCTCTACTCTTAACATCGCCATCTCATTTGTCTAAGGTGTTAATTCCCGATTCCGTCTCCCTCTCTCGCACCCTCTCCTCCTCTCACTTTCTTCTGTTCTCCCCTCTCTCCATCTTAACGCTGGACGTCTATGTTTTCTCTCTCTTTTCTCTTACACACTCTCTCGTCCCATCTCGTCCGGGTCCGCCTGGGTCTTCGATCTTTCGTCGAGTGTCTGCTCTCGTCCCTGCTCTCTCTCTTCTATCTTCCTCTCCATCTCTCTCCGGTTGGGTCTGGATGGAAACTAAGAGCGTCGGGCAATCTAGTCAACCTCGCTTACCCGCCAGGTGGGCGCCAGTGCTGATATAATGGCGCAATTACTAACAGCTAAATGCGTCGGCGGGATGTTCTTGCTGAAACGGACCGGCTAGACGTGGCGTGCGCGGGATGGTTACGGATGGTACCGGTTATTTAGAGCGGAGCTATAGGCTGTTTGCGTTCTAGAGGGCCTATATCGAATGGGGAGCGCGGGAGGGACGCACGGGCCCTGGGAGAGCCCCCATTGCAAGGCACGTCCTGTAATCACAACCTTTCTTAAGTTCTTGCTAATAACAAAGAAGAAGGAACGCAAGCGCATGAGAGAAAGCGGAGTAGTTAGACCACTCGCATGTTCGCGGGGGGCTCACAGAGGGCTCTATAGAAGCAGAAGCGACGGCGCGTATGCGTTGGACGCTGGGGCGGGGGCGGCTGACGGCTCGATGCAGCAGCGCACAAGCAGTTATCTCTTTAGATCGTGCTCTGTCATACAGTGCACGCATTCAAAGGCAGCACTGCAGTGCGTAACACAGAGTGAGCGCGGTGCCAGTCTCGTCTTGCCACGTTCGACAACTCAGCTTCTATGTATAAATTACCGCAGCGCGCGCCACGTGGGGGCCATTGCACACGGCACGATCGCTAGACGAACACAGTTCTCACTACCTCTCGGCACGAGCTACACACACTTCTCGTAATAGTAGCTAAGAGAATCTGATGAGATTGGCGGGAAAGGGTGCGAGGGGGATAGTCCAAAGCTAGCAACTCCATTTTCATTGAGCCCACATTTGGAGTTTCGCACGAACCACGTACGTTAAATACCACGCAGCGCACGCTACGTGTGTGTAAGCCTAGTTCTCTCATGTTCTTCCTCAAGTGACTGCCGGCTGTGGTGAGCAGAGGTGTCCGGTGAGCCCGGTGAAAGGTTTAGTCGCAACGGCGGACTGGACTGCCTCGTGTCTGCTGGCGATTGTTCAAACTGAGCGTTGATGGAGGTGACTCTCTTGAGATTAGGGGCTTTTGTTTAAGAGGTCTGAGAGGCGTGATCCGGTTCTAGGTTCTCGCTGCATGCCCCCATCCCTACTCTCCTCTCCTGCCCTTCCCTCCTCTCCTCTCCCCCCACCCCCCATTCATGTGGTATGCGAGTTCGACCTATGTTCTCGCACCAGCGTTACGTCTAGGGCTCCTCCTCTTAGAGCGTACGTACTCTTCCAACTGGTCTATCTCTCTCTCCTCTCGCGTCTCTGTATCGTGCTCTGTACATTCTTGCTGTTCAATTGCTCCTCTCTCTCTCTTTTCTTCTCGTGATTGTCCTTACGGTATTACTTATCGTGCGTGATCTTTTCGATTCTTTGGATAAGCATTCTCTTGCGTTCTTTATGTTTATGCGTGGGCTCTTTTTTCTTCGTTGACTCGCTTCTCTCTGGGCTCTGGGATGTCTTGTGTCGGCAGTTACTAGATACATATGGCTTTTGTGAGCGCACTTTGTGATCCTTGACCGAGTCGCGCAGGGCTTGTGAGCGGGCGTGGGCATGGCATCGGCGTCTTCTGCAGCGTCCATTGAAAACGCGTCGCTACGCCTCTCGACTGGACCGCTGGCGGTGGAGAGGAATACTCCCTACCCGCCTTCTTCCCTTTTGTTATAAGACTGTTTGTCCGGTTCTGTGTTGGTCGTCCCCCACCCATTCCTCGCCTTAGTTTTTTTTTTTCTCCCTCCCGGTCTTGCGTTCCTCGGGACACTTCGTCTCTTCTCGCGAGCTGGTGCTAATGTTTGATGTTGCGTGTCTTGCTCTTCTCGATCTGCTTCGCTAGGCGACTCCGCTTGCCGGTCTCTCGCTTGCGACGGGCAGAGGGATGGTGGGAATGCGTGACTATCGCCAGACTCAGTTGATGACAATGTCTGGGCCTGTTCGCCGAGTCGAGCTCATGAGTGAGTCCTCATTTTCGCTGTTCAGCCATTGTCTCTATCGTTGCGTGATTGGCATACTCCCTCCTCCCGTCGTCGCTCTGCATGTCTCGATTCGTTCTTCGGTCTACTGCTCCTTTCTCTAGGGCGGTATGATGCTCTCTAGAGCGGAGAGATGCGAGCACATTCCGGATTGCGCGAGTTCCGAGAGCAGTTCTTCTCCTGCTCTTCTCCTTTGAGAGAGTCCGCAGAGGCAGTCCCTCATGCTCGAGTCGTACAAGACCACGTTGGACCTTCCGTGTGTAGCGTGTGCTTCCTCCGATTATCTGTCAGCTGAGGCCTCGGTCTTCCTCTCGACCTCTGATAGGTGTTCTTCTTTTCTCCTACGTCCGTAATTCGCTTGACGTGAGCGGTGGATGAGGCTCCTCGCCCGCGAGGCGGGGGGGCGGGCGTGGTCCGGGGTTCGCGGGGTTGAGGAGAGAGGTGCGAGGGAGGAGAGAGAGAGAGAGAGTAGACGTGAGCTTCTTTATTGAGTGCAGCTTTGGTATACTCCTTGCTTTGCTATCCGATCGAACATCTGGGAGAGAGAGAGACGAGAGAGCGAGAGAGCGAGAGCGAGGAGCGGCGAGAGAGAGCGAGGAGGTAGAGAGAGAGATGAGGAGCTGAGAGCTGGAGCAGAGCGATATGATGAGCGAGAACGACGACGAGAGAGACCGAGGCAGTGTTGCGAGAGAGACGAGAGATAGAAGAGAGAGAGGCGAGAAGACAGAGTCAATAAGAGCAGAGAGCGCAGAGAGACGAGGAGCGTGGAGAGAGAGAGCGGGACGAGAGAGCGAGGAGAAGCCGTGAGAGAGAGAGAGAGAGAGAGGTAGTTGTTGGGGAGGAGGAGAGGGAGGATTGGGGAGGGTGGACTCATATCAGATCCGTCTGTGCCGCAAAATGGAGGGAGCGTCGAGAGGAGAGACTTTAAAGAGACGGCCTCCAGCGACGGTCCGGGAGACGGCAGCGATGTCAGACCGTCAGGCGAAGGCAACAGAAGAAGACCGGCGACCAGCGCGAGCCCCCCGGTGACTCTGACTAGGACGGGCGCGCTTGCATCTGCCTTCTACTCCAACTGTCTGGTGACGGAGCACGAGCATCGGAGATCGGCGAGTCTCCTACTCTCTCTCTAGCGTCTCGCTAGGGTGTCCGGCAAGTCAAAGGCGGACGGGAGTCAGAGGGAAGAAACGAGGGCTGTGATCCGGAGGAGAGAGCTACAGTAAAAAGCCTGCAGCAGGACCAGCTGTCCAACTTAACCAAGGTCGCAGTCTTTACCGTCTCGCGTTTCACCAGATCTTGACCCTTCCTGTCGATGCGCAATTTGTAACCCAGCTGGGAGGACACCCCGTGAACAGATATGCTTCGCTAAGGCTATTCCCCTCCTCCTCCGCCACCCCCCCTCTCCAGAACCCCCCCCCCCCCCCCCCTTCCCCCCTGGTGCCCTCTCTGCCCTCCACTCTCCCTCTAGTTTCTCTAGTCTTTCTCTTCCTCCCTTCCTCTCCTCCTTGCCTCCCCTCTCTGTCTTCTCTTTACCTCTCCTTCTCTCTCTCTCTCGGTCTCTCTCTCTCTGTCTTCAGTTTTGATCTTTGTTAGGGAAGGGGGGGGGGGAGGTTTCTGGCTCTCTCTGACATCACTGGCTGCAGGCAATGTGACCCCGGCAACCGGTCGGTATGCAAATGAGCTGGCACGCCGAGTTCCGGAGCGAGCCACTCGGAGCCGCTGACATCCCCCCCTCGGGGTCCGGCGTGGGGCGCAGTAAGCGCCTCAACTCTGACCTCTGGCTCCTAAACTGACCGGACTCTCACGTCTGGCGTTGTCGACTAAAAAAATGTTTTAAAACCCCCACGCCGTTGTGTGAGCGGCCTGAGAGAACCTCCACCAATCGCTGGACGAGCCGCCGCTCTGCTCCGCCGCTGTGCTCCGCCGCTCTGCTCCGCCCACCTAACAAGCCAGCGATTGGCTCAGCAGATATCAATCGCGAATAAAGCTCTTTTTTTTGCGATCAGCCCTCGAGCAGGGAGGCAATGAGTCAAACAGACTGATGCTGACCCGCCCTGGGCTGGATATGAGACGGTTCTGCTGGACAACGGACTGGGTGAATCACTTCACAGGATCTGATTAGGAGTCGCCCCCTCCCCCACCTTCCCCCTCCTCCCTCTCTCTCTCTCTCGCTCTCTGTCTTTGTCTCTCCTCCCTCTCTCTCCGTCCGATCCTCCCTCTCTTCCTCGGTCGACATGTCCACCGGGTGGTTGGGGAGTCGATGCACTAATGACTGGGTGTGCGTTTGTGTGTGTATCCCTGTGCGAGAGTGTGTGTGTGTGAGACTGGGTGTGTGTGAGACTGGGTGTGTCTGCGCGTGAAGAATTCTGACCAGAGGGTGTTTCTGCTATAGGAAGATGTGTCCTCTCTGTTTACCTTCCCGTCCTAATGCAATCAGCCACACCGCCATGGAGGATATTGCCCGGCGTAACTCACTCATAACTCATTTGCAGAATTAATTGCTGTATTAGGTCCAGAGTGTCCCCGGTGGCCAAGCCCAGCTCCTGCGATAAGATATTTCATTAAGTTCACGTGTTTACAAACCATTCCATCAGAAGGTCCATTGTTATTCAGAGCCGGGCTGGGCTGGGCTGGGCCTGCCTGCCACTGCGCAGCGATCGCTCACGCGCGGTAGCAGGAAACATGCTCCCGGGCGACGAAAACGCCTCCGTTGGTTACGGGAGACCGGCGATCTCTGCTGCCAACGGCAACCTTCCCCGTTTGTATGTTCTCGTGAGCGCGTGCGTGTGGGCAGGGCAAGAGTCTAGATTCAAGCGTGTATACGCTCGACGTGCAGGTGAAGCTATGGCAGCGCAGAGAAACGGATGCGCTGTTTTGTCTCCTAGGCGAGCCCCGCCTCGGCGCCTCACCATCAATTGCCACGCGTCACCCCACAGGACCACGCCGTCTTCCGCGTCCACAGGGCCCATGCGCAGTTGTCCTCTTACCTGTGTCAGGTTAAGTGAGGTGGGTAAGGCGTTGGACCGATTGCTCAGGTAT
>BROE01000026.1:6996490-7017303 GCA_036571765.1 Plecoglossus altivelis
TCCTCTCTCTCTCTCTCTCTCTCCTCTCTGTCTGTCTTTCTGTCTCTGTTTCTCTCACCCTCCTTCTCTCTTTCCATGTCTCTCATTCTCTGTCTCCTTTCTGTTTTTTTTCTCCCCTTCCTCTCTCTGTCCTCCTTTCTCTCCATCTCTCCCTTTCTCTCTCTTTCTCTCCCTGTGAATTCCCCTCATCTCTCTCTTTCTCTGTCTTCCTTTCTCTCTGCTTCTGCCCTTTCTCTCATCTCTCCCCTTCTTCTCTCCATCTTTCTCTCTCACTGTGAATCTCCCCCCCTCCCTCCTCTTTCTCTCTGCCTCTCCCTTCTCTCTCTGACTCTCTCCACTGTGAATCGCGCACCCCTATCTCTCTCCCTCTCCCCGTCACACTGCATCTCTCCATCCTCTCTCTTCTCTCTTCTCATCTCTCTGTCTTCCACGTCTCTCTCTCTCTCTCAAATGTGAATCCATCCTCTCTGTCTTTCTCTTTGTTTATCTTCTCTGTCTGAGTTGTCTTTCTGTCCTCTCTCTCTGTCTTCTGCTGTCTCTCTCTGTGGTCTCTCTCTGAGTCTGTCTTTCTCTGACTCTCTCTTCTCTCTCTCTGCTTTCTCTGTCTCTCTTCAGTCTCCCTCTCCCTCTTATCTTTCTCTGCTTCTCTCTTCTCTGTCTGTCTCTCTTCAGCCTCTCCCTCTCTCTTTGTCTCTGTCTCTTTCTCTCAGTCCTCCCTCTCTCTGTTTCTCTGTCTCCCTCGTCTCTTTGTCTTCCTGGTCTCTCTCAGTCCTCCCTCTCTCTTTGTCTCTGTCTCTCCTCCTCTGTCTCCCTCTCTCTTTGTCCTCTGTCTCTCTCAGTCTTCCCTCCTCTCTTTGTCTCTGTCTTCTCTCTGTCTCTCACGCCAAGCTGTGGACGCCATCCTGCTGCTCCCTCTGGTCACCGCAAGACGCAACGCTGTAAGCTGTTGGGGTGAGAAAGCCGCTTCCAAGCCACCGCCTCGATGGCCTCCGCGGTGCAGCCGGAGGGGCGGGGGGGGGGCCGATCGAGCTGGATGAGAACCCCCCAGTCAGTAGGCCCCGCGAGCCGCGAGCTCCACGTCTCCTCCCGATCTTGTCCTCACCAATCTCCCTTTCCTGCACAGGCAATAACGCGAAGCCGCGTGCACTAAGCAAGCATAAATCAAACGATTAACGAATCTAAGTGTCCACGCCAACTCTGTTTTAATGTGTCTAATGCGCTCGCCTCATCACTTCTGCATCTCCCTCCCTCCCTCGCTCCCTCCCTCCCTCCCTCTCCCTCGCTGTCTACCCATCTCAGTTTTTCGTAGGTTAGTGGCTGAGGTAAAAAAGGGCAGGAAGAGCCACCCGAGGCCTATGTCAAGACGTCCCCTGTGTTAAGACGTCCCCTGTGTTAAGACGGCCCCTGTGTTAAGATGGCCCCTGTGTTAAGACGGCCCCTGTGTTAAGACGGCCCCTATGTTAAGACAGCCCCTGTGTTAAGACGGCCCCTATGTTAAGACGGCCCCTATGTTAAGACGTCCCCTGTGTTAAGACCCCCCCTGCCCTGGAGGGGATTGAACACACACGCAGGTTCGCTCCCAGCCCTGCATGACCCCTGAGCGTAGGGCTCTATTGCATCACCGCCTTCTCACGGCGAACCTGCTTGGCGAAAACGGCTCGACCGCGACCATCGACCCGCCGAGGGTTTGAGAACACGCTTCTGGACCGGGCCTGAAAGTCGATAGAATACACCAAGCGGGAGTAGCAGTCGGGTTGAGAAAAGGGAGGAGAAAACACGGACCTTAATAGGGCTGAAAATCTGCGGTCTTCAACCCCTGGTCCTTGGGGGGCCCTGCGCCCTGCATTTTTTAGATGTTTCCCTGCTCCAGAGCACCTCATTCACATAAACGGCTCGTTATCAAGCTTCAGCGGAGCTCGCCGGCAACCCGTTCGCTTGGATCGAGCGCACCGGAGCAGGGGGAACATCCAAACCGAGGGGTCTCCGATCACGTTCCAGGAGAGAAACCTGCCCGTGTGTTTTTCTCCCGATACGAATCTAGCCCACCTCGTTCTGATAATTAGCTGGTCGATCGGCTTGGTTGGAGTTCAAAGCTCCAGGAACAGCATCAGGGTTGTGGACTCCCTGACCTAAACCAGGAGGAGGGGGTCACCAACTCCAGTCCAGGGGGGGGGGGGGGGGGGGCTACCATCCACACAATTTTTCCCCTTCAACCTCAATTTAGCACACCTGATTCCACTAATGACCTGGACGATGAGCTGAATCAGGCTACATCGCGTGCAGTTCAAGGGGGAAAACGTACCGTCCGGAACCGAAGTCGGTGACCGACCCGGTTCTAAACAGCGCAGGGACAGTGGGCCAGGGTTAAGGACTGCCGCGCTTCGGTATAAACTCTGCACGTTTCGATCGCAAGACATTGTTCTGAACACTGCCTCTCGGGCATGACTTGGGCACCGCGCCTAGTGTCTTCAACGAAGACTACGAAGTCTATTATCAGATAATCTAGCGTGACCACAAGGGATTAGCCGCGTTGATCTCTGAACTGGGCGCTCAGAATAGCCTGTGGATGTACATACATACAATGAACACGCTTGAGGATTGCGGGGGGGACGTATGCTACACTTCAAAGCACTGCCTGCTTTTCCTTTCCGACAACAGCGGAGTAACAATATCATAGATAACAAAATACACCCCTGATAGAAAGGGCAACAAAAAAATCCTTACTGACCTATTATTTGGCTGATTGAAGTCGACACATCTTTCTTACTCTGTGCCTGGCATGGAGCACTGTCAAAAGGGCAGAGCACCCCCTGGTGATGATTAGGAATACTGCAGCCAGGTGTGCCAATACTTGACGCTGGGGAAAGGACGGCAAATGACTGCAATGAAACCCAACCCGCGTTTGGAAGTTGTGGAGTAACCTTAGGGGCTAAATGATGGTCTGATGAGGAGACTCAATTATTTAGCAGATACTTGCTTTTACTGCGGCTAAAGGGTTTCTTCAGAAAAGTTGAGTCTGTTCTGGTGGGTTAAGGTCTGGATATCCACGTGCTTCAGTGAAGAGGGTGGATGCCGAGTTTAAAATGGTGATTACTGCAGATGCTGTTATTTCATGGCGTACAAAACACATTTTTCGGGGGTCTTGTTTATCTAGCAAAGCTGCGTGCTTCCGTAACAGCCCCCCCGGCGGCCCCGCTTTGCCGCTTCGCACACGAGACGGCGAATGGAAGCCTGGGGAGAAACGGCAGGCGTGAACATGCGCCCCCCCCCCCCCCCTCCCCCCCGTACGCAGTAGCATGCCCCTGGAACAGAGCACCCCTCACTTATCTCTCCTCTAATGACGATCGTGCCTGCCTCCTCGCTTCCCCGACGCTCCAGAACACATTTCTGCAGTGAGCGAACGCCGTGCGCGGCGAAACCCAAGCAGCTTCGCTCGCACTCTCCGACGTACGCACACATAGACACACAGAGATACAGAGACACACAGACAGACACACACACACACATAGACACACAGAGATACAGAGACACACAGACAGACAGACACATACGCACACATAGACACACAGAGATACAGAGACACACAGACAGACAGACACACACACACACACACAGAGTCAGTTTGGCTGCCGCCTGGCCCCCTTAATTCAACTCATTATGCGGGAGCTTCCATAGGGGCGTAATGATGATTGAATTAAGATTGCTGTATTGTATTAACCGTGCGCGAAGGGGGAGGAAGGGGGCACGGAGGGGTGGGGATGGGAGAGGAGGCGACTAAAAAAAAACACAACTGCACCATTTTACTCAATCTTATCTGGGAGCCCAGCGGGCACACAGACGTCTAGTTATCTCCCGCGCTGTGCCCGGCCACGAGGGAGGGAGGGGCTGCACGCCGGCGTCTGCGTGTCTCCCCCTGCGTGTCTCGTGAGAGGTAGCCAGTCGCGGGGAGAGCAGTGCGCCTCTGACTCGCTCCGATAACACCGGAGCCACGGGGGGAGGAAGGGGGGAAAGGGTTGGGGAGGGGGGGTGTTGGTGGGAGGGCAGAGAGGAGGAAGGGGGGGTCGCTTCAATTAAATTTATGAACCAATCACATCGCCTCACTTAGGGCGGGAGGGGGGGGGTTACGATAGCATCCTGCTGAGGACGGCATTCGAGCAGTCGGGACGGCGAGGCACCTTTCCAACACACACACGCACACACACACGCACGCACGCACGCACGTAGCCACACGCAGATAAAAGCACGCACTCAGGCGTGCACGTACACACAAGTGAAAAACAAAACAACACATACTCTGCATCTGCCAAAGCCTGTTTATCTTCTCAATTTAAAGCTTGGGTGTTGCCATTTAACACCCTGCAGTTTGTGGCAGGTGGGCTTTTAGTCTCTCCTGTGACAGAGTGTCTCATAGACAAACCCTCTCATTCCAACCTGTCACGCTGCTCTGTCATGCAGTCCAGTTGACCCCCCCCCCAGCCCACCGCGCACGCCTGCGCACGCGTGCTTACCAACGCAGACATCTACTCCCATGTGTACACCCTCGCATACAAACATCTATACCCACCCACACCTACGCTCTACACACACCCGCAATCTGCCCTCCGCTCTGCGTGAAACCCACCAATGACACTTAATCATTGTAATGAAGGATTGCTCACAGTAGCTAAATGTGGCCTCCCACACACACACACACACACACACACACACAAACACACACACAGTCATCTCCCTCCAGTCATTTCTGGCCTGTGTGTTCATCCTTCCAGCCTCAGTGCTACATTCTACATCCCTGACCGTGGAGCAACACTCAGATGCTAGCCCCCCCCCCCACCTCCCCCGAGCTGACACCCCTGCCCGAGCCAGCGGCCAGCGGCCAACCCCAACGACGAACCCGGACGGACCTAGCCTGACCAGTCCCTCGCAGGATGACACAAAAACAACCAGGCAAAAGACAACACGCTGGTCATCGATCGCACCCAGGCACTGGCGAGGGCCTCGTGTCTGTTACTACCCCTCCCCCTCCCCACCAGTCCCACACGCACACACCCACCAACACACACACCTCCCCTCCCCACTCCAACACACACACTACACCCCCCTCCCCTCCCACCTCCCAACACACAACACACACCACACAACCACACACACATATACACATACATGTACACAAACTCACACACATGCTTGTTTGCACACACACTCACTCACTTCCACACCACACACACACACCCATCGCACATACCCCGAGAGGGATGTGTGGGCTGTTCTCCTTTCTAGATTCACTGCCCGTTGTCTGGCTGTCAAAACGCCGCCCTCCCTCCCCTCGCCCCCCCCCCCCTATATACCCCAGGCAGAGAAGACAGACCAGAGCTCTCCATCGCCCCTGGCCACTGCCGACTTCAAACCCACAACGAGGGGGCCCGGGGCCCCTGTTCCATGTCACATCATTTCCGAGTGAGGGACCCTGCCAAGATGCTCTTGTGAATTTCGGAAAAGCATTTGAGCAATCTTAAACTTCCTTAATTGGACCCTTTGGGAGAACGCGGAATAATCGTCGGGGCTTTTTGTTCTCAGGTCTCCAGTGGGGAGCACTTTTATGAGTCTATGTTAAGTTGTCCTCAACATTCTCCAAACATAATAGCCGTGTTAGACAGACAGACAGACAGACAGACAGACAGACAGACAGACAGACAGACAGACAGACAGAGAGAGAGAGAGGCAGAGAGAGAGAGACAGAGAGGCAGAGAGAGAGGCAGAGAGAGAGAGGCAGTGAGAGACAGTGAGAGAGAGGCAGAGAGACAGAGAGAGAGAGACAGAGAGAGAGAGACAGAGAGAGAGAGAGACAGAGAGAGAGAGACAGAGAGAGAGAGAGAGAGAGAATTCCTCATGTCTTGATAAGTGGCTTTCGGTTCGCAAGGCAGGTGTTTTTGGGGGGCGCTCTTTTGATCTGATGTTTGCTCATTTGGTCCGAAATCTTTCCTCCCCACAGCGTATCCTCCAGTAAAGTGGGTCTCTTTCTCAAGGGCAGAATTTGCATAATGGCAGTTCTTTTTCGTTTGGGTCATTAACATTTAAGCACACCGAACTGTTTGGTTTTCTCTCTAATGGGTATCATTATATTTTGCTATTAGTAATGGGTACAAATGCATGCAATGTGGCTCCTTGTTATGGAAAAGACTTACTCGGGGCATGTAAACGTTCGCAAAACACACCGCTCAATCCAACCATGCAAAATGCAGAGGTGCCAGTAATCCTACTCCGCTTTTAAGGAATTAAGAATATGTTGGACCAGGATCACTGCAAAAGAAGACATTGGGGGAATACATCAAAAAAAGGTTTCATTTAATTTGATTAATTCAGTCAATGAAAAGAGGGAGGGAAAAAATAAAATAAAATAAAAGAAATCACATGTAAAACCCACAGCCCGGTTCTGATTTTACATGTTTATGTTGATGCTGTTTCACCGTCGACCCAGCAGTTCCCTTCCCCTCTGGGTCCAGCCAGCACCAACTTCAGGCATTACAACCATATCTTACAGTGGACAACACCATGTTTTCCATGGTATGCACAAAATGTATCCATATTCGCTCGTGTTGTGCCCAACAGATATAAATGCAATGTGAATTATTGAGAAACAGTTTTATGCATTATTACATTTGTTAGCATTAGTCAGTAAAAAAAAAAAAACAACTGCTTTTTCAACGAAAGTAGAAGTTCATTTTTCTATCTGGACTCGGTCCGTAAACTATCGTAGAGTATATCTTTTCAAACATCGAGTGTCCTCCTTTAGACTGAGGGGCGACATCATTAAAGCCCCCCCACTCCCCTCCCCCCCACACGCACACATATATACAGCACATCCAGAGCTAACTCCAACCAGTGTTGAACTTCATCACAGTATAGCACAGTATCATACGCCCCCTAGTGTCAAACGCGGGAACATGCAGCGCCGAACCTCAGCAAGCTTAGGCAGGTCAAAGCTGAAGACTTCTGGCTTCACAGACGCTTCAAAGACGTCCTCTAACGAGCCCTCCTTCGCCCGTCTCTCGCAGTCCTGCATTTCCCGCATCCCTTCCGGATGCTTCCCTCACAGTATCTCCTCCTCTCTGTCCATGCAGACGTTCGCCAGTGTTTTGAACTTCGACCCCAGCGAGTCCAGGAAGTCCAGGTTGTCCTGGTCCCCCAGGTCGCTGCAGCAGCCCACTGAGCCCGCCAGCGAACCCTCGCCCTCGTAGCCGTACGCCGTGAGGAGGTCGTCCGCGTAGCGTTCCTCCGCCTCGCCGCCGAAATACACCAGTTTCTGTTGGTCGCGGAGAAAGACGCGTTCAATCGCATGGAGGCAAATTCAAAATGGCATTTTACGTGGAGTCAATACAACCCCAAGACTGAAAACAGACAGGTAGGAAGTTAACATGATCCACCAACATCGTTCTTATCCATTAGGAAAAGTGTCGTTGTTTTGGAGTTTACCTTGTCTAGATACAGGCCATTGGTCTTCCATGTGTGAAGAGCCGAGTGGTGAGACTGTTTCATCAAGGTAGCATCAGCATAGGTGGCGCCCCCATACCTCCCGGAGGTATAATAACCGTTCTGTCCCTGAGACAGGAAGTCCCGCCTGCTCGTCTGGTAGAAGCTCTTCTGCTGATCTATCTGCTGGCCAATCAGATGCTGACCGGTCAGATGCTGGCTGGCGGGTGACGTGGCGCCCAGCCTATCCAGGAATCCCTTCTTGAGCGAGCCGTCCACGCTGGGGCAGGTGGGGGGGATGGTGAGGAGGTGGGCGGACTTCTAGGAGAGCACAACGGAGGCACTCAGAACAGCGGCTAGAGGCGATCACACACAGACACACACGCACACCACACACACACGCACGCCACACACACCGCACACGCACGCGCACACACCACACACGCACACACACACACACGCAGACACGCACACAGACACGCACGGACACAGACACGCACGCACACCGAAAAAGTCATGAATGAGAGAGCCAAGAAAAGTGAAACGGGTAAGACGATCTCACCACTTCCTCCCCGGGAGCCTCTGTGTTGGATATGAGCAGCATCCCCCCGCTGGAGTCGTCGATGTACACCTTCTCTCCTTTCGTGGTGCAGGCGAACACAAAGAGAATGCCTGGAAGCAGCCGGCGACAAGATTGGATGTCGTTACCGCCACGCTAAAACCCCGGCGAGAAGGTTGCCGATGCACCGGCATCCACGTATGGAACCTCGTCGTCGGGTTTCGGTGACATCCGACGCCATTTCGCGGAAACGATACCCGCCGTTTCGTACGCTTTCCCTAAACAGTTATCCGCTGTTAGTGTGTTTTTGTGTGTGGTGTGTGTGTTTTTGTGTGTGGGTGTGTGGTGTGTGTGGTGTGTGTGGTGTTTTGTGGTGTGTGTGGTGTGTGGTGTGTTGCGATGTATTTGTGTGGTTGTGTGTGTGTAGTGGTTGTGTATCTTTATGACAAGAGTGTTGTGTGTGTTGTTGTGTAACACCTCTCTGTGTGTGTTCAGACTAGACGAGGTCAGTAACACTGTTGTGTGTTGTTGTGTAACACTACTGTGTGTGTGTGTGGTGTGTGTGCGTGTATCTTTGTGGTGTGTGTGTGTGGTGTGTGTGCGTGTATCTTTGTGGTGTGTGTGTGTGTGTGGTGTGGTGCGTGGTTATCTTTTGTGTCGTGTGGTGTGTGTGTGGTGTGTGTCGTGTATTTTGTGGTGTGTGTGTGGTGTGTTGTTGTGTGGATGTGCAGGTTCTTTGTGGTGTGTGTGTTGGTGTCGTGTCGTCACTCACAACAAGCAGGAGCAGCAGAAGAGCCAGCAGCATGGCCAAGACCCCCCAGATCCCCAGCGTGGCGGAGCTCCTCAGGGGGGCGCACTGTCCCCCCAGGCAGTGGCACACGCGCACCTGCACCTCGTGGACGCCGCCTTTGTCCTGCAGGTCGCTCACACGCACGGGCACCCGGTACAGCCCGGTGGGCATGTCTCACAGCCTGCTCCAAGCGCCGCGTTCATCTGAGGGGGGGGGAGGTGGTTGGAGGGAGGTGGAAGAAGAACTGAGGAGGAGAGAGGAGAGAGGAGAGAAAGAGAGAGGAAGAGGGAGAGGAGAGAAGAAGGAGAGGAGAGAGAAGGGGCGGGAGGAGAGGAGTAGGGAGGGAGAGGGAGAGAGAGAGAAGAGAAGAGCCCGCCGAGAGAGGAAGCGAGAGAAGACAGGAAAGAGAGAGAAGCAGGAGAGGGCGACGAGAGAGATACAACAAGACGGAGTGAAACAGAGAAAGAGGACGAAGTGAGGGGGAAGGGCGGGCGGTGAGGGGGGAGCAGGGTGGGAGAGAGAGAGAGGATGGGAGAAGTGCAGGGTGGAGATTGAGGATGAAATGACTCAGCATGGACAGTAAGCAGAGGGATCTGTGTGACCCTGCGGACGGAGAGACGCCATGAGGAGATAACCTTTGGAACGCCGTGGTTTACCGCTAAGAGCAGCTGTAGCTTAGCTCAGTCTGTGTAACTGAAAGCATGTGTGTGTGTGTGTGTGTGTGTGTGTGTGTGGGGTGCCTGTCCGTGTTGTTTCAAGTTGTCCGATTCCCTCGTGTTGTGCGTTTTCATGTTTTGTTTTTTGTTTTTTTTTTTTTTTTTTTTTTTTTTTTTTTTCTTTTTTTTTTTTTATGTTTGTCCAGCATGGCGGTGACCGCTGGGTGTGAAGTGGCGAGGGGCTTCGACAAGCCTCGTCGGCAGACGCATTAGAAGTTGGTCTGAATGGAAGGGTGACATTTCCTCTGTGTTCCCTGACATTTCAGTTGGCATTTCCTCTTCTTTCAGAGAGGCAAGAGAAGACCTTCCCCCCATACAGGGGCTTTTGGACACCAGACCATCTGGGCTGGCAAGCTGCAGAGTGCCACTGCCGGGATGTGGAGTGTGTGTGTGTGCGTGTGCGCGCGTGTGTGTGATGACGACAGGACTCTCCGCCTTCAAAGAGACCGTCTCCGTCTCTCTCCCGAGCTGGCTACACGATCAGACTCGCGAAGATATCTACCCTGCCTATCCATTATTAAAAGCCTAATGAATCATTGATCGAGTCGAGTTAAAAAGACATTTGCGGACGCGAGCTCTTTTCTCATCGGCACGAGCAGAAAGCAGACGAGTGGAGCCCAGGGGGTACATTAGGGGGGGGGGGTCACTAAATGTCACACCAATTGATCGGTAGGTGTTAGGCACGCCGTTCGAAATCCACGCAGCGCGCCGGTTTACGAGGGGGGGGGCGGCCGTGGCGATTTGCGGTCCACCGCACTTACTCTGGACGCTTCTCAAAATCCATTTCCCATCGTGCCCTTCTGGCAGCTGGAAGTTGAAGGGGGTGGAGTAAGGCGGGAGGTCAGGGTCCACCGCCGCTATGGTGACGAAGCCCCTCCCCCCGTTCGGCTCTTCGCACAGCACCAGCTCGCCCTCGTCGACCACGGGCACGTTGTCGTTTACGTCCTCGATCAGGAGGGTAACCGTGCCGACGCCCGACTTGCCACCTGGAACACAGGGAGGGAACGACAGGAGGGTTAAAGGTCAAGGGTCAGGGGGTGTCCATTTGTAGCTTTACAGAGCGAGAGATTGGGAAACTCTTCCAATGGATGATTCCCTTCAGCCTAATAAGCGTTGACGGAGAGAGCGTGACAGGAATGCTCCCCTCCCCAAGCCGTGTCACACGTCATGGAACGGAACAAAACCAAAGAGGGTCTGAAAATGGAAAAACGAGACGAGACCCGTGTCCCACACCTTTAAGAGGAATTCTGTCCATAACACACCCAGGATTACAGGCCAGAATACCTCTGCCCAGTTTAGCTAGTGGTGAGTGAGCACTGGGCCTTTGCGAGCAGATAAGTCAGACAGACAGACAGACGGAGCAGATAAGATAATGAAGAGGTAGAGGAAGGTGGATTGTGGCAGTACATGAGATAGGGAGATGGCTTGTTCAAAGCGTAAATCCCCCTATGCAACGTGAGGCATGCCATGAAAAAAAAAACGACAGTAGGAAAAGGCATAAACGTACTCTTATCCACTGCTTTGATGGTGATCTTGTACATGGCGTTGGTGACCAGAGGAGACTCCAGGTCGATGGTGTTGGCCACCTTCAGCTTGCCTGTGTTCTCCCCGACACTGATCCACGAGCCGGGGTCAGACACGCTGTAATACCTAAACACACCCGGCACACACGGAGAGGGAAGGAGTGAGGGCGGGTTCGCACTGTAGTCCACAGTACGACAAGAGACGCAGCGCTCCGAATGACGTCCGACTTCAAATTCCCGTTGCCACTATTTATGGTGTTATGGTGTTGTTAAGAGCCATCCTGTTCTCTCACAACACTACTTTTAAAAGAAAAGATAGTTCCAAGTTGTAATAGCCGACTACACATTACAAAACGAAACCCAATTCAACGCACGTCTATACGTCCCAAACCACCCCATTCCTAAACTCTGTTCTAAGGGTTCTGCTGGAGGGCCCGGTATGTGGTACCTCATCCCGGCACTGCTCTTGGTCTCAGGATCCAGGGCGGTGTAGGTACTCAGCAGGGTTCCGTTGGGCGTGTTCTCCTTGACCGGGAGCTGCAGGTGAGGGGGGCTGAACTCCGGACCCTCGTCCACGTCCCCCACGCTCAGCTCCAGGGGGATGGACAACCAGGAGGCGGAGGTCCCCGCCAGGGGAGCCTCGTTCTGGGCCGTCACTTTCATCTTCACACCTTGCGTTCTCGCTTAGGTCGATGGCAGAGGCAGAGCGGTGGAAGGGCAGGGAGATGTGGGTGTGGGTGCGGGGTGGGGGGGGGGGGGAGAGGAAAGGGAAATGAGGTCAGACTTCCTTTTTGGCGTTTGAATGGGCCCCGGCCTCAGTTCCAGTCAAGTGCTGGCACGAAAAAGCACATGCTCCCATCCAATCACACATTTAGCATCCAGCTAAGAGATGGCAGAGGTGCCATAACCTGCTAATAATAAACAGCTCGCTCACTCTTATCATTCCTCTGCCGTAACAACCTTTTACACACACACACAGCATGCACGCATTGGGCAAATATGCCAGAGGAAATTCCCAGCTCAGCTCTCGGAAGGGCTGACTCTCCCTTCTCTCGCTGACATCAGAGAGCTCGCACACTCACAGCTCCCCCATCAATCTGTGTCACACACTCAGTCTATGGCAGACTCTGTATCGCTGTAAGGCGCAGTTTGCACCTTGTCAGTTGCGAGGGTGTGTGTGGGTGTGTGTGGGTGTGGGTGGGTGTGTGTGTATGGGTGTGTGTGTGTGGGTGTGTGTGTATGGGTGTGTGTGTATGAGTGTGTGGGTGTGTGTGTGTGTGTGTGTATGGGTATGGGTGTGTGTGTATGGGTTTGTGTGTGGGTGTCTGTGTATGAGTATGTGGGTGTGTGTGTGTGTGTGTGTGTGTGTGTATGGGTGTGGGTGTGTGTGTGTGCGCGTCTAAAGGGCCTCATTGACTGTTATCAGTCTGCTATGTCTCACCTTAACGACATACAGCAGCCCTTCGTTGGTTTCAGGGTCAGTGTCGATCCGGAAATTCCCGTTCTCGTTGCCCTCGGCGATCACAAACTTGGCGTTCCAGTTCTTGGTCTTCCTCTCGTCCTTATCGTCCACGGGAATCCGCAGGACCAGCACGTCCGCTTGGTTTTCGTCGATTCTGGCCTTGTACTGCGGAACGAAAAGCCACCGCATGTCCTTCAGGGCAACGCCATGAAACATCCTGCATCAAGATACCCACCTCCCCTGAAACTACCGGTAACGGTTAGCCCCCAGACCATCCACGTCTCACGCCACGCAGGGTCGTAAACATAGCCTCGGTCAGACTCTTAAGGGTAGGAACGATTCAAGCCTTGCCTTGTTTACAATTGTTATTGTACCTTGACATAACGAAACTGGCAACACCAGAACTGGTTTTCAAATGTTCAGAATTTGCCCCGTACAACGCCATGTCCTTTCGTTTGTTGTTATGTGCCACGATGTACGATCAGATTAACTTTCACTGAGCAATAGTGGGTGGTGCAAATGTGTAGGGTGCAAGCTCTCTGACTTTGATTGTCCTCAGCCCAACGCAGATGAAGAGATGCCAAACCTCTGACAGGGTGGGGTGGGGCGGTCAGGTGGGGTAAGGGGGAGGGGTGGGGTGGAGAGGGGCGGTAGCCAGATAGTTTGTGACACATGTACGCTTTTCTTTTTTTACCATCTGTGAAATGTTGGGAACTGTTTGAGAAAAGGAGGGCTCTGCCAAAAAATTTCACTTGGCAGGAGATTGAGTGAAGCAACTGACTATCACCATCAACACGGCTGTCACACAGAAACCACACCCGTAGCTGCCAAAAGTTCAAGATCCAGAGTGATTGTGATCTAGTGGATCCAGGTGCTTCGCAACGTAAAGGGGGAGGAGGAGGAGGAGGAGGAGGAGGGGTTTAAAAGGTCAGAGAGCAGTTTTGGTTCGTGAAGGAATGTGTCCATTAGAGCCTTTGGCCCTTTGTAGAACTCTGGCGCTAACCGGATGAGCGACCGATAGCATCTCTCCGAATGACAAGAAGTGACCTACTGTGACTTCTCTGAAGGTAGGGGGGTTGTCGTTGATGTCCACCAGCGTCACGGTTGCCGTGGCGGTGTTGAAGAGGCCGTTCCTCGCGCCGTTCATGTCTCTGATCTCCACGACGACTTTGTGCACCACCTGAACCTGAACGCCACAAATGCAGACCTCGTGAATGAAGCGACGTGCTTCCATGCAGCTTAACCAGCCAGTTTTACCGACTGCCACAAGTGATAATTATTCTCCTGTTTTAACTGTTGCAAATCCAGCCAATGAATTTAGCATGTTCGTGTTTTGTCTGTGTCCGGGTGAATCTGCCTAGCAACAGGGCTGTAGGGAGGATGAGATAGAGGGGTGAGTGAGGATGAGAGTGAGGGGTGAGGGAGGGTGAGATGAGAGTGAGGTATGAGGGAAGATGAGAGTGAGGGGTGAGGGAGGATGAGAGTGAGGGAGGATGAGAGTGAGGTAGGAGGGAGGGAGAGAGTGAGGTGTGAGGGAGGGTGAGGGTGTCCTGGAGGCCCCACCTCTCTGTCCAGGTCGCTGGTCTTAGCTACCAGCATGCCGCTGTCAGGGTGGATGGAGAAGAGTTCCATGCCACTCAGGAGCGAGTATTTGATCTTCACATGGAGGGTGTCCTTTGCATCCAGGTCAGTGGCGATCACACGTCCAATCTCAGTGCCTGCAGCGAGGCAGGTCGAGAGAGTCAAGGGGGGAGAGAAACACACTTGCTGAAGGACTTCAAAAGATCTCTTTAGATGACTTTAAGGACTTGCTGGCGAACAATTTGACCACACACACATACACAACACACACAGCACCACGCTCTCACCAGGGCTACACTGCTCTGACACAGAGAACTCAAGGGGTCCTGAGAAGGTCGGAGCGTTGTCATTCACGTCGTCCACCAACACAGTGATGTCCAAGGGTCGATCCGTCTCCCTCTTGGTGATAATATCAAAGACCCGGGCTGTGAACTACACAGTTTAAAATATGAGATGCAGTCAGCGTGACTTGTCACGTAGGTGCAGGAAGAAACTAGGAGACTTTAACGTCATACTTACCACACCCCCCCTAACAAAATCTCCGCCTTTTATTTATTTATACAGAGGCAGTCAGAGGGAGAGACATGAAAACAGGAAGAGGAGGGGGGGGGAAGGAGAGACAAAGCAGGAAATGACCTAGGCCGGAAACGAACCTGGACACCCTGCGTTAACCCTTGTGCTGCCTGTAAAGTCATTGCCGATTCACCTTTGGCACCACACCGGCGGGTCGCAGTACTCACCACAAACTTGTTGTACTCCTCGCGGTCCACAGCGTACCACACCTTCACCATGCCCGTCAGGCGGTCCACGGAAAACAGCCCCTTCGGAGGGAGGGTGACTCCTGGTCCGCTTATCTCGTAGTACACAGTGTAGTTCACCATCGAATCAGACCCCACCTAGGGGAGGAAGGGGAGGAAGGGGAGGAGGGGGCGTTTGAGAGTGATGAAGAGGTCTTTCTTCTAAATGCAACCACGAAAGAAACACGAACGAACAAAAGTGTACGACGATGGCGATCTTTCGCTGTAAAAACTGCGATCCGCCTTAAAGCGAGAATGACGAGCAGGTGGCTGTTCTCAGGCCGCGTTCCAGTCCTTTGAGGGAACGGCGGCCACGGTCGGTGTCTACCTACAGTGATGGATGATTGTTGAACACGTCTGTCAGGCTGTTGATATCTCCACCTCCTCTTGGTGCGCCGGAGGACAGAGGTTGATTGGAACAAAAACGCGTTTTCACCCAGGGGGCAGAAGCACGGCGGGAGGCGGACTCCTTCTGGGCACTGGCTGGCACCTGATGAAATCACAGGTATAGCGCGCGCTGGTAAGTTTAAGCACCACGAATTCAGCATTCGACTCTGTTCGTATTTGAACGCCGCTAAACCAATCATGCCAACCAGCGCGGCTGAGGTGATCCACATCATTTTGGCGGCTGTTTAACGTGTGGGGATTGGTGAGATTATAAGGAATGAATTTCTCGAGAGCCTCTGAACCCTTCAAGTTGGTAAGCGAATTTAAATCTATTGTTATCATCATCAGCCATCTTCAGGGGGGTTCCCACGTCATTTACTGGGGGAGATCCGGTTTTATTCTCTTCATCACGAGTTTCTTTCTCGTTTTTCGTCTCTCTCCTGCCTCCTCCTCCTTCGCCTTTCTTCCTCCTCCCCCTCCTGTGACATTACTTCTCTCTTCATCTTCCTAACCTCTGCTGTACTACGTGCTCTGCGTCGGTCTCTCATCCTTTCTCTCCTCCCTCTCCGTCCTCTCCTGCTGCCGGGGACGTGGGGTCAAGGAGAGACGGACGTTGATCGCCCAGCGTTGTCCCGCCCTGTCCCACGCCCACACCGTGAAGGACTTCCCCTCCTCCATCACCCTGGTGGCATGACTGGCGACGATGGTGCCATCCAGCCGCACGGTGAAGTCGGGGTCAGCCGAGACCAACCGCTGTCCCTCTCCATGACAACCTGACAAAGGCACTGCTCGGCCACACGCACAGACACACAGACACACAGACACAGACAGACACACACAGACACACACAGACACACACACACAGACACACACAGACACACACAGACACACACACAGACACACACAGACACACACAGACACACACACACGTCAGCACGGAACTACTGACGCACAGACTTCTGCTTACTGACAGACAGGTAAAAGAGGGTAAGACCAGATAATAGTAAGGTATCTGGCAGGTGTACAGTACCTTCAGAGACAACGTAGCCAGGTTGGAGCTCGGCAGGCACAACAGCTTGGATGGTTTGCGGAACACACAACTCAACAGGTGCTGCTAGGAGCTGGAAACAACAGCAGAGGACATGGTTCACCCTAACCTGTTACTAAGTCAAAGTGGCTATTGTCTCTGTCTCTCTCTGCCTCTCTCTGCAAGAAGGTGCTTCCTTTCACAATGACCTAACCCATGTGACTGTGATGATTGGATGAGAGTAGTCCTGTCATTGATGCGTTTAGAAAAACAGACGTCACCTTTCGCCGGTCTAGTTACTCGAAATTGTAAACCGTTAAGAACGTTAAGTAAGTATTCCCACACTCTCAAAGGTGTGCGCATAACATTGCTGCGGAGTACCAATTACCATAGGCTCAAGGTCTAAACATTTACAGTGTGTGGGTAGAAATTACTCGTGACAACCATTTAAGTGACGAGTCATCAAAGAGCGATACCCTTTAGGGAACTCAAATCAAATTTCCTTAGAAGAAATATGGCCTTTGTTTGTACCAATAGCAGGTACACGATTCCAGATAACTGGACAATGTTTGGCCAGGGAGGGTGATTTTACGACAGCAGTGATTGCCGTGCAATCTCCACAGAAAACCCTTTGTCTGTGTTTACTAACTTGGACCAACTTAGTCCCACCTAGTATCTACAAATAATTAACAGCCCTAAGTAGTGGAGTAACCGAAAAATGCTTAGAAACCCGTCTCATCTTAACTAGAGAAAGCAACGCAGACGATAAAAAAGCTTGAAATAATGATTACAGTGGTAGTATTGGTAGTATTGGTAAGTATTGTGTGCGGGGTTTTGTTTGTTGTTAAAGCAAATGTTGTTGTTTTCAACGACACAAAGCGTACATTTGTTGCATACACCCCATCGGTAGTTTACCTAACCTAACGGTACGCAACACATTCAGCCAACTTTAACCAGCGTCATTGTAACTCGGTCACATAAATTACCTGCGGTTTAAACTCTTACTCAACAACACTTACCACTGCGAGTAGGCTTAAGCAGAATAAATCGCCCGGGGACATAGCGCTCAGCGAACAACACTTTACGGCGGCTCCACCGTCCCAGACAACTTGGAAGGGCGATGTCTCTCTATGGGTGTGGATATCGGCTTTCAACCCCAATTAACGACTTCAGCTCATAAATATATTCAAAGGGTGTGCCATAGTCAGAGAAAGTGTTGAGCAAGATCCACACAGGCTACCAAGATACGACCTCTGTCAGATGTGTCCACCTACCCGGAGGACGGTGGTACCTCCTTTAGTCGGGGATTGTTTTGACTCCACCTCCGCCAAACATGTTCCAAATTTTGTGCAGGATAACTTTCTGGCATTGTTTACGTGTGCGCGTTTGAGTGTCCTGTTAAATAACGTTCAAACGTTTATCAAAAGTATTCGAAACGACTTATTTATGATCCAGGTGCTATTTTTGTTAACAATATGTCATTGTTATTTGGAGAGAAAGGAAATGTTTACTCAGGCTGAGCGGGAAGTTGATTGCAAGAAAGAGAGAGAGAGAAATAAAGAGAGAGAGTCGAGAGAGAGTCGAGAGAGAGAGAGAGAGATTAGTACAGAAGTCATGTTAACACCTGCATTTTCAACAGACATGACCAATCCAACTAACCTATGAATCAAACAGTTATTCATTTGAAATCTGACTCATGTCTAAACTGCTGTCTGGTTCTCACAGATGACAAAGAAACCAAAATAAAAGGAAGCTTTAACTGAGAATAAAGTTTCAGAGGAAAAACACACAACCTTTTAATAGATTTTTCTATCCCCCCAGAGACTATGTGGTTGGCCTAAACTGCAGGAATGCAGATCCACTCCTCTTTCTGGTGAAAGTGTGGTTTGGGTGTCTTTTGTGTGGGTGTGTGTGTGTGTGTGTGTGTGTGTGTCCTTGCATGGGCGAGAGGCCGAGCAGGGGAGCGTGGAGGGAGAGCAAGGACTGTGTATGTAGTGACCTCACAGTTCTCTCATACCTCCCCCATGGAGATAAGACTGGGAGAGTTCGGGAGAGTTCAGA
This sequence comes from Plecoglossus altivelis, assembly GCA_036571765.1. Lineage (NCBI taxonomy): Eukaryota > Metazoa > Chordata > Actinopteri > Osmeriformes > Plecoglossidae > Plecoglossus > Plecoglossus altivelis. Next base: position 7,014,861 of record BROE01000026.1, read on the forward strand.
GCCAAGCTGTGTAAAACTCAACTGAGGCGCGCACAATCTTAACGCAAGAGGATCTGATCTGCACCAAATTCTCCTCCGTGTTGCCTGTTATCCGTCTGAAACGTGTAGAAAACCCACAAGATTATTCCCTGCTGTATTGCATCAGAGTGGGTTGAGTGGGAACAGCAAACTGTCACATTTAGTCAGCAAGTTCACGTGTTAGTTTCGGCACTTATTTTGTGAGTGTGTGTGTGAGTGTGTGTGTGTGTGTGTGTGTGTGTACAGGGGGTGTTACGACTGTTTAGCGGGTCGATATCCACCTCCATATTGCGGGTTAGAGACTACTTTTCTGAGGTCTAAAATAGAGCACAAGAATGACCGGAATGTAGAATTGTTTGAAATTGGATGGGTGAGGACAGAGCCAGGACTTCAGACACACACACACACACACACACAGAAGTCACAGGGTGGGGCAGACCCCAGAGACTGGAATGTAGCATTGCAGCGTCATGAGAAGGGTAAGCCCACACACCCCATCGCTGGACCCTCCCCACCCCTTCCCTGGTCCTACCCCTTCCCTGGTCCCTGCCCACCCTTTCCCTGCTCCCTCCCCACCCCTTCCCTGGTCCCTCCCCTTCCCTGGTCCCTCCCCACCACTTCCCTGATCCCTCCCCACCCTCCCCTGGCCCCATTTCATCCATCTCTTTCTCCTCCTCCCAGCTAAACCCCTCCCGCCCTGTCTGTCAGCCCTCGCCCCTGGCACCTGTCCAGAGAGCAGGTTATCAGCCTTCCACAGTGTCCAATTACAGCCGGAGAGAAGTTGCTCAGATGGAGCCTTCAGTTTAACCAGCGACCCATGACAGCTTTCTAGACCACTTAACTGAGATCTGCTTTCGCAGAAAATCGCTTGTGAAGTTCTCCAAGAAGCGCTTGATTCAGGGTACTCATGTTGAAACATGATCACAGGTGATGATCGTCTTTGGTGAGTCAGCATGATGTGGCAGTGACAAGTGGAAGATTTCCATGAAGATAAATTAGCCTCCCCTAAAAAGGATGCGTCCTACCCATACTCAGTTCACCTAACAACACCCTTTGCCTGGCATGGAACCATCGCAAGCTATCAAACCCGGAGCAAAACGAGCGACCCTTCAATGCCTGTAACAACAGCTAGGGACGGCTGGACGTTTCTCTGTCTCCATCTGGTGGGAGACACAACTGTGACGTTGTCGCCGACGACACTTCAGACGTTGTGCAAGTGTGGCCGAGCAAGTTGCGCGCTCGAGACATTTCCGAGTATCCGACTCATGCTTGCTCAAAGCAAGAACATTCCCACGCCTTTTGAAACAAGCAAGCTATGGAAGGTCGTTCAACCGTGACGTAGATTGACAAGTACATTTTAACAAGCACATTCCTTACTCGGAATGATTTCCGTTTCTGATAAAAGACTATCCTGATGCACCCATTTTCAGTTCATCTCTATTATTCTATTCTCTTAGTCATAATTATGACGTTCCAGTAGAGGAACTTAGAGAAGGGACTGTAGTGTAAAAATCTATAATACCGCCTCCTAGTGGATTGAGTAGGTAACGGCACTCCCCCCCCAAAAAAACAACAACAACAAAAAAAGGAAGAAAATGACTTGGACGAACCTGGAAATACTTGCGATCAAAAATGCGATAAATAATATTTGGTTTCACCTCCCAAAACAAGAACACTAACAATCTACTAAGACAATCAAATGTGTGTGAAGTTCGGAGGAAAATGTTGTTTACAAAGATGCCATAACAGTTCCTATTTTCCTGTCCAATTTCGCACCGCATCACGTCCATCTACTTGGCGTATCGAAACCCAAACATCTTCGAAACCTCGAGAAAAACAGTGATGACCGTCGCCTCGATGCTACCTACAGCAGTTAGAACACGATACGACATCGCCCGGTGCTTAAATGACTTGGGCTCGACCGTATCATTAAACCCTGGCTCTGTTCCCTAGGCGAGGGCGTCCGCTCTGGGCCGATGGCGGCCTTCTCTGTTGAGACAGTGCTGCAGCTATACGAAGAAGCACACCGATCACCCTGCCGTGAGCTGAGTCAGCCGCACTGTATCACCTCGTCCTCTCCCTTCTCCATCCCAGTTTCACGACTGGGTGTATCCTCTCTAATAGGAGTGTGAATAAGCACCTGCGTTTAAGGGGGTCACCTGTGTCACACCTGAATGATACAGAAGGCAGTACGAGGAGGATTGGAATCCTGGGAGTCGACCTGTGACAGGTGGCTGACTCCATACCGGTTGCTCTCCGTTTGGCCGACCAACAATGGTCTGCTCACAAGCGCGTCTTTGTGTTTTCTCCTAACAGGAGCTCAGCTCTGGTTACGCCAACACAGGTTTTCCCTAGCAGAGAGGGCTGTGTTGCAACTTGAAGTGCAGTGTGAGGGGAGGGCGTGAGGGGAGGGGGGGAGGGAGGG
>BROE01000026.1:7017845-7040010 GCA_036571765.1 Plecoglossus altivelis
ATTAGATCAGTTCAGAACAAATACTGTCAAACGTGACAATCGCTCAGTCGTTTCCAGGCCGTACACGTTTCTGCCGTGCGCACGTGTGCCATGTCTGTGTGTGTGTGTGTACCCCGGTGTTTTAGAGAACAGATTAAGTGATCCTCCACCCTTTCTGAACACTGTAACCCTCTGAAACGTGTTTGAGCCAGTCAGTGAATGCGTCTGTGTCAGTAGCAGAGTGGCTCAGATGTTCTCACAACTATTGTTTGCGTTCGTTAGTCAAGGGTGTTTTCTGCCAAACTGGTTAGTCTTTGGGTCTCTTAACGTATGCTTAAATCGACTTGCCCAGATCAAGGGACACTGAGGAGTCCCTTCAGGGCTACTGGGACATTTCCTTCTCAGCCGCCCAAGTTGCTGACTCAAGCGCACCTTCACTTTGTTCATCTTCCCCCTAGCTTTCTGTCATTTCCATTTGGGCTGCGACATTGCTATCCCCACCATCCTCTCTCTCTCCCTTTCTCTCTCCCTCTCTCACCCTTACACACACCCATAAGAGAGAAGGATTTCTCTTAATTATATCTCTGTTTATGCTTCACTTTATCTCTCTCCATCACTCTCCATCTCTCTCCATCTCTCTCCATCTCTCTCTCTCTCTCTCTCTCTGTCTCTCTCTCACCTTTTCTCTCACACACACCTTGTTCTTCTCTCATATCTGATCCTGTCTGTCAGAGTCAGGTAAGCCTGGGGCAGGTAGAGGGTGAGTCATCCACACACCCAGACGGCCACACCCATAACAGGAACACAGACTTACGCCTTTTCCAAGCGCTATTTGGGCAGACAACAGACTCTGATCCATGCTTGTTGTGGTTACCTTGCTTGAAATGCTTGTTGTGGTAGGTTGGATGTATGGGCTGATAAGAGTTCTCCATTGAAATCCAGCTCTGTAGAACTTCGCCGAAATGTTTCTCATAAGTGATAATAGTACCGCGTTGCCACTTCATAAATTCTTTTCTTTTGTCGTATGAATCCGAACATGCCCCACCCGTGCTTGAACGTTGCATGTTTACACATGTCTGAATTTGTAACTTTGTGTGTGTGTGTGTGATTGCGTGATCTACTGTCACTTTTAATATCAAGAATGGATTTCTTTCTTCTTCTATATATCCGGTAGCTGTAGTATTGAGTGGAGTAACTTTAGTTACAAATGTTAAGTACTTTAGTCTTTTAAGGGTTAGTGTTGGCCTGCATATTTTCCATTCTCTGATGATACCCATAGGGTCCAAGCAGCAGGCAACTCGCCTGAGGAAAAGGAATAGCTGTCCTAATCTAGACTTCTACATATGTGACATTTTAAGTTGATTAAATAAATAGATTGTGCTTTAACAGTGCAGTACAAAAGGCCTGTAGGCTACAATTTTGTATTCTCTCTCTCTCTCTCTCTCTCTCTCTCTCTCTCTCTCTCTCACACACACACACACACACACACACACACACACACACACACACACCACACACACTTCCTCAAATTGCCAGGTGAGGGTGTGGATTTGGTCGACACTATAGAAAAGGCGAAGCACCTCCCATGACACAATAACACATCACACACGATCCTTGCGCACTTATTTCAGTTTCCCCCTGTCATAATATCCGTCGAGTCCTTGTAAAACAACGAAGTCTTCAGTGGCCCTGTCTGGATTATTGTTGCGGTGTATCCGAGTTTGGAACGCTTTTCCGGTCATGGTTCGGGTTTCATTGCCCGCCACGGCTTCATGGCTATTAACGTTTACGGTTAGTAAAATTATATACTCTATGGCGTGTTTATCTTGTGTTGTTCTAGCATATTCTGTTGTCCAGCCTTCAGTTACAATTTGTCGATTGTCTGTATGTCCTGGTGCGTGCACCTGTCTTTGAGCGAACTCGTACAATGTTTTTTTTTCTTTCAAGCGCACTTAACGCCCTATACCGAGAAATAGTCACCAGATGTAACAAGGACGCCGTTGTCAAAGTTGTTACTTTGACTGTAGTCCACTTTGGCATTTCCCCTTCGAGCTAGTTCATCAAACGATGGGGTTATCGAATGGGTGGCGTCATGACGATGTCAGATCCTTCGCAAAAGGACTAGATTAAGATGATGTTTTAAATATAGCAATAATATACAGAATAGATATAGGTCGAGTGAGGCAGAGGTTTAAGTTGGGACGTTTATGCTTAATCTTCTACGAAGGCACGAATCACCGGCTGTGTGTAAGTGTGGGTCTGTGGATCCATTATCTGGAGAACCGGGCACCTTGCGAAGTTGAAAATCGTCCGGTGTAACGCGCAGGACCCAAGTAGGGCCTTGAATATCATCTATAAGAAGGGCCAAGCAGGGCCTCATATGATATCTGTGAAATTGTTATACTTGACCAATATTCACTCTAGCGCTGTTGAGCCATGTCTCGTTTTTTATATCTTAGTCAATACGAGTTCCCCTAGTTCATCCATGCTTCAGAACACAATTTAAAGACACAGTAAGCCTAGTGGCTGGTTTTCAAATTACAACTCAAACCTAGTAAATGTCTGTCAACATGGTCAAATATGATTAGAGCTCATCGAATACGCTTAGTTTGTGGGTGAACTGCTCCTCCAAGCACATGCTTGCTTGTCTTCCCATAACTAGTTATGATACATACGCCAGCAAAGATATAAATACTTGCTAACAGAGAGGGATAGTTCTGAGTGACATACGATTTTCATCCTTCTGCTGGCTTTGGTGGTTCATGCATACACATCCTGGTATTCCACCAAATGTTTTACAGAGAGAAACGTAGACATTCACGCGAGTTAGGGAGTACATGGTGCCCCGCTACATCCATCCATCAAGTTTTAAAGGATGAACAGATTGGAGTTGGCTGATCGTCTGTTCTGTAGTCGGAACAGCAAAAAGACAGTGCGTCAGGAGTTGGTTGGTTTTCGTAACAACTGTAGGGTAAAGGAAAAGAAAGACAAGGTGCATATACATGTTCATCAACACCTCTTCAATAGATGAAGGGTTTAGTGGTGGTAGAGAAATGACACGAACGCAGCCTTCGGGGGGGGGGCAAGTTATATCCTGTCACGTCCTGGCCAGGGACATGGCAGGGGGGCTAATTATTGGGGTTGCTGAGGTAACCACAGGAGAAACAGACACACAGAAAGGCTTTCCTCGCTGACCTCGCCGCCGTAACGCCGCCGCCGCGACAAGCTTCCAAGTCATTGGCTGAAAGATCTTCCCAGTGCTTCCTAGTGGCCTTCCCAAACAAGCCATGGCGACTTCGGTGATTTCAGTCACCATTTCAGCCTCTGCGGCTTTTGATGTAGCGGCAGAGAAGGACCTGGAGAAACATCAGACGGCCGCCAAAATGCTTTGCGGTCAGATGAAGTAGCTTCGAGATGTGGTCTAGACGAGGCAGATATTTAATTACAGCTCCAGATGATGAATATCGTTTGCTTTTCCACAAAAAGCCTCTTGCTATGCCAGTCAACTCTCATAGAAACAAATGCCGGTGTTTTGCCGACTCAGGTTTGCCTGGCTGTGGTGGAGGCAGAGAGCTCTGCTGAGCTGAGGAGAGAGAAGAGAGAATGGATCATTCCTCCGCAGAAACTGGAGGAAAACGTGGATCACACCAAGAAGGAGTTCATCGCCAAGGTAATTAAGGCACCATTCACTTCCATTAATAACTGCTCATCGACATCTAACCCAGTTCCTATATTGCCGTATGGCCATTCGTAGGCAAGCTGTTACAAATCTCTAGCGCTTCATTACCATATAGTCGCAGACACGCTATCACTTTATTCGCTCATCGCGAATAAAAATATCATTGCAAATATTCGATCCCTTATCGCTGATATAAGCGGTGGGTAAAAGCCAATAGTATATCGCACCTCAATAACGATTTAATCTAGAACACATTGTCACTTATGGGCCTTACGATATTCGTTGTTAACTGTGGACGACCACATGCAACTCTGTTGTCCCTCTCTTGTGCGTTTTAGATCCGGTCGGATTCAGATGATGGGACCGGGAATGTGCAGTACTCCCTGAAGGGGAAAGGGGCTGATCAGTACCCCTTCAACCTGTTCGTAGTTGACCCCAAAACCGGCTTCGTACGCATAACTGGGATTCTGGACCGCGAGACGATCGCCATGTACACCGTGAGTACAGGACCATGCCATGCAGCCACGAGGGGGCGCTGTGGTGATGATGATGATGACGGTCGAGATGAACGGGAGGTTAATCATGGGTTGTTGGTTTTCACTTCCCTCTCTGTTATAGCTTGAGGGTGTTGCTACGTTCAAAGATGGACGAGAGGCAGAGAAAAATATCGATCTGCGGATTCAGGTTTTGGATCAGAATGACAACGCTCCCAAATTTGGCGATATCCCTCCAGCAGAGGTCTATGAGCTCAGCCCCGTTGGCAAGTTTTTTTTGTGTTTTTTGTGTTTTATGTTGTTGTTGCAATATCCTTTGTCTTTTTATTCTACTTTTTTTTCTCACAGATTATATCGGTTCTTTTTACTCGCACAGTTTTTACAGTTTCATATCTACAAGACCGAGTCCATATTTAGACTGGATACAGAAGAGCCATCTGTGTTGCTGTGTCTTCCTAACTCCTTGTCGTTTATTTACAGGTACGTCCATCATGACGATCACTGCGACGGACGCAGACGAGCCAGGCAACGAGAACTCTCAGATCGCCTACAGCATTATCAACCAGGACCCGGCAGGAGAGAACATGTTCCAGATCTCCAGAGACGGAGTCCTCAGCGTCAGATCGGCTAACCTGGATAGAGAAGTATGGCCACCATCATTTCTTTATTTAGAGGGATATATAGAGAAGCGTCAGCCTTATTTCTTGCTGTGCTTTTGCTGCTCCACAAGGGGGCAGTGTTTACATCTAAACTCCAATGTCACAAGTCTTTGACTGTATGTTTTCACCCGAGAACGATCACGTTCCTTGGTGGAGGTTAAATGAATGATGGTGGCTGTTTGTTTTGGGGGTTTTTTTTGTTTTTAGATTCAAGACACATATAAGCTCACGATTCAAGCGTCTGACTTGAACGGGAAACCTGGAGGCAAATCTGCCACAACGACCATGGTTGTTAAACTGAAGGACGTGAACGACAACCCACCTACTCTGCAGTACGGCTCGGTGAGATAAGCTCTCCTTCCTGTAGGAACATTCCGGAAGAAGGTGGTCCCTGCTGACCTGTGCGTATGTGTGTGCGTGTGCAGTACAATGGTGATATAGAGGAGAACACCGAAGGTGTGGAGGTGATGAGGATCAAAGCTGAAGACCTGGATGTGGTGAACACCGACAACTGGCTGGCCGAGTTTGAGATCGTCAAGGGCAACGAAGGGGGCTACTTCACCATCCACACAGACCCAAAGACCAATGAGGGAGTCCTGATGTTAGTCAAGGTATGTTCACAATGGTCTCCGTGCTGCTTTAACATCATTTACGATCGTGTTTCCTTCATATAACCTAAACTGAACTTCCTTTGTTCACCTGTGTTCAACCACCTGTTTCCCTTCTGAAGCCTGTGGACTACGAGGATGTGAAAGACCTGGATCTGGGCCTGGTGGTTCGGAACAAGGCCCCCCCATACGGAGGCGGCGGAGGTGGCGCCGGAGCTGGAATTTCTTTCGGAATGGGGGGTGGAGGTGGAGGTGGAGGCCGGAGGTGGGGGTGGGGGCAGGCGGAGGAGGAGGCGGGGGCGGGGGCGGAGGTGGAGGCGGGGCGATGACAGGAGAGGGCGGAGGCGGATCCTGGTCCACGGGTGGCGGATCCTGGTCCACGGGTGGAGGATCGACGTCTTGGTACACCGTCGGAGGGAAACAGTATCCCGTCAAAATCAAGGTGAAGAACCAGCCGGAGGGGCCACGGTTTGACCCCAAGGTCAAGGCCATCCCCATCTCAGAGGATGGCAAGACGTTCCAGATCAACAAGGTCATTGGCCGGTACCCTGCCCTAGACGGAGACACCCACCTGCCAGCTGAGAATGTCAGGTGTGTTCACACGCACACGCACATGGACTTCAACACTATAAAAAAAAAACACATTAAAAAAACACTTGGCTCTAATCATCATCACTCACTGTCGATGTGCTCAATGACTCTTCGCATGGAACTTCCCCCCCCCCATGTTCCTCAAAGAATTGACAGCAAGTTTTCTTTACCCAAACGTAGGTACGCAAAAGGGTCGGATCCAGACAACTGGCTCAGCATTGATGATGTGACAGGGGAAATCAAGCTCAACAAGCTGCCAGACAGGGAATCCAAGTTCCTGGTTAATGGGACATATTACGCCAAAATCTTGTGCATGACCCAAGGTAAGCAAGTCTTGATCAACTGAATATTCCAGTCTTTTACCCAAACACTGTAGCGTGTAAGATGAATGTATATTCAAGACATCACATTGTTCTACGTGTGAATAATCAAGGCCATCGGTTTCATTATATAGCCACATCTGACAACCAAGCCTTGTTTAATGGATGTATGTGGAAGCGTACGCATCGGATTTGGGAGTGGTAGTGATTCATATCAACAGCACAAACAGTTTCTAGTTTCACCAGAACAGACGTCGTGACTCACAAAACAAAGATAATTCAAATCCTGAAAGATGAGTGGGTGGATAGACCACATACCGTACCTAATAATCACTTCATTCTTCTGTGTGTGTGTGTGTGTGTGTGTGTGTGTTTGAAGACAATCCCTCAAAGACGGCTACAGGCACTATAGCCATCCAGGTAGAGGATTACAACGATCACTGCCCGACTCTGACCAGCAACCTTCAGACCATGTGCACCACAACTGAAGCAGTCTACGTCACGGCAGTCGACAAAGACATGGACCCAAACGGGGCCCCCTTCACTTTCGTTCTCATCCCAGAGAAGACCACCGGCAGCTGGGTGTTGGAGCGCTATAACGGTGAGAGGGTTGTAGAAGTCTCAGGCTAACTCCCATAGGCTAGCATCCACAGGCTAACTCCCATAGGCTAACATCCACAGGCTAACTCCCATAGGCTAGCATCCACAGGCTAACTCCCATAGGCTAGCATCCACAGGCTAACTCCCATAGGCTAGTATCCACAGGCTAACTCCCATAGGCTGGCATCCACAGGCTAACTCCCATAGGCTAGCATCCACAGGCTAACTCCCATAGGCTAGCATCCACAGGCTAACGTGTTTTAGCTGAGCTCATTGGCCCATTGGTGGGTAGAGCTTAAAATGGGCCGCAATATTCACAGTACTGCACCAATGTTTACCATAGCCTCTCTAACGGAGGTAGGGAAAGGTTTTCGGAAGGTTCACCCTTCACAAACCTGCACATATACCTGAGTGAGAGCAGATTGTAACTCTCGCGATTTCACTAATTGTGCTGCTGTGGTGTTTCCCCTCCAGACACAACCGTCATCCTCCGCACCCACGAGCCCCTGTGGCCCGGATCTTACGACGTCACCATGGAGATCATGGACCAGCAGAAACACGCTTGTCCCGACTTGCAGACGATGAAGGTGGAGGCTTGCACGTGCGCAGTAGGCAGCATGTGTGGGCCCCGGGGCCAGAGCAGCAAAGGGTCTGCGCTGGGCCCCAAAGGCATTGGCCTGCTCTTCCTGGGTCTGCTGACGCTACTGCGTGAGTATGATGTCCCAGTCACATGATCAGGACAGGAAACCCCGCCTCCCTGTTTAGAGTGCAGAGCCAACACAATGGCAAACAGAGGCAGTTTCCTTGAAACACTAACTCTCCCAAAACAGATAGGGTTGAGGTTAGCTAACCCTAGGCTAACCCAAGCTAAGTTAGCCTAGCTAACCCTGCACTAACCTTAACCCAGCTAATGACAATGTAATCAGGCTTATATCACACCCGTTTGAACAGTATTGTTCCCTTCCACAACTGTAGTTCCCAAGCGGATCATATGTAATAGAAATGTATAGGTAGGAATGTAGATGAATTGGAGAAATTGTACGTGTAAATACTGTAGATCGTACATAGACAGTATGTGCTGGAAAGACATACTCTGAACCCCCTTGTCCCTGTCCACAGTTATTCCTCTCCTGCTGCTGTTCTGTCAGTGTGGGGGCGCTGGAACCCTGCCTGGGGGCTTCACTGAGATGCCCTTCGACACCAAAGCCCACCTTATCTCCTACCACACCGAGGGCCAGGGAGAGAACACGGTAGGCAGAGCATTCCCCACAGCGCAAGGTCTGCGACGCCCCGCCTCACTCCGTTCTCCACAGTAACCTTGACCTCTGACCCCCTGGTTTCTTACAGGAGGTGCCTCTACTCGTCATGCCATCACAAATTGACTCAGGAATGGCCCAAACCACCACCACGGGCATGGGCATGGGCATGGGAATGGGCATGGGCATGGGAATGGGCACGGGCATGGGCACAGGCATGGGCACAGGCATGGGCATGGGCATGGCCTCCGCCTCCACCATGGATGGTGGTTTCTACACGGATGGCCACATGGGCATGGCCAACAAGAGGGATGTGATGGGCCAGCAACAAGGAAACAGCTTCTACTCCACAGATGATGCGTATAATGGCATCGCCTTGCCAGACCACATTCTGGGCAACTACTACTCACAGGTGAGTTAAACCTACAGTTCGTCATTCTCACACCTAGTCTATACGCCACACACACACACACACAAGTTTGAGCGAGTGTTCAAATCTTGCATTGTAATGTGTTGCATAGAAAACCAACGCAGCAGCGGACATCCAGAAGGACAGTCTGCTGGTGTACGACTACGAGGGCCAGGGTTCTCCTGTGGGCTCAGTAGGCTGCTGCAGCCTCCAGGAAGCTGACAACGACCTCCAGTTCCTCAACGACCTGGGGCCCAAGTTCAGGACCCTGGCTGAGGTCTGCACAGGCGAGAAGATTCAGACCGAGTTCAAGCCCACGGTCTTCGCCCCTCCTCCGCCTAAGCCGACCTACCCCCCTGCCCCCACCGCATCTACCACTGCCACCACCACCACCAAAGTGACAATGGCATCCAGTGCCGTCGCCACCCCTCCTCCCCCAGCACCGGTGAAGCATGTGGAGAGGACGGTGGTGAAGGAGACGGAACATTCCGGAACATTGAGGGAGGGCAAGGTGGGGCAGAGTCAGACCATCCTGGTGCAGCAGCCTGTGTACTACACCACCCCTATGCTGCAGCCTGTGCACTACGTCATGGAGCCACAGGTCCACAACACTGTGCTGCTGGCAGAGAGGCCTGCTGCTAACCTGCAGGGTATGATGGTGGTCAACGGGCCTCCGCCAGGATCCGCTCAGGGCCTGATGGTGCAGGGGCAGCGGGTGATGTCCAACGGGTCTCAGAATATGATGTTGGTGGAGGGACAGGTACCCATTGGGTCGGGGCAAGTCCTGCACGGGGGCCAGATTGTGCAAGGGGGTCAGGTGCTCCAGGGAGCGCAAAAAAAGGAGGGATTTTGGCCCCCCCCCCCGCTTTCCCAAAGGGGGGCAGGTTTCTCCAGGGAGGCAGGTCTTAAGGGGCGGACGTTCTCCAGGGAGGGCAAATCGCCTTCAAGGGGGTGCAAATGATTCAAGGAAGGGCCAAATGCTTCAAGCGAGGGCAGGTGCTCCGGGGGGGCAAGACATGGGTACAGCAGGGCTCCCTGCAACGTGGGGGCCTGTCGGGGTCTCACAGCATGGTGCTGAAGGAGGGCCAGTGGGGCAGCATGGGGCAGGGGCTTCAGGAGGGGCTGTCTGGGCTTGCCCAAGGCTCCCTGCAGGGAAGCGGGCTGTCGGGCACCCAGAAAGGCCAGTACAGTAAGCAGACCAGCAGCACTACCGTTGGCCCCAGCGCAGGCTCACACAGCGGCACGATGGAGTTGAAAGGCTCCTCAAATTCCAACAGCACCACACCCTCTGCTCACAAAGTGACAGTGAAGGAGAAGAGAGTTGTGACTAGTCATAATGTCAAAGAATAAGGCCTTCCCCCCCTGAGCAACAGTAGATACATACTCAAAAACCACTAATGAGAAACGTTATCAGATTGAAGTGTTTTTGGCTTGAGATCGGGCTGTATTTTCCACGTCGTGCAACATTTTAAACCTACCACTGGAGGAAGTTTTCAATGTGGGAAGCTACGTTAACATGGTTCACATAGCGATGGAGATGTGCTTGGGCATGCCGATTAGAGATGTGCTTGGGCATGCTGGTACAGAATGTAGTCCGGTGTGCCAGCTTGTGCAGAGAGCTGCATATCCCAGCTTGGTGTTAGCTGGCAGATGAGAATGTGTACCTGCTTGGGTCTTCTTTTTTTCTGCTTTTCAGACTGTAGAGCGTTTCTGGATTTTGTCTTAATATGTCATATCCGTTGGTTACTTTGTACTTAATTTGACGTTGCTAACTTCTGCGAGAAAAGTCCTATTGGCTTCTTATGTTACGTAAATGAATTGAATTGGCATGTAGGTTACAGTTCTGTCATATGAATTCTTATTTTATAGATAGCATTATGTACTGCATTCTAGTATCACTGAACTCTAGGTGTAGTTGCGCCACATGTAAAATGCCATATTGCAGATATCAAAGTAAACAGTTTCTAGACAGCTGTGCAATGTTTGTTTAGCTGTGTAAGGTTTTCTATCATTCATTCCTCAAATGGTGAAACTAAAAATAAAAAAGCACCTCACCTTCCAGTTACATCCAATTACATTTGTCTCTCTGACTGTAAACCATCAGAACAGGTTCGGGAGTAGAGGGCGGGGTCCGCTGGTTGTCAGTTGACTGATATATGCAAGTGGGGAGAACACCACATATCGATTCTCCTCCTTCTACTGTTCTCTGTGGGTTTGCAGTTCTCTAGAAAGGTACCGCAAATTCCTTTCGTATTTCTAAAGACGGGTAAGATGAAACGCTGTTTGATGTGTTTAGACACCTCGCCGTTTGTGAGCAACCCAGTTAAAATTATCTACTGTATGACGGTACGATCGTCTATGCCAACACTGTCTCTCCGCCTACTCTTCTCTTGCTTAATATCTTCCCTTCAGTTGTTTCTGGGGTCGATGTTTGTAGTTTTGTGTCAAATTACTTGGTTGTCCTGATTGTTATGTGTGGGCCACAATGTATATTTTTGCCTGAAGTCATGGTAACAAGCTTACAATTAGTTGTCCTTTTAACAGACTCGGTTGTCAATGTTCAGACACGGACTTCATATTGAGGGAGTATTGTATTATTATTATTATTATTATTATTGTGATTGAAAAATGTATCTCAATGGGGAATCCTTGTTTTCTCGTTACTGCACTGTATTTTTTGTCAACATCAGGAGTGAAATGTTTTTCTTTGTTCCTGAAATAAACATGACTTGTGACTACTTCTGAGTCTCGACTTTGATCCACTACGATGCATTTGCTTGCTCAACGTGACGATTACACACAACTCAATTTGCTGCGACTCAAAACGGCAGACGTTTATTCCTCTCCAATTCGCGAAACAGAAACAGATCCATCCTCATACGTGACACATTCTCCTGACCACATTTCCAGAGAAGGGTGAACCAGTAGTGCACCTCGCCCACCTCTACAACACTACACCTACTTGGGCTTGGGAGGAGAGCAAACCACATGAAAGCCCTGAGGACTAGGGGGCAGCTGATAAAAAGGCAGGCTGAGAAGCTGAAAAGCAGACAGACTTGAGCCTTGTCACTTAAGCCACAAGGTCATTGGTTTCGCTCACAGTGTTCCACCGGTTCATTTTCCACCGGCGCTAGACAAGCTCACCTGTGAATACAATCTGATGACAGTCACCATCCTAAACGGACTAGTCGTCAGCTCTGTCCTCCAGCCAGACAGCTTCAAGGCATTCCATTCCAGACTATTTGTTGAGCAACCCTAACATGAAGTTAGCCCCAACTTTCCCATTGCTGCTGTGCTGTGCCGTGCTGGTAAGTACATTCAAAGAATTTTAAGACATGACTTAGATGTGCTTCAAGTTGCTTCATCATATTAATCGTAATTGACCACAGTCAACTACAAGAGGCAATTATGTTCATTTATGATTAGTTGTTGAATGTCAAGGAAACAAGCAAACCTGTTGGATGGTGACGGCTAATTTACAGTGCCCGGCAAAGTACAGCATAAATGAACACATTTCCAACTAAATAACGGTGAAAATATGGGGACCAAAAAGAGACTATGGGATTTCATGGACCAGTTACATTGGGAAAAAAGAAACTAAAGACTGTGCTTAACAATCCATACGAATGTAAGACTGAATAAAAGGGCAGCGAGATGAAGGTGATGTGAAGATCAAGGGTGACATTACAGCTTGGTTCACTTGACCCACTGTGCTGTCTAAACTCTTGTGTTGTGAACTTTCTTTCTCTGTCAAACGTAGGTAAAGGGTACCCAACATCACTAACATCTTTCCCTCAGGTAACAGCTGGAATGGGTCACAGTACTCTAGGTTCAATTATTCGTGCAAGATTCTGGCAGCACTGCAAAGTCTTTCTCGTGAATGTGGTATTCCGTGGAACAAACAATTATCTCAGTCAATTTGTTGACAGATTCAGGTGTTGAACCTGTTGGACGACATTTGGGACCAGCTCCTTCAGAAAACAGGTCCAACTACACAATGAGAAAACAAATGAAATATCTGAGGATAAAATTAAAAACACATAATGAATTGTAACTTATTCATTTATTGATTCAAAGTCAGAGGCTAAAATGTAACAGTCAACTGGGACAACAAAACCTTAGATTTTTTTCAGAATTTATAGAAAGTTACACACATTTAGATCCATGATTAGCTGTGCTATTTATTTAAATAATCACAAAAACTCTTGCCCCTTTACGGTCACAACCAAGTACGTTTTAAATGACTTTGCAGTGTGCAACAGACATCAAAATGTGTTTATTAACTAACCTGATTTAAGTGCTGGGAATACTGCACATTCTGTACCAGATCACCAGACAGTCTTAACATTTACAGCTATACATCAGTCCTAAAAGGTTGTTTAAAAAAAAAAAAACATGTGCAGACCTGATGCACTAAGAGCATTAAATGTGAGACCTGTACGAACACAAACTTCAGCACCTCCACAGTATACATTTGAGAACAACAGTAATGAAGATGGTCGTCACTGAGACTCACCATCAGCAAGAAAAAGCTATCTAAAAATCTATCATCCACATTGCCTGAAGTGGACAAGTAGAGTTTTCAATTATTCTATTATTAATGGTCTAAATGGTTCAACATATACATCTTGAGTGTAATGAATGTACTAGCTCACCAACAGGCAGTGGTTTAACCTTCTGGTGTCTCCAGGTCTGCAGTGACTTGGCATGGGGCAGGCCAGGCAAGCAGGGGCACTTGAGGCGGCACAAGAGAGAGTGGGTCATCCCACCTCAAAAGCTCAAGGAAAACTTTGACTACACCACCAGGAAATACGTTGCCATAGTAAGACTGCTCTCTCTTTTCTTATTCCTTTCTTTTTGCCGTGGCTTCGAGGGAGGTGTCATTTCTTAGAAGCGCACAGCGGGGAAAAAGCTCTGGGTCCAAAAGCCCTCATTTACATTTGGTGACTGTTTTTTAGCTTCGATCCGATAAGTTGGTTGGAAAGGACAAACTCTACTATAAACTGACCGGCAAAGGAGCTAACTTGGATCCTGTCAATCTGTTCATCGTGGGGGAGAATGACGGCTTGGTCCGCATTAGAGGGATCCTTGACAGAGAACTGATCCCCAAATACGCGGTAAACAAACACAAACATACACACACAAACACGCGCAAGCGCACACTTCATCCCCGCCATGTGCATGTGTTGAACGCATGTTCTTCTTCGGTGCGTAGCTGATTGCTGAGGTCAAATTTCGAAATGGCTCAAAGGCGGAGGACGACATTGACTTGACCATTGAGGTGGAGGATGAAAACGACAACCCGCCTGTATTTGCCATTCAGGAACCAGCCACCGTCTACGAGTCCAGCCCTCCAGGTAATGTCCTCTCCTACTCTCTGTCAACAGACACATTTTTGTGTAGCTGATTGGTGTCTTCAACCTGGCCATCTTAGAACAAGCCCAAAGGAAGTCGTCTTGGGAAAAAAAAAAAGAAAAAATGTTTATTTCCCCCCCCACCCCCTTTTGTGTCTATCACCATTTCCACCAGTGTGATTAAACCGAACAACAGCCTGGCGAGGGATTGTCATCGCATTGACCAGCGGCCATGTCTCAAGGCTGTAACACGTCTTTACCGTCTTCTCTCTGCCTTCCAGGGACAATGGTTACCAAGGTCACCGCCACAGACGCTGATGAGGCCAACACCCCTCACACCAAGATCTCCTACAGCATCGTCAAGCAGAACCCGACGGATGGCACCATGTTTTTCCGCATTCTTGACAAGAACACAGGACTCATCTCAGTCCAGGAGTCGTCCATTGACAGAGAGGTTAGGCTGTGCTTGAGTTTGACCCAAGTCTGTTTTGAAGATGATGATGATGATATGCGAGATCTTCCTCAATGAAACTGGGTTTCACCAAAAATGCTGTTCGTCTCTCACAGAAACAAGATTCGTACATTCTGACAATCAAAGGAACTGATATGGATGGAGCACAAAATGGAAACACAGGCACGACTGAAGTGAAAATACGCGTTTTGGACATCAATGACAACCTCCCAGTTCTGGACAAAGATGAGGTGAAAATAGACAGGAATGTGTTTTGAGCCTATTTCACTTGATGTTTTGGTGTCAAGGACATTTCGGTGGTACTGAGTTGAGCTTGGCTCTGCCTTTCAACCTGAGGTACCTCTAATAAGTGGAGCGCCGTTTAAACCTGTAACATGTCCTCCTGCTGGGTCTCTGCAGTACTCTGGGAGCATTGATGAGAACACAGCCGACGTGGAGGTCATGAGGTTCCAGGCCTTGGACTCAGACCAAGAGAAAACCGACAACTGGCTCGCCGAGTTTGAAATTGTCTCCGGCAACGAAGACGGAACATTCGGTATTCACACTGACCCCAAGACCAACGAGGGAGTGTTGACTCTTAAAAAGGTATGATTCGATCAGACTGGATTGGTCGCCTACGCTACGGGAGGTGCAGGCGAACATGACAATGCTCATCTGTTTCATCTGTTTTTGCAGGCCGTTGATTTCGAGTTGAATCCTAACTTACAGTTAGGGTTGGTGGTGACAAACAGGGCACCTTTCGTTGGGGGGGACGGTGGTGGTGGGTCAGGGGGTGGTGGTGGGGCATGGGGTGGGGGTGGGGCAGTGCAGGGGTTGTGGGTGGGGGGCAGGCGGTGGGGGTGGTGGGGCGGGGGTGCGTGGTTGGGCACCGCGGGGTGGTTGGTGGTGGGTGGGGCCAGGGTGGGGTTTGGCAGGGGGGTGGTGGTGGGGCATGGGGTGGGGGTGGGGCAGGTGGAACTGGCAGTGGCTCTGGTAAAAGATACCCTGTGAAGATTGCTGTGAAACACCTACTCCCGACGCGCCATTGTTTAGCGTGCGTCAAGCTTTGATGCCATAATCCGAAGACTCAGGAGACCTGGTAGCCTAAACTGATCGTACACTTAGCAAATGCCTTAACAGCAAGACAACATGGGAAAGGTGGCAGACAATGTGCGGTTAAGTTCACCAGCTGGCTCAGTGCACCTAATAAAATCGATATACGATTGGTATAGGATGAAATGTAATATCAATAAACCACGAGTGAAACATTGAGATCATCTTTTTCTTTGATCTATTTGATCCACGAAGATATGCCAAAGGCTCTGACCCCGACAACTGGGTGTCAATCAACCCAGACACTGGTGAGATCACCCTCAACAAGCAGCCGGACCGAGAGTCGCCGTATCTGGTCAATGGGACATACTACGCTAAGATACTCTGCTTGGCCAATGGTAGGCCCTTACAGAATCCTATCCTGAATGTCTTCAGATATGGTAGTCATTCTCATAACTGAATATTCTCACCTACTGTCTATTTCGAACAAAGAGCAATGAACTTTACACGAAACGCTCAAGGACAGGATTAAACTTCAGTTTGCCATCACAGCGGCAGGATTGCATTGTGTGTTCAGCTGGTTTCCCCATGTACTTCTCTTAGACATGCCCATGACGACAGCGACAGGAACCATCGCTATACATGTGGAAGACTCCAATGACAACTGCCCCATGCTAATCAGCACTAAGGAATACCTGTGCTCCGGCACGGAGCAGTTCAATGTCACGGCGAAAGATCTAGACGCAAATCCTTACGGAGCCCCTTTGAAATTTACGCTGGCGTCTATGGAGAGCAGGAGGGCATGGAGGCTGGAGGAGATATCAGGTCAGTACCTCTGTACTGTCTGTAAACAATGAGAGCTGAGGTAAGAAACAAAGGTGAAGGGGGAAATTGGTGCAACTTCTCAGGAGTAATGGGAACTTGGTGGTGCCACAGTGTTTGCTTGGATGACTTTCTACACATGGATCAAAATATCTCGTGATGATAATGAATGAACTTTATAATGATTTGAACTCTGTCTCCACCAGACACCAGCGCCTCTCTCAGGGCTACAGAGACCCTGTGGCCTGGCCTATATGACATCACCCTCAACATAGAAGACCAGCAAGGGCTGGCCTGCCCAGAACCTCAGCACATCCTGTTACAGGTGTGCACCTGCTCCTCCTCCTCCAACAAGGCCTGTGAGGTCATAGGCGAAGCGGGCAAGACGGCGGCTTTAAAGGGGTCGTCGTCGTTGGGACGGTCGGGCATCGGTATCCTGGCGCTGGGGTTTCTGATGCTGCTGCGTGAGTTTGACTTGATCCAGGCTTTCCATTGCAAGGGGATGACGAATGCTGAATTTGACTGTTGTTTCTGGCTTGTGATTTTAGCGATGGGCCTTCTGATGCCGATGTTTCTCTGTAGGGGCGAAGGATTGACGTTTGTTGATCTCCCCTTCGAGCCCAAACAACACCTGATATCCTACCACTTAAAAGGAAAACATTCTCTGAACCCCCTTGTCCCTGTCCACAGTTATCCCTCTCCTGCTGCTGATCTGTCAGTGTGGGGGCGCTGGAACCCTGCCTGGGGGCTTCATTGACATGCCCTTCGACACCAAAGCCCACCTTATCTCCTACCACACCGAGGGCCAGGGAGAGAACACGGTAGGCAGAGCATTCCCCACAGCGCAAGGTCTGCGACGCCCCGCCTCACTCCGTTCTCCCCAGTAACCTTGACCTCTGACCCCCTGGTTTCTTACAGGAAGTGCCTCTGCTCGTCATGCCAAAACAAATTGACTCAGGAATGGCCCAAACCACCAACACGGGTATGGGCATGGGCATGGGCACGGGCATGGGCACGGGCATGGACACATTTATGGGCATGGGCATGGCCTCCGCCTCCACCATGGATGGTGGTTTCTACACGGATGGCCACATGGGTATGGCAAACAAGAGGGATATGATGGGCCAGCAACAAGGAAACAGCTTCTACTCCACAGATGATGCGTATAACGACATCGCCTTGCCAGACCACATTCTGGGCAACTACTACTCACAGGTGAGTTAAACCTACAGTTCGTCATTCTCACACCTAGTCTATAGGCCACACACACACAAGTTTGAGCGAGTGTTCAAATCTTGCATTGTAATGTGTTGCACAGAAAACCAACGCAGCAGCGGACACCCAGAAGGACGGTCTGCTGGAGTACGACTACGAGGGCCAGGGTTCTCCTGTGGGCTCAGTAGGCTGCTGCAGCCTCCTGGAAGCTGACAACGACCTCCAGTTCCTCAACGACCTGGGGCCCAAGTTCAGGACCCTGGCTGAGGTCTGCACAGGCGAGAAGATTCAGACCGAGTTCAAGCCCACGGTCTCCGCCCCCCAGCCCCCACCGCCCCCCCTGCCCCCACCGCATCCACCACCGCCACCACCACCACCAAAGTGACAATGGCATCCAGTGTCGTCGCCACCCCTCCTTCCCCAGCACCGGTGAAGCATGTGGAGAGGACGGTGGTGAAGGAGACGGAACGTTCCGGAACATTGAGGGAGGGCAAGGTGGGGCAGAGTCAGACCATCCTCGTGCAGCAGCCTATATACTACACCACCCCTATGCTGCAGCCTATGCACTACGTCATGGAGCCACAGGTCCACAACACTGTGCTGCTGGCAGAGAGGTCTGCTGCTAACCTGCAGGGTATGATGGTGGTCAACGGGCCTCCGCCAGGATCCGCTCAGGGCCTGATGGTGCAGGGGCAGCGTGTAATGTCCAACGGGTCTCAGAATATGATGTTGGTGGAGGGACAGGTACCCATTGGGTCGGGGCAAGTCCTGCACGGGGGCCAGATTGTGCAAGGGAGGCAGGTGCTCCACGGAGGGCAGGTGCTCCAAGGGGGGCAGGTGCTCCAAGGGGGGCAGGTGCTTCAAGGGGGGCAAATGCTTCAAGGGGGGCAAATGCTTCAAGGAGGGCAGGTGCTTCAAGGAGGGCAGGTGCTCCAAGGGGGGCAGGTGCTTCAAGGAGGGCAAATGCTTCAAGGAGGGCAAATGCTTCAAGGAGGGCAAATGCTTCAAGGAGGGCAGGTGCTCCATGGAGAGCAAATGCTTCAAGGAGGGCAGGTGCTCCATGGAGAGCAAATGCTTCAAGGAGGGCAGGTGCTCCATGGAGAGCAAATGCTTCAAGGAGGGCAGGTGCTCCAGGGGGGGCAGACATGGGTGCAGCAGGGCTCCCTGCAACGTGGGGGCCTGTCGGGGTCTCACAGCATGGTGCTGAAGGAGGGCCAGGGGGGCAGCATGGGGCAGGGGCTTCAGGAGTGGCTGTCTGGGCTTGCCCAAGGCTCCCTGCAGGGAAGCGGGCTGTCGGGCACCCAGAAAGGCCAGTACAGTAAAAAGACCAGCAGCACTACCGTTGGCCCCAGCGCAGGCTCACACAGCGGCACGATGGAGTTGAAAGGCTCCTCAAATTCCAACAGCACCACACCCTCTGCTCACAAAGTGACAGTGAAGGAGAAGAGAGTTGTGACTAGTCATAATGTCAACAGAATAAGGCCTTCCCACCCTGAGCAACGTAGATACATTTACTCAAAACCTCTCATAAAACCGTTATCAGATTTAATGTTTTGGCTGAGATCTGGGCTGTATTTCTCACGTTTTGCAACATTTTAGACCTATCCACTGGAGGCAGTTTTCCATGTGAAGCTACTTAAGCATGGTTCACATGGATGGAGATGTGCTTGGCAATGGCCCGTAGAGGATGTGCTTGGGCATGATGGTACAGAATGTAGCCCGGTGTCCCAGCTGTGCAGAGCCTTGCATAATCCCAGCTTCGGTGTTAGCTGGCCACATAGAAATGTGTACCTGCTTTCTTCTTTTTTTCTGCTTTTCAGACTGTAGAGTGTTTCTGGATGTTGTCTTAATATGTCATATCCGTTTGGTTACTTTGCACTTAATTTGACGTTGCTAACTTCTGCGAGAAAAGTCCTATTGGCTTCTTATGTTACGTAAATGAATTGAATTGGCATGTAGGTTACAGTTCTGTCATATGAATTCTTATTTTATAGATAGCATTACGTACTGCATTCTAGTATCACTGAACTCTAGGTGTAGTTGCGCCACTTGTAAAATGCCATATTGTAGATATCAAAGTAAACAGTTTCTAGACAGCTGTGCAGTGTTTGTTTAGCTGTGTAAAGGTTTTCTATCATTCATTCCTCAAATGGTGAAACTAAAAATAAAAAAGCACCTCACCTACCACTTATGATCCAATTACATTTGTCTCTCTGACTGTAAACCATCAGAACAGGTTCGGGAGGAGAGGGCGGGGTCCGCTGGTGTTCAGTTGACTGATATATGCAAATGAGGAAGAACAACACATATCAATTCTCCTCCTTCTACTGTTCTCTGTGGTTTTGCAGTTCTCTGGAAAAGTCAAGCAAATTCCTTTCGTATTTCTAAAGACGGGTAAGATGAAACGCTGTTTGATGTGTTTGGACACCTCGCCGTTTGTGAGCAACCCAGTTAAAATTATCTACTGCATGACGGTACGATCGTCTATGCCAACACTGTCTCTCCGCCTACTCTTCTCTTGCTTAATATCTTCCCTTCTGTTGTTTCTGGGGTCGATGTTTGTAGTTTTGTGTCAAATTACTTGGTTGTCCTGATTGTTGTGTGTGGGCCACAATGTATATTTTTGCCTGAAGTCATGGTAACAAGCTTACAATTAGTTGTCCTTTTTAACAGACTCGGTTGTCAATGTTCAGACACGGACTTCATATTGAGGGAGTATTTTTTTTATTATTATTGTGATTGAAAAATGTATCTCAATGGGGAATCCTTGTTTTCTCGTTACTGCACTGTATTTTTTGTCAACATCAGGAGTGAAATGTTTTTCTTTGTTCCTGAAATAAACATGACTTGTGACTACTTCTGAGTCTCGACTTTGATCCACTACGATGCATTTGCTTGCTCAACGTGACGATTACACACAACTCAATTTGCTGCGACTCAAAACGGCAGACGTTTATTCCTCTCTTCAATTCGCGAAACAGAAACAGATCCATCCTCATACGTGACATATTCTCCTGACCACATTTCCAGAGAAGGGTGAACCAGTAGTGCACCTCCCCCACCTCTACGACATTACATCTACCTGGGCTTGGGAGGAGGGCAAACCAAATGAGAGCCCTGGGGGCTAGGGGGCAGCTGATAAAAAGGCAGGCTGAGAAGCTGAAAAGCAGACAGACGTGAGCCTTGTCACTTAAGCCACAAGGTCTTTGGTTCACTCGCAGTGATCCATCGGTTCGTTTTCCACCAGCGCCAGACAAGCTCACCTGTGACTACAATCTGATGACAGTCACCATCCTAAACGGACTAGTCGTCAGCTCTGTCCTCCAGCCAGACAGCTTCAAGGCATTCCATTCCAGACTATTTGTTGAGCAACCCTAACATGAAGTTAGCCCCAACCTTCACATTGCTGCTGTGCTGTGCCGTGCTGGTAAGTACATTCAAAGAATTTTAAGACATGACTTAGATGTGCTTCAGGTTGCTTCATCATATTAATCGTAGTTGAACACAGTCAACTACAAGAGGCAATTATGTTCATTTAAGATTAGTTGTTGAATGTCAAGGAAACAAGCAAACCTGTTGGATGGTGACGGCTAATTTACAGTGCCCGGCAAAGTACAGCACAAATTAACACATTTCCAACTAAATAACGGTGAAAATATGGGGACCAGAAAGAGACTATGGGATTTCATGGACCAGTATGAAGGTGATGTGAAGATCAAGGGTGACATTACAGCTTGGTTCAATTGACCCACTGTGCTGTCTAAACTCTTGTGTTGTGAACTTCCTTTCTCTGTCAAACGTAGGTAAAGGGTACCCAACATCACTAACATCTTTGTCTTTCTTATTATTTATATAAATAATTACAAAGACTCTTGCCCCTTTACGGTCACAACCAAGTACGTTTTAAATGACTTTGCAGTGTGCAAAAGACATCAAAATGTGTTTATTAACTGACCTGACTTAAGTGCTGGAAATACTGTACATTCTGTTCCAGATCACCAGCCTACAGACAGTCTTAACATTTACAGCTATACATCAGTCGTAAAAAGTCGTTTTTTCAAAAAACATGTGCAGACCTGAAGCACTAAGAGCATTAAATGTGAGACCTGTACGAACACAAACTTCAGCACCTCCACAGTATACATTTGAGAACAACAGTAATGAAGATGGTCGTCACTGAGACTCACCATCAGCAAGAAAAAGCTATCTAAACATCTATCATCCACATTGCTTGAAATGGACATGTAGAGTTTTCAATTATTCTATTATAAATGGTCTAAATGGTTCAATATATACATATTGAGTGTATTGAATGTACTAGCTCACCAACAGGCAGTGGTTTAACCTCCTGGTGTCTCTAGGTCTGCAGTGACTTGGCATGGGGCAGGCCAGGCAAGCAGGGGCACTTGAGGCGGCACAAGAGAGAGTGGGTCATCCCACCTCAAAAGCTCAAGGAAAACTTTGACTACACCACCAGAAAATACGTTGCCAGAGTAAGACTGCTCTCTCTTTTCTTATTCCTTTTGTTTTGCCGTGGCTTTGAGGGAGGTGTCATTTCTTAGAAGCGCACAGCGGGAAAAAGCTCTGGGTCCGAAAGCCCTCATTTACATTTGGTGACTGTTTTTTAGTTTAGATCCGATTGGGCGGATGGAGGGGTGAAACTCTACTATAGCAT
>BROE01000026.1:7049808-7090674 GCA_036571765.1 Plecoglossus altivelis
CTTCTTTCCTTATTACTCTCCGTGTCCAACACATCAGGCAGTGGACTATGAGGACCTCCAGAAGCTGGAGCTGGGATTAGTGATAGAAAATGTAGCCCCTTTTGCTGTGGGGAGTGCTGTGGAGATGGATGTGGATGTGGCAGTGGGAGAAGGAGGAGCAGGAGGTGGGAGTGGGGGAGGAGGTGGCGGAGGAGGTGGGGGAGGAGGTGGGGTGGGGGAGGAGGTGGGGAGGAGGAGGTGGGGGAGGATGGAGGTGGGCAGGAGTAAGGTGGGGCGGGGTGAGGAGGGGGTGGAGAGATGGGGGAGAGATGGGAGAGGGGGAAGGGGATGGAGCCAGGGGTGGACTGGGGAAAGGGGGCAGATGGGGAAGGGGGTGGGACTGGGGAAGGGGGTATGGATGGGGAAGGGGAAGGGGATGGAGCAGGGGGTGGGACTGGGGAAGGGGGTGGGACTGGGGAAGGGGTTGGGGATGGGGAAGGGGATGGCGCAGGGGGTGGGTCTAGTTCTGGGTCTGGTAGTTCACAACAGCCTAAAACAAAGCCAAAGATCTTCTCCATCAAGATTGCGGTGAACAACATTCCTGAAGGCCCGTCATTCAGCCCAACCACCAAGCTTGTGCCTATATCTGAAGACCCAGCGGACTTCGTAGAAGATGAGGTGATCACAACCTATGCGGCGTTGGATGGAGACACCGGACAACCCGCTGAAGATGTCAGGTCAGTGAAAATACATCAACGTGATAATTCTATCATCAAATTGGCAACACCATGAAATGTTGGCATGCGGCCTAGTAGTGTACCTAATACAAGCCACTCTGCAGCTATGCCAAGGCCTATGATCCAGACAACTGGTTTACCATTGATGAGAAGACTGCTGAGATTAAACTCAACAAGAAGCCAAATCGAGAGTCCGAGTTTCTGGTGAATGGGACGTACTATGCCAAGATACTCTGTATGACCCAGGGTAGGTTGGTTTTTCGTCAAGGGCTTGACTGTAAAAATGATGTAGTCAATCAGTTCAGCGTGTAAAAGCTGGTGGCATTTATCATTACCTTAAAGAAGTTTAACATTTGGTCTGGAAATATTGTTTCAACACTTCGTCCTTTTTCACGCAAAACATTTCAGACATGCCTGCAAAGACAGCGACTGGCACCATAGCTATCCAAGTTCTGGACACTAACAACCACTGCCCCACCCTGACCACCAGCTATGAGAGCGTGTGCTCTGACGAGCGCACGGTGTACGTGACCGCCTGCGACAAAGATTTCAAACCGAACGCGGCTCCATTCAACTTCACCGTGGTCACAGAGGGGACGCGAGGGAAATGGGAGATTAAGCCATTCAACGGTAAGGGAAGGGGGGAGATGATTGTGGGATCAAAAAAATGTAACAAAGAGGTCAAAATTGTAGGAAGAGTACAAATACCTCCCATTCTATCATTTCTCCCCACTCTTCTCCTCCCCCCTACAGAAACCACAGCTGTCCTGCATTCCCATGAGGCCTTGTGGCCGGGTGTGTATGACGTAGTTGTTGAGGTGGCAGACGAGCAAGGCTTTGCCTGCCCGGAGAAAGAGGTGTTTAAGGTGGAGGTGTGTACCTGTTCAGAAGGTGGAGAATGTCTCTCAAGGCTCATGGGATACAACCAGACTCACTCCTCCAAACTCTCTGCCTCCGCGATCGGCCTGATTCTAGCCTCAGCGCTCTTATTGCTACGTGGGTGGAGCTCTCTGCAACACATTCACACATAGTTGTAGACATTTCCATACGTTCATTGTTACGTACTGTTTGTTCTGAGTATCTGGCTCCTTTGCCTCCTTGGCTGTGTCGGCAGTGCTGCCTCTCCTGTTGCTGTTCTGTCATTGTGGGGATCCTGCCAGCTTCGCTGACCAGTTCACAGAGCTTCCATTTGATGCCAAGGAATACCTAATCTCCTACCACACAGAGGGCAACGGAGAGGATAGGGTGAGTACTTTAGTATACCAACGTCCTGGAACTATAATTTTGCGCTAAAATGTTGGGGGTTTTTTTATACGCCTCAAAAAGCAAAGAATCTTTGATGATACATGGCTAATTTCTTCCTCTTAATAACATTCAGCCTGTGTCTCTCATTTTGTGTAGGAGGTTCCTCTCCTCAGTGTTCCCGTGGTCGTGACCGACCAAGCGAACGCTGGGACACTGGAAGCGAGAAACATGGCCACCAAGTCCTCCAGAGTGACCAGCAGCCACCGAACCAGCGGGATGTACAGCGAGTACAGTCACACGCTGCGCCAAGAGGCCAACGTGAGTCATCTTGAGATGGACACAGGCTACGGGATCCACAGGGAGGCCTACAATCCAGGGATGTCCCACAGCTCCACGTATGGCAGATACACACACGCCTCCCATGCCAGGCTTGATGAAGATATGTTTGAGGGCATAGCCCTGCCTGATGCGTTCCTACAGGACTACTATCTTCAGGTAAGTTCAATCACCCAGTTCCACAATGCTGTTGATGTGTTTTACAAGCTTAAGTCGAATAATGACAATATGTCACTTCACTTCACTCATAAAACATGAAGTAAAGAGCATGGGAATGGATAAGAAAAGTGAGTTAAAAAAAAGGGTTGTCGTTGTGTTCTGCAGAAGGTTGCATGCGCTGTCCGGAACCTTCCCGAGGACGATCAGCTGGTGTACGACTACGAGGGCCAGGGTTCTCCTGTGGGCTCAGTAGGCTGCTGCAGCCTCCTGGAAGCTGACAACGACCTTCAGTTCCTCAACGACCTGGGGCCCAAGTTCAGGACCCTGGCTGAGGTCTGCTCCCCTCCCCAACCTCCTCAACCCAAATCCCCTAAAGTAGAACGTGTTGTTGAGTCTAAACAAACCATTCAAAAAGAGAGCAACGTCACTAAGAGCACCGTCAACATCAACCAATCCTCAACAAGCATGGCTAACATCCACCAATCATCCACCAGCAACGTCAACATTAACCAATCGTCTGTGACCAGTCATGTCACCCAGGCTCCCTTGTCTCCCCCTGCTGGTCAGACCATCCTGGTGCAGCAGCCTATGTACTACACCACCCCTATGCTGCAGCCTGTGCACTACGTCATGGAGCCACAGGTCCACAACACTGTGCTGCTGGCAGAGAGGCCTGCTACTAACCTGCAGGGTGTGATGGTGGTCAACGGGTCCCAAGGATCCTCTACAGGCCTGGTTATCCAAGGCAACAGGGTCGTATCAGAGACAACCTCTGGTATAACTACGACCAGCCCTGGAAGTCCTATCGGGCCCACTGCCTCCACTAGCCCAGTGATGATGGCTCCAGGGAGCCATGGCTGGGTCCAGGGCTCTGTGCCCACAGGTGGCTGGGCCACAGTAGGCCACACCCCTGATGGTAAATATATGGTAATAGAGAGGCAGGTCAAAAGCCAAGCTTTGGGCCCAAGCCCAGGTGTTCCTCAGGGCACTTTGCCCAGAGATGCAGTCCAGGTCCAGGTGGCTGTTCCCCCTCAGGGGGCTTTAGGCACAGCAGGCCAGGGTAGTGTGCATGGCCTTCTGCCAGGACACACCTTAACAAGGGGGGTGGGGCAAGTAGGGATGGGGTTGGTGAGGGTGGTGCCAGTTGGTGTTGGACAGCCTAGGGTGGGGCAAGTTATATTCGGGCAACCCGGGATGGGGCAAATCAGGGGGATGCAGCTTGGGGATGGGCAAGTACTAGCAGGACAGACCATGGTAAGGCAAGTTCTGCCAGCAGGCGTGGTGCTAGCTGGGGTCAGTCAGGTTAGTGTGGGTCAGATGGCAGCTGGTTTCCAGGGTGTCCCAGTCTGTGCTCAGCAGGGGCTCTTGCTAAGAGGAGGCATGACTGGTCACGAGGGGCCAGAAGTGACATCACCAAGACACACTACGCCTCCTGAGTTTTCAACAACTCAGACCAACACTGTGGCCGAGAGCCGGTTCACTTACAAAACTGCCGCGCCTGCAGACAACAAGTGGGAAAGTTCGTCGCTCTCCAGAGAGGACAGCGACGAAGAGGATGATGAGCCAGGACAGACGTCCGAAGACGTCTCGGAAAGCGAGGACGCCGAAAGCGAGACAACGGCTCCGTCTGTTCCTGATGATCCGACTCTGGAAGACAGTACAAAGGGGGAGGACGCATTGGAGGCTTTCCCGCCGACAACTGAGGATATGCTGGATGAGGGTCCCACGGAGGAGCCCTTGGTGTTAACAACCGAGGCCTCAGTATGGCAGAGTGAGCAGCCTGGCTCCCCGGAAGAGGAACCAGCAGAAGATCCCGCCAACTTAGACATGGCAGATGAAAGTATTTCCCCGATGGAGGCATCTGAGGATCTACAAACTGCCGAGGAGACGGGGTTGGAGATCAGATCTTCTGCGGAGGAGATCATGGAGGAGGCAGAAAGCCAGGAGACCAAGGCACAGGAGGAAGTGGATCTTTCTGATGAGGGCTCGGTTGAAGATGCTTCAATGTTGGCCCAGGGGTCCATATATGAGTGTTCTCTGTCAGGATCTGACATAATCGATCTAGTTGCAGAAGATCAGTTGGTCGAAGAGGAATCAAGAATTCTGGAACAAGGAGAGGAAGTGATGTCAGGATTGTCCCAGGACGAGCCCACTGTTGATAATGTTGAAGAAAACCTGAAAGAGGAACGTCCTGAGGAAATGGGCTCAGAGATACATCTAGATCACCTGACAATGGGCGTTCCAATCATCCCAACTGTTACCGGTGACCCAGAAGAAGGTCTGCCTGAAGTTGAAGAAGTGAGATCTGACGCAGATTCGGATCACCTCTCAGTGGACCACTCACTGGGAAACCATGAAGAAACGCATTCTGAAATGGAACTTTCTCAGTCAGATCTGCATGAAAAACCCTCAGCTGTGAACATTACAGAGGGTCAGATAGAGGAGGGATATGCAGAAATAGACGCAATACTACATCAAATTGAGTCTGGAAATAGTATTGAGGATGATCAGGAAGTAGAGAAGTGTATAAATGAGGAAGTGACATCCTCACTAAAACATCAGACTACAGAGGACAGTATTGGTGATGACCAGGAAGAAGAGGGGTATATAGAAGAAGAATATACTAAAGAGGAAGTGATGTCATCACTGCATCATCAAACATCAGGAAATAGTACAGGTGATGACCAGGAAAAAGAGGGGTATATAGAAGAAGAATATACTAAAGAGGAAGTGATGTCATCGCTGCAAAATCAGACACCAGGTGAGTATACTGAAAGACCGAGTGCTCGAGAGGCGGAGAAAGAGGTTGGGTCTGACCAGGATGTGGAGATACTTCCTTCTGTAGAGAGTGAGGGCCTCCTAGAGGAGGAAGCACAGATTATCACCCAGGATGTTAACATCTCTGAGGAGACAGAGGAACCCGACACAGAGGCCCCTACTCAGGCAGTGTCCTATTCAGACGGAGAGCCTACAGGTGGGGACATCACGCAGTATGGGGACATTGAGGATAGCGGGGTTGGAGCTGGCCTTGAGTATGAGGGAACGACTGAGACAGAGAGCATGGAAACCAGGGAGAAGTCAGTGGATCCCGAGGGAGAGCTGACTTCAGAACAGGATGCGTCAGAGGAGACGGTAAAGGTGGAGGATGAAGATCACTCTCAGGCCCGTGATCTGTCAGACCAAACTCCAGAAGAGGAGAGACCCATCGCGGAGGACCCGAATGAGGAGTTGACCGACGGAGAGAACGTAGAGGCAGGAGAGGAGTCGGAGGAACCGGTCGTTGAGGCAGTCGATACGGAGGTTCATTCTGAACAGCCGATGGGATTGTTGAAGGTGGACAGCGCCACTCTAGAGAACACTGGGCCTGTTGAGCAGGAAGGGAGAGAGTCGCCAAGTGATGTAGCGGACACAGGGATTTCAACCCTCGCCCACGTGGCGTTGGCATCCCCGTCCTTGGAGGAGACACCAGAAAGGGGAGAATCCAAAAACGATCTTGTTGTAGGTGAAGTATCCGGTGCAGAAGTCACTTCCGCCGCGGAGGCAGAGACAGACTCACCCTCTTCAATGCCCGAGACAGAGATTATGGCAGTGGCGGAGCCCCAGACGGTAGATTTAACCTCCGGTCCAACGGAGGAGGAATTCGCGGTGGGGCTCGAGTTACCAGAAGGAGCAGTTAGCGCGACAGAGGGAGCAGCGGACCCCACGGACACGCGGGCTGGCTTGGAGACGGCTGGGGCCACCGGTGGGTCAGCAGGTGATGTCACCGCACACGTGGTCCAAGCTCCTCGGAACAGTAAGAGGAAAAGTAAAAAGGGTTCCACCAAAAGTCCAACGAGTCCTACTCGCAGGTGCAGACAACAATGAGAGCTTTTTTAGATCATGTCCCCCTAAGCCTTGCTTCTGCACTTGTCCGGAAGTTTCTATTTAGAAGATTCTGACTGTAAAGTACTTGCTTGTCTGTTGGCATTTTGGTTTCTTAGCTTTCTTATAACAATATGCAGGCCGAGGTAAAAGATGAACTAAATGCTTTATTGGTTAATGCTTTGATACCGAACATGTTTTTACTTGTCCTTGTGGTGTGTGGAATACATTTTAAAGCCTCTCATTTGTTTATACTGTTCTCTAATGTTTTTACATGATCAATTGTAGATGTTCTTAAGTTTACTGCAATAATAGAATAAATGCTCAAATGTTACTGGCATGTCATTTGGTTTTTGTACAATGGCTAATTTTGACATTTAATTAGCCAACATGTTTGTTTCCCATGAGCGTCAGGGTGTATTATGTCTGTTGTGCCCTTGGGGCAGCGAGATTAGAATGCAAGCTTATGCTAACGTGTACCTAACTGATGTGCTGACAGTATGTAACAACCTGGGCCAAAATAAAGTCTCAAAAAAAAGAAAAACCTTCTCAACACCTTTTGCCCATTCACACCAGATGCTCGAGCAGTACAGGAAATCTCTGGGAAAACAATCGAAGCACGTCCCCGCCGTGCACAGCGCCCTGCGGCTTTAGACATTTTTGGGGGGGGTTTGAAAACACGACAAAAACCGACACACCAAAAAAAACAACAACAGCGAGAGCTTATGCTGTTTAAGCAGTCAAAAGCCACTGTGACACTGTGAAAGCAAATTTACACAGCTTTAACCGCAGGTGGTAATACTACACCTGATTGGAAGACTTCCTGAAGAACAGACTGACTCGTAGGCCTCGTTATACTTGATCTAGAGCTGACATGGTTTGGGGTATATGCTTTGACCAGGTAGAACAAGGCTTGTGAGTTGTGGTACTGGCTCCTAATACTTGCCAATTTACACAGAAAATCCTCTCCCAACGTTTGCGGTTGAGGAAAAGGAACAGCATGTAAGATTTAATCAAGCAATACCCACGAAATAAGGAGTATCCTCAAGGCATTAGTATTCAGTTAAGTGGAGCCAAGCTGTCAATCAAGTGTCTGTGGTGACTGATTCAGAGCCAACACGATCAACTGACTGACTGCGATCTTTGGCATGTCCCGACGCGGATACAATTCCGCAAGGTTTCGTAAAATCGACACTTTGTCCCATTTCTGCATTTGAACCATTTGTTGTTGCCCAAGATTAGACCAATATTACGAGCACCTCAGCACATTCCTCTCTCAGCTCCTACTGTGGCCAAATCCTTTTTTCTTTTACAAAAAAAAAGGACTACTACAAAGCATGGTCTGTGCGTGTTACTCAATCTCCGGGTATTGATTTAGCCCGCAGAAGAAGGCAGGGTCTTTCTGAGTAGCCCAAGGGGGGAGGCGGGGGAGGGGAGAGGGTGGGTAGTGAGGTGCTGGGTATAAAGCTACGTTGCCTTTTGTCTTTGCCACTCTGCCCCGTCTTTAAGTGAGCAGGTACAGCAGCCTGTCCAACGTCCAGGATGGTCAGATCTCTGCTCGGCCTGCTTGTCGCCTCCTGTGTCCTGCTTTGCGGTGCCGCTCCAGCCGTGAGTACCGTGCATGCCTCTTCCCCTTGGGGCTACGAGAGCCGCTTTCGCCGCGACCTTGTCGATCGTGTCTTTGTGCGATGCGTTGGGACGCAAAATAGAAATGTTTGATGTCGAGGGAGCCGGGTAGAAAGGAGTTAAGTTCTTGGCTTGGTGGAAGATGTTTTTGCCCCAAAGAATTCGTTCGAGCATCACGGCATGAGGTTTTTGAACCGCATTCCAGGCGATGTAAACACGGTCGTGTTCAAACAACCTGCATGGCTCTGTTCCCTTGAAGAGTTGAATAACCTGCTTTCCTATACACACTGGTTAAGCACAGTATGTCAAGTCAACATATGTAATCATGGTAAATACAGGACGTTAGCTGTTAAAGTGACCCCGGATAGAATCAACTAACAACAACAAAAAGGGGGCAATGACACGGAGTTTAGATGGTCGGAATGTGCTCGTGAGCGTGTGTTAAGCCGAGAAAAGTCCAAAGTCAAGGGAATTAACCGTCAACGATGTAACAGGTGACTGTTACCCCGAGCGACGGAATACACTGGGGTTGGTGACCTTGTGACCCGTTCGCATGTGTTTTCGCTTCACCTTCATCTCACCGTGTCTGTTCTGGCGTCCCGACGTGTCTACACGTGTGCCTCGTGCAGCGTTGCTAACTCGTTTCGCGGTCCAGGACAGGCACGGGGAGTCGGATGCCAAATGCCCGCTGATGGTGAAGATCCTGGACGCGGTGAAGGGTGTGCCGGCCAGCTCTGTGGCACTGAAGGTGGCTCGACGCGATGCTAACGGAGCGTGGGCACAGGTCGCCAATGGGTGAGGAGGTCATCGTCTGGGGGGGGGGGAAATGCAGATCGACATGTAAAAGATGTTGACACGATTTCTTCAAATGTCAGAATGGAGATTGAAAACGTACGTGTGAGTTGAATGCTGACGAGGGGCTAATCAGAACCACATTCGTCCCTCCTCCTAGGGTGACTGACGCTACCGGGGAGGTGCACAACCTGATCACGGAGCAGGACTTCCTGCCGGGTGTGTATCGTGTCGAGTTCGACACCAAGTCTTACTGGAAGGCCGAAGGCCGAACGCCGTTCCATGAAATGGCGGACGTGAGTACCTGCATGCCTTTTTATATATATATTTTTATATTTTATCCATTGCTTTATGTTGTACCTACGCCGAAGCAAGTTCCTACGTTTGTGAATTTCACTGACAATGGCAATAAACGGTTTCTGATTCTGATTCTCCCTCGTCTTGTCGAAAGCAGCTGAGGTGATGCGCGTTGTCAAACAATCAAAACACCATCCTCCAGGCCTTTCGCATCATCGTGTTTTTGTTTTGGTCTTCAGTTTGTGAACTAGCTGTGGGTCAAACGCCCAACCATGTTTGCGAGGGTATCGTCTCAGACTTGTGTTTGTCCGCGCAGGTCGTGTTCGAGGCTCACGTGGGCGGTCATCGCCACTACACTCTGGCCTTGCTACTGAGTCCGTTCTCCTACACCACCACCGCCGTGGTGGTGAACGCCCACGAGTGACGGACACGCGCGCACGCTTCAACCAGGTCACCTCAATAAACAGCTGGAGAACAGTCCGAGCATCGCTTTCTCAACGTAACGCTGCGATGTAGACAATCCTGGTTTTATGTTCAATGTGGGTTTGCTATTGTTTGTGTTAAGTATTCACGAGGCAAATAACTCCAAGGACACTTTGAGGGTGTTTTCCAGAACATGGCAATGAAGGTGTTTATTCATCTTCTTGATTGACCCAGAAAAAAAAAAAACGAAATCTAAGTCCAACAGTTCAAGTCTAGATTTCTTTACTGGTCTGTTAAAGATTGTAGAAGATTGACAAGATAGCCTACATGTCAATAAAGTCAAGTTCTTTTTAACATTGTCAATTGAGATGTTTCTAACTATGGAATTGCAGAACAGGACAGTCGCGAAACTAAGCATGTGCACAGTAGATGTTCCATTGAACTATCACCCAGTTTGGAAAGATGTTCATTTCAGGGTTGTTTTTTTCCAAGTCCAAAAAGATTGTACATGACAATTTGTAAGTTCCATTCCACTAGTTAACAAACATTCCAATGAGATCACTTTCTTCATTTATAATGTATACTTCCCTTATTCCTACGTCCTAAAAACCAGCTTCCAATTAGATCACCTTCCTCTTTCATTTTATAATGTATTCACCTTCCCACCTTAAAACGTCAGCTAACGCGCTCTATGACAGGCCTTTTTCTCTGTCAAGAATCATAGATTTACTCCGTCTTCTCTTTTCCGCGTATCTCGCCTCATCTTTCTGGTCTCTCTTCCGTCGTCGCTCCTTTGAAGATAGGTCTCCTAAATGTCATATTCAAATTAAAAGAATACACGTCTTTCTTGATTTCGGAAGACATTGGCCAAGCCATTTCGATCAATCTGTTACAAATCCAGGCAGGACCTGACTTATACACACGATGGCAGAAGAGGACTCTATTGAATCATTTTCATACCAGTCCGATAGTAGACCCATGTAATTTGTTTACATATTTTCGTTTGACTATCGACAATCAGACCGTGTCTTGGGAAATACCAGACTATAGTAAAACCGAGATCACCGGTTAATGCCTCAACGAACTAGAAACGTGTGCACTTTCAGTTCTAAAACGATATCCCCCAAATTTGTTTTACTCCATTTCAACATAGAATACAAAGTGAAAGACAGTTTGTGGGAGGGTAAGGGAGAAAAAAAGTAACCTCAAGGACAACATAACCTGAATTATATCTTGTCAAAATGTAACACTCTAGTATTTATCTCACCAATAACGTTAACGGTGGAATTATAATCATCTGAAATGTTTACCTATATTTCTGCTAGGTTCCAACAATCCAAGAAGGTACATTAGGAGGAGGGGGGAATGGGGGGGTTTGGGACTCATGCTGGTTTTATAAACCTCCATGCTCGCCGAGTGCAGCTCCATGAGCAACGCCCCCGGAGCGGGGTTTAATCCCCGCAACGCCCCTCCCGACCGCGATTGCAAAGCGGTCACTACTTCTTTCCCGTCCACCTCCCTCCTACGGCGTCCCTCGCCAACCACTCCCTGAGAAACTATATTATGAGTATCGAACTTCAAGAAAGTACTGGGTATCCTCGAGTCTCGAGTTTCAGTGCATCGTGTCGGCCTTCCTCCTAGATTTCAGCTTCCTAAACCCTTAAGACTGTTCCTTGAACAGCGTACTGACACTTAACTGGGGAACGGAAGGGAGGCAGGGGGGTGTGGTGGTGAGAGGATTGACTCCTCTTCGGACGTCACGACGAGATCTCACGGCTGGGCTTACAAAACAAGTCTCTCTGCTACAGCGGCTCGGATAGCAAGTGCCACGGCATGCGAGAGCCGATATAAATAAAAGCGCGAGAGGGGGGAGGGGGGAGGGGGGGGGCGGCAGTTCGTCTTATGCAAAAATCTGATGAGCAAGAAGGCATAGCACAAGACAATCCACCTTACACAAATCGGTCGAACCCTTAACACCAAAGCCAGGATCTCAAACACTTGAGGGGGAATGGGGGGGGGAGGGTTCCTTCACATGACCCAAACGAGACAAGAGTTCTGGCTGGGAGCCTTGCGACAGCCGGGAGCAGAGCGAACACGAGGTAGGGGGGGGGTCGGGGGTGGGGGGAACAGAAAAGGCAGGTCGACGAGGAAGCAAAGGGATGAGAGAGATGATGGACGAGAGGGAGAGGAATGATGGGTGGCAGAAGTGGACCTTTGGCACCGTTCACCTCTGATAGAATGTCACGGTAGGTGGCTTCGCCCCTCTCCTCACCCAATTGGTCGGATGCGCACGCACGCACGCACGCACACTGAGGTTTATATAACCGTTGTAGCTACGGGGGCCCAGATCAAACACGGACTTTAGCCCTGCGCTCAGGCCCGCTTTCCGCTTCGAACGGTCGTTTCTCGGCAAACATCTCCAGATGGCTCCATGGTACCGCTGGGCCGCTAGGGGGACAGAGAGGACTGGCTCGGGTGGGGGGGAGGACGACGAGCATCCTGGTGGAACGAGACCAGGACGTCAGCGTCCCTCTCCCTGTCCCCCAGCAGACCCGACCTCCGGTCAGGAGGTCACAGGGGGACGGAAAGCCCCTGGAGGAGACGTTTCAGACACCCACGGGTCGTAAACATGAACCTGGCAAATACGCTGAGGCGCAACATGGAAAACGAAATAAAATACATACGTACTTTGACATGTAACGTTTGGGCAGAAGACTATGTACAAGACGGAGTGAAAGACAAACTATTAACAAGTAGGGGGACAAAAAAAAACGGAAAAAAAAAAAAAAAAGGTAAACTGCCTACATTTTGTCTGTGGTCTTTGTAGCGCTCCAAACTTTAAACACATTAAAGTCTTCATGGCCCACGTTGCAATCGGTGCCACTCAAGAACCTTGATAGCGTGCGCCTTAGCGTCGGCTACAGTTCTCTCATTCTGGCCCTTCTCAACCAATCAGAGTACACTATTTGACATCACACGCACACTCACCCACAACAGGACACCAATCAGCTTAATCCACAAACCCCAACGACACCGTACAGTCCACTGACTGACCTACGACACGTGGTCAAACACCAAAGCTGAGATCAATACGCACGTTGGTTTGCGCTGACTCGTGAACGCCCACGCACGCACACGCACACACACACACGCACACACACACACACACACACACACACACACACACACGATCACTCAAACAGTCAACGCAGTTGCCAACGTTACGGACCACACGTAAAGACCCCAAAACTGGCATTGAGAAATCGTACCTCCTCGACAGCTTGGCTACTGGGACCTTTTCCACACAGTGCACCTCAAACAGAGAAGAAAATCTACACGACACAGGCAACAAAAAAAAAGAAAGAAAAATATACACATCTTGAAATAATAAAAAATAAATTATGTTTAAAAAAACGAAACAAAAAAACACATCTGGTAACAAAATAAATTAAGGCATGCAAAATATGTCAACCTCAAGATTTCGTAAATTCTCCTTTCGCCCGTCCCGCCCCGTCCCCCCCCGTCCCCACACACACACACGCACGCACGCACGCATACACACCCACCCCACCCCGGCATTAAATCGTCACCTTCATGTCATGTTAGAACATTCTTCCTCTCTGGAATATTCTTTCACTCAGTTAAATCGTCTAGAAAGAGGATAGCTGCCAAAACCAAGTCAACTCCAAGAGAACATCTTTGATGCCGGAGCATTAAAAAGGCCAGTATTTACATGTGTGATCTGTCCTCCTGCTTAAGCGAGCTGTGCATTGACGTGTTGTTTTGCGCATGCGGTCTTAGTGCAGTGCAGCTCCAGAGCAGCTAAAGCGATTGGGATACAGACCAGAGTGCTTTAAAACATCCATAAAAAGAAGAAGGAAAAAAAAAAAAAAACGAGAAGAAAAAGAAAAAAAGTTAACAAAAATAAATATCATGAAATGTAACAAAACGAAAAACAATGTACATCACGTAAAGTCACCTTGACATTTCTCCTTTTTAAGGAATATTATATCTCCCCCCCACCCCCCCACACACAAAAAAACTTTGATTTTCTTTGATATGTGTACAAAATCATAAAGCGAGACACGAGAGAAAAAAAAAAAAAAAAAGTCTGTTGGCTTCTAAGGTGATACTGAGACAGAGGTTGAGAGTGCTGCTAAGCTGGGCTGGTTGCCCCCCCCCGCGCCCCCCCGGCCCCCCCGGCGACCTAAGGCTTATGGCTTTTCTTAAAACGTCCGGCTCAGGCGACGTGCCCCTCTCCCTCCGCATGCGATGAGTAGTACGTGCACTGGTGTACCCTGTGCACGAGAAGCTCATTTTGTGCCCTTTATGCGAAAAGACGGCGGACACTGCAAGCCGCGACGAA
Organism: Plecoglossus altivelis; assembly: GCA_036571765.1. Lineage (NCBI taxonomy): Eukaryota > Metazoa > Chordata > Actinopteri > Osmeriformes > Plecoglossidae > Plecoglossus > Plecoglossus altivelis. The sequence continues at coordinate 7,063,630 of BROE01000026.1, forward strand.
GGCGCGGGTCGTCGCGAATTGGGGCTCGCAGACCACATGCAAGCGCATTATTGCGCCCGCTTTTCGCCACGGCGCACACGCGCTTATCATGCCCCCCCCCCCCTGCCCACCCCCCCCCCCCCCCCCGAAATTAAGACAGACACAAGCACACGGACGCACACACTCACAATCAATAGTTCGATGAACAGATTCTTTACCCCTGCCTCGTCTTTTTGTATATTTGGCTCCCCCCCGCCCCCCCGCCCTCCAGTTAAGGTTTATCTTCGGCAGCGTCTAATAACTAGTTAGAGTGCCCTCCCCACCCTACCCAATCACCTACCTACCTCCCCTCCTCCCCCCCGCCCCCCCAGTCCCCATGGTGGCGCCGCTGGGGTCGCGGTAAGGAGATGAGAGGAGTGGGGCAGATCCAATAAGAAAGCGGGGGGCTGGGCCTGGGGGGTACGTATCGGACTGACGTCAGCCTAAACAAGGGTTGCTGCGTTTGATCGGTTGCGATGGCTGGGCTCAGTAGTCTGACTGTCCCAAGTTTGGCCGGTCTGGTGCACCGGTCCACCGCTTGGATGTTCGTGTACAGGCTTGCTCAGGAGACTGGGGAGGCGCGTGTAGTGGAGGTTGTTCAGGCCATCCAGGTGCTGCCTCTCTTTGGAATACCTCAGTAGCTTGTACTGGCGGAGGGACGCGAGGATAAAGGGGGGCATGGGGAGGAAAGGTGCGGGAGGCGACGGAGCGGGAGAGATCCAATAGGCGCACAGAAATGGCTTGGGTTAGAACATTCATTATCTTTGGCTCTCCTAAAGGGAGATACCTCACAGGCTTGTAGCCTGTGGGGTTGCGTGTGTGTGTTGCTGGGTGTTGTGTGTGTGTGTGTGTGTGTGTGTGTGTGTGTGCGTGCGTGCGTCTCACCTCCCGAGGAACTGCACCTCTCCTCTGTGGTGGTGTGGGATAGACTTGTACTTGCCCATCTCGCCCTCGGGCCGCGTCACGTTGAACCCGGCATAGTGCACCCTGGGAAAGGAGAGGCAACCGAGGGGCTGAGCGTCTCTCTCTGGGCTGGAGCAACCCTGCCCCGCCCCCTGCCCCCCAGCCGCGCCCCCGCCCCCGCCCCCGCCCCTGGGCCTACATTAGGCGGGCGCTGCGAAAACATCTCACCTGTTCCAAAGGTCGTCGTCCTCCCCTCCCCAGCCCCAGAATGCATTGGGAAAGCCGTTGATCTTGCGGAACTGCTCGACGGTGAGGCCGCTCACGCCGCCAAAGAACTCGCTGTACGGCAGTCTGCAGACCAACCAAAAAGAACGAGGGGGGAGTCACGCGATCAGACCAGCAGGAAACGCCTTAACGCACGGTTGGGAACACATATGATGGTTGGCGGGGGTGGGGGGGGGCGGGACACGCACACAGAACACAGCCTAGCTCAGTCTGGGAGTTAGAGAACGTGACAACAGAGGAGGTGGAGGAGGAGAGAGGGAGTTAACCAGGAGAGAGAGAGAGAGAGACTAAGAGAGACAGAGAGAGAGAAAAAGAGAAAGAAAAAAGAGAGAGAGAGAGGGAGAGAGAGAACCTTACCATTCTGTATCACAGGAAAGCACCAGGCGACAAAGAACAAGACTAGCAGTGTTACAAGCAACTTATGGACAGGAGACACACACACACAGTTGAGAGAGAGAGAGCAAAAGAAAATGGCCCACAAGGCTTATTTAGACAGCTTACAAACTTAAACAAGAACACATCGAAATAAACAAAACACACACACACACACACACACACACACACAAACCAGAGCGTAAAATCAGAAAAACCAAAACTCTGCTCAGGGAGTAAGAAGATGCTAACGATGCTAACAATGGCGTTATTTCCCCTCGGCCATTTCTTTCTCTGTTTATGTCTCAGACAGCCGCCACTTCTCTAATCCTCACACTCAGCAAACAAAACAAAATAGGAATACTTAAAGAAAGGGACTGCTGACTCAAATGAACTTGTCCTGACATGTGTGCATGTTCAGTAGGAGAGAGCAAGAGAGAGAGAGAGCGAGAGAGAGAGGGAGAGAGACAGAGAGAGAGAGCGAGCGAGAGAGAGAGAGCGAGCGAGAGAGAGCGAGCGAGAGAGAGAGAGCGAGCGAGCGAGAGAGAGCGAGCGAGAGAGACAGAGAGAGAGAGAGCGTGAGAGCGAGCGAGATAGAGCGAGCGAGATAGAGCGAGCGAGAGCGAGCGAGCGCGAGAGCGAGCGAGAGCGAGCGAGATAGAGCGAGCGAGAGCGAGCGAGATAGAGCGAGCGAGAGCGAGCGAGATAGAGCGAGCGAGAGCGAGCGAGCGAGATAGAGCGAGCGAGATAGAGCGAGCGAGAGCGAGCGAGATAGAGCGAGCGAGATAGAGCGAGCGAGATAGAGCGAGCGAGATAGAGCGAGCGAGATAGAGCGAGAGCGAGCGAGAGCGAGCGAGATAGAGAGAGAGAGCGAGCGAGATAGCGAGATAGCGAGCGAGCGAGAGCGAGCGAGATAGCGAGAGAGATAGTGAGAGAGAGAGAGAGAGAGCGGAGCGAACACGAGACAGAGAGTAGTGGTAGAGTAGCTCCAGAGCAGAGCAAAGATGTCCAGTGTGGATTCTGAGCCAGCCTGCGCCCACCGCACTCTCCAGAGGCAGCCAGCCAGGTGGACAGCCACCACCAGACTGCTCCCCAAAGATAGAGACGACAGCCTGCCTCCTTCACCCATAACACGTCAGCAGAAGGGAGGAGCCACGCCCCACCCCAACGCCGCGCCCGCCCTCGGACACGCCCCCCCCCACTTACATGTACATATACTTGTCCAGCTTGGCGGCAAAGTGGCGAGGCATTTGACCGCAACCGTAGTAGTTGCGGTCGTTTTCGGGGATGTGGTCGACGTCGTGGAACACCAGGCAGTCCCAGTCCATGTCCTTCATGGCTTCACGGTAACCCACGTTGAACAGCATGGCTCTGTTGAAGGGCTGGCTACCGGTCTGGTCACACGCACGCACGCACGCACACACACACACACAGACAGACACAGACACACACACAGGAGCAACTGTGAAGTGAAGCTTGTCGAATCTGCTGTGAACAGATAAACACTATTATGTATACACACACACACAAGTTTACCAGCAAACCCTTTCACTTTCTCACTACCCCACCCAGGCACGCACGCACACACAGTACCTGCTCGATGACGTAGAAAGCGAACTGAAGCCTCTGTCTCTGCAGCATGGGGGTCAGGTGCTGGAAGAGGATAGGCAGATGCTCGTGGCGGTTTCGGAACGGAATCAATATGGCAACCTGGGGGGGGAGAAGGGCTTAGAATGTGGAACTGAAAGGGGGCTCACAGATCACAGACAGCTGCTCACACACACACACACACACACACCTTCCAGCGTGGTTTGCAGTCCTTTGGTTTCCAGTGGCCACCGTACTGAATGTCCAGGTGCTTGGAGAACGTCATCTCAATCTGCTCTATGGGGATCTCAGTCATGTTCACATCCATAGGACCCTCTGTGTGGGGATACACACAGAACGGCAGAGACACAGACAAGACACGCACACAGACAGACACAGACATTGATCACAGACAGACAACACAACACAACACCACACAACCGAGACCAACACACACCGAGACACACACAACACACACACACCACACGACCACACACACAGAGAGACACACGCAGAGACACACACACAGAGACACACACACAGAACACAATCAACCGACACACATCACACCGTCAGGCAAGGATTTCTGCTGCTTACTGGCTGACCATCACTGTGCTGGCTGTGCTCGCGCTCAAGGGAGATCAGTGCCACAGAGTCTGCTTCCAGAACAGAGGAACATTTCCCATCCCGTGCCAGTCAGTCAAGTCAGTGGGAACAGGCGGCCAGGCCGTCTGAGAACCAGTCGAGGGGCAGACAGGGGGGGTTAAATCATCAAGCCAGTGGGTGTGTGTGTCTGAGCGTGTGCGTGTCTGAGTGTGTGTGTGTGTGTGTCTGAGTGTGTAAGTCTGAGTGTGTGCGTGTCTGAGTGTGTGCGTGTCTGAGTGTGTGCGTGTCTGAGTGTGTGCGTGTCTGAGTGTGTGCGTGTGTCTGTGTGTGTCTGAGTGTGCGTGTCTGTGCATGTCTGTGTGTGTCTGTGTGTGTCTGAGTCTGAGTGTGTGTGTCTATGTGTGTCTGTGTGTGTCTGTGTGTGTCTGAGTCTGAGTCTGAGTGAGAAACAAAGAGACCATAGAGACAGCCCTCCGGTTTTGTCTTGAGATTCCACTGACGGCACATGGATTACAGGTAACTGAATACGCTCCGTGCAGCCAAATGACCCGTTGATGAAGCCAGGGCAGCGAAGGAGGAGGAGTGGGAGGGGGAGAGGGGGGCGGTAGAAGAGGTAGAGGAAGGGGGGCGAGAGACACAGGTGGGGTTAGGGCAGTTCACTACAAAGACTGTTACGTAACAGCCAGAGGGATTAGGAGAGCGGGCGGCAGACTGAAATCCACTCAGAGCTGCCCCTGGAAACGAACATTAAGCGCCACCTTCACCAGCAGATTAAGAGGGCAGACAGGCAAAACACCACGATCAGGTTATGGTTAATGCACCAGGGTTAACCAGCAGGGTTTAGTATCCTTAAGTAGATCCCCTGGTGTTGGCACTCCTCTAGTTAGCTTACTTACTCATAGAAGGTAAACGTTCTGGGCAGGGAAGGTGCTGGGCGTAGGTGAAGTTTTCCGGGAGGTACGTGGTCGGCTGGGCCACGTACTCGCTGGAGTTACTGCCGTCTGGGTAATCTGAGAACGAGAACATGAGTTCAATGAGACTTGACAAGCTGTCAGGACACGAAACCGGCCTGTTCGTGATCTTTCAGTCAGGTGTGTGGGTGTGTGTGGGTGTGTGTGTGTGTGGGTGTGCGTGGGTGTGTGTGTGTCTTTACCTGTGCCGTTAAGGGTGCTGTTCTTATTGGTGTACAATCGGATCATTTGTCCGATGGTCCTCACGTTATCTCTCAGCATGATGCCCTGAGCCTGAACCATGAAGAAGTAGGTGTTTGCTGGAAGAGATAGAGGGGTGTTGAGTATCAGTTTGTTGGCTTGTTTGTTTGTTTGTTTACACCTTCAATTACACCCCAGATAGCGAGGGAGCGACAGCTCCTCCCACAGAAAATCCAACCGGCTCTTGTGTCCTGAAGCGTAAAAGCTTTCGCCTCCCGGGGGACAACCTTAGCTGTCGCACCGCGCTACGGCTTCAGCGCCCCACCACTGAAACGCCCGGGGAGATAAGAGACTCCCGCCAGGCAGGAAATCACCGTCTCCCACGACTACAGACAGCGGGACCAGCGCCAAGCGCAGCCGGGGCCTCTGAATCATTTATCACCACTACTGCAGTAAAACAGGGTGCACACAGGGCACACACACACACACAGACACACACTCAGAGACAGACAGACACACTCCATCCTAAAAAAGAAGTCTCATCCCTCCTCCTCTAGACACGAAGGCATACGTCCAGATTCTCTCAGTCCCCCCCCTCCTCCTCCTCTCCCCTAGTAACAAGGGCCTTGTGTTTGCTTTGCTCCAGCCTCTGGTAACCAGGGGCCTCACGTTGATCTTCTTGTGACTGACAGCTCTTTGATCTCAGCCTGAATGGGAGTGCCAGCCAGACAATGAGAGCGTCGAGCGATGGCTACCAGGGGTGGGGGTAGGTGGGTGGGGGGGGGCGGTGGGGGGAAAGCCTGCTCTCATTCCTGCGTCCACGGCTGCCTGCTCTAACCGCGGCGGCCACCTCCGTCTACGCGGCTAGCGAATCGGCGCTGCTCAGGGGGCCAATAGGGGGTCTTATCAGGCAGCAAGGAGGACTGGCCAGGGGAAGATACTGAAGGTGTGGGGGGGGAGGGGAAGGATGGGAGGAGGATGCAAAGGCCACGAGGCTCTGGAACACATGCGCACATGCAACACCAAGATGATAGAAGGGTTTTAGTCCACCAGAGGCCATTGACAAAGACCACTGATTGCACTTGACCATGTGTTAACTGCGACCACGTCATCCTCCCTCCAATCCAAGACCATCAAGAGGCGCCCAAAACCCCTCCAAGGTGTTACGGCAAACCAAGTCCATTCGAATTTTTTCATGCTGAAATGACCTACATACACTAACCTCCACTCGCACCTGACATTGAGAACAGGACCATGAAAGTGAAAGCTTGTGTCCCCGCAGCTCAGCGTGATCCTAACACGATCAGGGCTAACTGGCCTAAATGATCTCACAAGCCAGTCCTAATCCATCGCTAATCTGCTGTACAGGGCCAGTGATAACATGTCAATTATACGTATTCCCCACATCGTTGACTGAATCCATTTCTGCACGTCGACGTGGGTGACCCGTGTTGGTCCATGGTATTCTTGACCCGGGGGGGAAAGATTGACCGTACCTTTTCTATATCAGCTCAATGACCCTCTTCTACTCATCAGGCTGATGCTCCACGCCTCTGGAGCCTTGACTTAACAGCAGAGGAAACCCACCCTTCTCAGGGTCAACACATTTTGGAAATGTGTTGCTAGCTGACTCTGGCAGTTGACATGCCTCTTCTTGCAAGAAGACGACACATCCTTCAGCTATAGTTTCTGTGTCATGTGCAAGACAGACATGCCATCTGCCAAGGCCAGATGTGTCCCTGTCTTTACATCCAATGAGCCCATCATTGTGCGACTGTTCATTGCGGGCTTCCACCCTGGTTAAAACAACTGTTTAAAGAGCATGACTGTAGTAATGGGTGTAGTAATGGATAAATTAGGTAGACTAACTGACGTTAGCAAGAGTCAACCTTGCTGACCAGTAAAATAGCTTACAGACTAGCCGGCTAATGTTAGCATGAGAAAAGCTGCAGAAATGACGATGCCAATGAAGCAACATGAATGAATTATAACAGTATGGATAGTTCCACAGATGCAGTTAGCGAAGACCTTTTCGGAACACTTACCTATCCCAGGAGCCACGTATATGAAATAGAGACATGTGGTGGACATGGAAAAGAAAAAGATAAAGGCCAAAAAGGAGCGGTTCGACACCCGCAGCAGCCGCCTCCAATTCACCATGTTTGCTCAGACCCACTTGTGTCTTGCCGATATGAATCCCATAAAATATACAGTTCGGATGAACTTCCTCCAATAAAAATTGCAATACTAAGGGTCGCTAGCTTTACTGATATGGTCACTGATATAATACCGACACAGCCCACATCGTTCGGGCAGGGATGCAGCGAAAAGGCTAGCGCTAACTAGCTATGTTAGCTAGTCAGGAAAAACCGTATGGCTAGCAATCCTGTCAAGAAATTTCCAGATCGAAAAAATACAGGCCTGCATCAGGCACTGTCAAGCTTCAAAGAACACCGTCGATTGGGCATACTGAAACCGTTAGCTAGCCAGCTACTGATATGGTAGAATAATACTATTTCCCCCTACGAATACTCATGATAGTGTTCCATGTTTGGGGCGTGTTGCGAGCTGGCCAGGCTAGGATCTCGCCAGCGACGAAGCGGGTTTAGCTTGAAAAGACCATGGGGTCTAAGCTAGCCAGTCAAACGTTAGCGTAGCTAGCTTGGGGGTGAACGTTGCCTCCTCCTCCCACACGGTCTCGGCCCACCCGGTGATGATGTTTCCAAAACACTCGCTTTGGCAAGGTACTTCCCCCTCAATCACGAGCAACGGGATTAATTCTCTCGAAGCTTTTGGCCGCGATCGTGAGTCGTCATTCTCGGGACAATTAGAACAGCGGGGTTTGGATGATAGACGTGAAAATATCCAGTAAAAAAAAAAAGGAGAAAAGAAAATCAGGTTTCGTTCCGTTTCATTTTTGCTGGCGCTGCAGACATGGTTTCCGGTGGGTGTAACCAGCCCCCTTCACCATGTCATTTGTCACCATGGCAACCGCGGGGAGTGCGAGAATTAGGAGCCGTTAACCATGAAGATGAGTTTATAGTGTCATTGCAGTCCAGACAAACACTGCATTGTCAGGGTGCAAGCTGCCTTTGAAAGGTGACATGGAGCTTCCAATCGGTAGTAACGTGAACACGCTGACAAACACACTGGCACGTTCATTTTGTCTACATTTCAATTCAAGATGGCAGGATTTTGCAGATGTGCAAGATACGGGCATCAGTGAAACACTGTATTTCTGAGTGTGCCCCTGCAGGTGAACACTCAGTATCAACAAACTACGAGTAAACATTATTTTATTGGACATCTTGTGAATTGTGTAGTCCTTCAAAAACACCACACCAAAATCTTATATGTTCCACATGGTGCCAGTAGCGTCGCCAGAATTTAATTTAGAGTTCAATGTTACCCCGGCCTGGACACACATTGTTCTAGACACTTCCCTCTGGCAGGACACTGCAAATCCTCACGCCACAAAGACAGCTGATTTCCATCTGTTGCTGACTAATGTGTGACATTAACGCACTTTTGGTCATTAAATTACACGTTGCACAATGCCCTTGAACAGTCAATCTGCTCATATGTTATTCTATTGGAAACGGGACAGTACTTGTTTTCTCTTTTTTTCTATTCGTATTTGTATTTCTGTGTTTACTCTATACACACTAAACCCTCCAAAGCTAATTCATTGTTTGTTTAAACATAACTTTCCCCGTGGGCTGTTCTCGTTACCGCCAGTAGATGGCAGTAACACGCAACTGTCTGCTATATATTGGGTGGCATCTCCACTAACTCCAGGCTGGATAGGTGGTCCTGGCAGAGGGTCAAACTGCAAGTGTATCCCTGTACTGAAGCCAAGATGTAACAATATCTTCTCCACGATTTCCTTGTTAGTCGTCATTCATCCTAATCTTGCCAAACGTTTTCTAACTACCTTGGACGTGAGGATATTGATCGCGTCACGCCTCTAAGGAAGCAAATGAGATAGTAAGGATGCATACCCAAAACGTTGCAATGAAACCTCTTTCCTGTTTGCAACAATGACGAAGCCTATTATTTATAATCTGATAATCGTGGCCACTCGGTCCTAAGTGGCGTTGCATGCTAAACTGCGAAAACATTTCACCATGGGTGCTCCCTCACAAGGCCCGATCGATCGCAAACATGACAGTGGGAAGAAAGTAAGAAATGAATTATGACAGTGGTAGGCCAACAAAATGAGCAATGACCTGATGCCAAATTTGATCCTGTCCATTAGCTAATTAAAACATCTGCGCCGCTGTGCGTGCGTGCAGCCTGGCTACAGCATCGTCAGTCAAAAGAGATCAAGGTTGAAACGGCGGGACACGGGGACACGAACCGGAAATCAAGGAAAAACGGTACGAGTGTTTTTTAGTGGATTTTCTTTGACGTTTGCATCCAAATGGATACGTTTCCGCCTATTGGAACGAAAGCACGCTCGTCGCTCCCAAACGGAACAGGCTCCTGTTTGAGAGCTTGGGGAGGTCTTTATCGGTTACTCTCTCCGTCCTTTACAGTAAGTGGTCGTCAGGTCAGAACTTCGACGGGGGCTTCACGTTCCCTTCCATCTCTCTGCGTCCTCATGAGTATTCACTGACCGCGCACATGCGCACGCAGACACACTGGACTGTCGGGCTCGTTCCCATTCTAATCACGCATTTTCTGACGCAGCACATCCAGGGAACAACATAATGGCTGCCAACCCCCTCCTCTACTCTAGCCCCCCACCCACCAGCACAATATCCAAGGTTAATGGACCATCCAGAAACGCCACTACAAAGAATGAATGCATCGATACACACCGTGCGTGTAGGTGTGTGCGCGTATGTGCGCAGAGTGTTGATGAAATATTTTGTGGAGTGACTTTTGTCTATATCAGCAGTACAGGTTTTAAGTGTCTGTCTGCCTTTTTGGGGGGTCTCAGGTTCGGACAAACGCTGGGGTCGATCTTGTCATTTTTGGAGCCTCTCTCTTTCTCCTCCATCCATTTAGCCTGTTAATGTTCGGCTGTTCAGTCATAAATAAGAGAGGTATAAAACGGATAATAGGCTCACAGAGTGACCTCGCGGACTGCGATTCAGGTTTCAAGGACTGCGTTTGAATCGGAACTGAATGCACATTCGTTAACATTTATTCACAAACATTTCCGACAATCTAAATCACGTTCTCGTATACACATTGTTGAAAAAGAGACCTACCAGAGTTCTCATTTAATACATTTAAATTAGTTTAAAATATAAGTTACATTTCCGCGCGGGTTTCCTAATAATTACATGGTCCAGGTGTAAATTTCGTCTCTAGGGTGTTACTGGTAGAAGTTCACTGTAGCTTAGCATAACCTGTTTTGCGTACTTGCAATTATCTATAAATTAAGCGTTCATGAAGGATGCATGAGTAAACCGCAGATTGTTCTGGACCACAGGTCCCTTTTAGTGGATGTTCCTGTGCTGACGCTGACTCGCGCACGGTTAAATGCTTCCGCTCTGGGAGATGTAAACAGGCAGAGGCTATTTTTGTCTGCACGTGAGCAAGCTGGAGCCGTGGCAAAAGAAGCACCCCACTCCGCTCGCTCTACCCCCCCCTTACCAAACTCCCACACTCCACCCACTCCCACCGTCTTCTCCTTCTCAAGCCGTCTCTCAGTCTCTTACTTCCGCTACAGTTTATACGCGCTGTGTCCCCCCCTCCCCACCTAAACGCCTCTTCTCTCCATAGATCCCATTACTCATCTTTTTCTTCCGTCTCCTTTTCCTTTCAGCTGCATCTCTCTCTACCTCTCTCTCACTCGTTCTTCATGCACTCAACCTGGATCTCTCACTCTCACCCACATATTGGTGCTACATTGTGCCCGGAACGGAAATCGGCGCGTGTGGAGGTGTGTGTGTGTGTGTGTGTGTGTTATGCGTCACTTAGCGGCTCACGCACCGTCTCTTAAACACGGCCGCCAAAACACGTGCCAGACAGGAACTTTCTCTCAATCGGAACCCACACACATACATACACACTAACGCTTTACTTCTGTAAAGTCATTCACATTCATTCATTGCTCTTTTGCTCATATTCCCAGACACTGGCTCATTCACACGTTTTACCCTCTCGCTTTCGAGAACCCCCTCGCCCCCCCCCACCCGCCCCAACCCACCACACACACACACACAAGTACAACAATCACAATCATTTTGAGCTACACCTCCACGTGTTCCCCGACTGGTCATCCTTGGGAGCTTCGGTGTTCTCGCCGAGGTGATTGGTGGACAGCCCCAACCTCACCCCCCCACCCTCCCTCCCCACCCCATTACATCCGTGACTGAGGGAAGAAGGAAATGTCACACTCTAATAAACAGCTGGTTTCCATGGCGATAACTCCTTGAGCCCACATGGGTCCGTGTCTTCCTTGGCTGCTCCAGCTCACACAGGAACAAGGCGCACGTGCAAGGTGAGCGTGGAGGGAGGGAGGGAGAGAGGGAAGGAGGGAGAGAGGGGAGGAAAAGAGAAAGAGATAAAGAGAAGAGGTATGAGGAAGGGTAAAAGAGGGAAGAGGGAGAGAGAGGGAGGAGAGGGAGGGAGAAAAAGGGAAGGAGGGAGAGAAGAGGATGAGTTGGAGGAGAGGGAGAGAGAGACAAGGGAGGGAGTGGAGGAGAAAGGGAAGGGAGGGAGGGAGGGGAGAGAGAGAGAGAGAATGAGAAGGGAGGGAGTATGGAGGGTGAAGAGGGAGGGAGGGAGGGACGAGAGGGAGGTTGGAGGAGAGGAGGGAGAAGAGGGAGAAAAGGGAGGGAGGGAGAGTCAACAGCAAGAACTGGGGAATTTAATTGACCCTACAGAGCCGAAGAGATTCATTCAACTCTTGCCAGTCCTTTTGTTCAGTTTTCTCTCCATTCCAATGAGCAGTAATGGCGCCCATTCATCACGAAGGAAACCACATCTGCATTAAGGCATTTATCACGTCAGGTATAATGTATATGTGGGCTTTTTTTGCAAGCAGATTGATTTCAATGAAACACGGTACATGTCGTTTTTCCCTCTGCTCTTTCTCCCAAGCCTCTACTGCCCCAACCTTTCCCACCTGTGTGTTTGTGTGGGTAAAAGTCCATGCCCTGACCTTGTCGGTTTTCACACTTTGCCATATATTATCATCGTGATTAAAATAGTTTATGGCTGACAGTAACCTTCAGCCAGGAGCCCTCTCTGAGCTCAGTAAAACCCCTCTATCACACCTCCCAGCTGCCGGACCTGCCTGTCAATCTCCCCGAGACAGCACACGCAGAGGCAGGTGCACGCACACAGACAGGTACACACAGGAGATAGACACAGACACGCACACAGACAGGTACACACAGGCAGGTGCACGCACACAGACAGGTACACACAGGAGATAGACACAGACACGCACCCAGACAGATGGACGAGGGTAGACACAGGGACAAGTCGTCACACTGACGCAGATGGAGGGACGGACGGCCAGACAAGCGGACGGAGAGGACCAGGACATAAATTCAGGGAAGGAGGGACATTGAAACACGAGGCACGGTGAGATGTACGGTGCCTGGGCAAGGAATGAGTGCAGGCAGGCAGGTTGAAAGAGATCAATCGGCCAATCAAAATGGCAGCGAAGGATCGTGCGACTAAAACAAGCCAATCAGCTTTGCACCGACATCTAGTTAGGCGCCGAAGACGTTATTGCGCAACTGTAACGTGGTTACCGCAGGGATCGGAGCAACGATGGATCGACCGTCGTCAGTCATTGAGGCATCGTACAACAAAGGGTAAAGTGGCGTCACTAGCCATCCGTCAGGAGGGTCGTGATGCGACGGTCAAAAGGAGACGTTCCGGCGTGTTCTAGAGATGCAGGTCCACCAAAGGCCATTCTCTTTTTTTCTATGTCGTTAGCAGGTGTCCTTATCGGTACAGTCGGTCCCTCTGCCCACGCGAAGGAGACGCGTGCATCCTTGGCACGACGCCAAGATTGGCGACCCATCAGGGTTTAGTTAGAATGATTCATGACCAATTTGCAGACAAGAAATTTTAATAGCCTAATGCATCTGGCAAGTCCTCACCCAATTGAAATGCGTTGAGAGAGAGAGAGAGAGAGAGAGAGGGAGTGAGAGAGAGAGAGAGTGTTCGTCTAGGAAAACTGTGGGCTTGTAACCTATCTTGTTGACGTGTAGGGCTTTCTCATAAAGCTTATTTAGAGTTTAGTGTCTTTTAGTACCCTACTATATACAGTATTTTGGGGAGGAAGCCAGGTGTTTAATACTGGAACTATAGTATTATGGGGTGTCTAAAGTAATATTACATCCCAAGAATCACACACATCTACAGATACTTTTTCCACTTGTAGTTTTACTTCGAGAACATTTTGATTCATCCAAACAAAGCATCAACACAGCAAGTAAAAGATTCTTTTTTTTTTCTTCCTTTTAAAAAACAAACAAACTACGATCACTTACATTCATGTTCAAAACAGCACCATAAACAAGTTCAGTTGTCACACAAGGTACAGTAGATAGGGCCTGATTCCACGTTGCAGCGGAACGGCGGAACGGCGGAACGTTCCGTGCGGATCCTAGGTGTACATCACGTTTCAATGCAGCCCTTTGCGATGTCTGAGGAGGTCCGTGCGCTTCTCAGGAGGCACCCTTCTGGAAAAGCATCATTTGAAAGTCCGGAGGTTTAGGTTCAGACGTTTAGAACACCATGGGCACGCGCAGTACCGCAGAATAACAACCCCCGACCCCCCCCATCTTGCCATGAGCTCCCACCCCCAGGGACCCACGATCGCAAAATATATCTATATTTTTCAAAGGATCCCTCGGAATTTCTCCTCAGTTCCTCCTCACAGGCTGAAACGCACCTGTCATGCCACAATCGGGGAGGGGGGTCGCAATTCTTTGCATACGATGCAGATATGTTGATGGCGGGGGTCTGTCTTTGGGGGCCTTCGGAGAGGGCAGACGCCAGGGTTCGGGTGGGAAACGGGCGGGGGGGGGGGGGGGGGTGAGTCTGGGTTTAGCTGTACTCATGTCACAGTACTGCAGCTGTTCTCCAAGGCAACCTAACAAAGAACCGTCGTGGTCGACCCGTTACTGTTCAAACTAAATACATAAATATGTAAGCGAATTCAGAATTCAAATCCCATGAGGATTGTCCGTCAATTCAGTTTTTAAATATTCCTCATCCCATCCCAGTGTCCTCAAAGCAACCTGGAGCAGTTTGTTGTCCTTCCTGAGTGTTTAACATGGATTAAGGAAGTGCTGTTGAGATCTATCTGCAGGTAGGTTGAGATGCGTCTCAACTCAACACGCTATTGGTTGATGTCGACCTCTTTTGTCCTGCGATTGGTTGAGCTGCTTAAAAAGGTGAACAACTGTCATTGTTGGACAAACAGTCCGAGACCCACCCCTCAATGGGTTCCACCCATTTTGTCATCTGATTCTCAAAAGAACAACGATGAGGTAAATAGTCTTTGATGTGAATCATGTGAGAAATGCCCCCCCCCCCAAATGATCCTACTTGACATAAAAAAATATGTGTCTCAGATGTACAAAACGTTAAAGAATACATTCATTGAGAGGCTGAGCGTGCGCGAGAAGGTCTCTCACGGAGCAGCAGTTTTGAGGTGGGTGGGAACTGTTTCCAGGGTGATCTCCAGGCCATCGATCTCTGTAGTCTTCTTCCCTCGAACCAGCACGCGCACGCTCTTCTTAGAGGGCGGGAGCGTCCGGGCCAGGGGGGCGTGCCCCGGCCCCGGCGGCAGGGCGGGAGCGACGCATTCCATCAGCGACAGCTGCACGGTGTTGACGTTCACGTGGCAACGGCGCGGGTACTGTTTGAAACACTCGAACGTGTCCTGGCAGCGCTCGCACGCGCAGAGGGAGGAGCCCAGGACGGCGCTCGAGGAGGCCGAGTCCGGGGCGTCGCTGATCCGCGACCGGAGCGAGCGCAGGCTGACCGCCACGACGGAGCGGTAGGAGAGGCGGCGCAGGCGGCGGACGCAGCTGCAGCGGTGCAGGAAGGCCCTCTGCAGCGACAGAAGGTCCTTGCACAGCAGATGGCGGAAGTTGGGTTTCAGGAGCAAGTACACGATGGGATTGTACAGGGTGGACGACTTGGCGAACATGGCGGGGATGGCAAACGCCATCGGAGGGATGGCGTCCATGTGACCGAAGGCTGCCCACATGGAGACCATGGCGTACGGGCTCCACGCGGCGAAGAAGCCGATGCACACGGCCACGCTCAGCTACGGAGAGGGGAGAGACGAACGGTCAGTAAGTCAGCAAGCTTGCCAACATGTGGTAGCCAATCAGAAGCTTCAAGTGGGTTGGCGAGAAAGAAAAAAAAAAAAGCGAGAGTGCTTGGGACAGTGAAATCGAAAATAAGCCACCAAAAGCCCTTTCCAAATGATACATGTTCGCCTTCCAATTTCAGCCTCTCAGCCACCCAACGTGGAAGTTCGACCTTATCGAGGCAATTGGCTGATTAGGTTGGGGTGGTCGCGGACAGTTTTTTTATTTAATGAGCTTCTCTCGGTCCACTCTCGCTGCTCTGGCCTCTCTGCCGATGCCTGCAGCTACAGCTGACATCTATCTGGGCGTGCAGGACGCCGAGGGCAGCAGCTGTTTGGGATCTTGTCCCATTATTGGTGCAAACAGACCATCCTACAGGTGTCGTCAACATGCTCTTACACCAACACCTCTCTCTCTGTCTCCCTCTCTCTCTGTCTGTCTCCCTCTCTCTCTGTCTGTCTCCCTCTCTCTCTGTCTGTCTCCCTCTCTCTCTGTCTGTCTCACTCTCTCTCTGTCTGTCTCTCTGTCTCCCTCTCTCTGTCTCTCTCTCTCTCTCTGTCTCCCTCTTGTCTCCCGCCTCCTCGCTTCCGCTACTGTCTCTCTCCTCTCACTCTCTGTCTCCCTCTTCTCTGTCTCCCTCTCGTCTGCCTTCCTCTGTCTCCCTCTCTCTCTCTCGTGTCTCCCCTCGTCTCCTCTTCTGTCTCCTCTCTAGAGGGTCGCTCTGCCTGTCTCGACGTCCGGCCTCTAATCTGCTGGAGGTCTCCCTCCCCCCGCTCAAGCGGAGCAGGGCAATACAGCAAACGGCGCTAAGTGTTACGTACTGTAAGCGAGTGATGGTCCAATGGAGGTGTTCGGCCCGGGGACGCGCTGAAGCGGAAGACGGTGCAGCTCCACCAAGGGGCAGGAGGAAGGAGGCAAGATCAGGACTTTACGCGCACCGTGGCCAAGATCTGCGTGTAGGAGGAGGTGATGACAGCGCAGGGCAGGATGTAGCAGCACACGAACAGCGCCACCGTGTAGGAGCGGGCGCCCGCATCCAGGCCGGAGAGGCGCCAGTCGATGCAGCAGGCCGTGCCGTACGGCTCGGGCCCGTAGGCCCCCCAGTGTGCGAGCGGAGGAACAGCGAACAGCCAGGGCGGGTAAGCCCCGGACGACAGGCGATTCAGGAGTGCGTCCGTAGGTCGGGCCGAGAAGCAGGGATGCTGAAGGTAGGGGGGGATGGGGGGGTGGGAGGGGTTAAAGGTCAATGTGTATGGATGCTCCCGGGTGGGGGTGGTGTCCGGTCAGACCTGGTCTTCCTAGGCTGGGCTTGCTCACCGTAGAGGGGGTAGCAGACCTTCAAGCAGCACACGGTGCTGAGGATAGTGAGGGTTGTGAGGCTGCAGATCCCAAACAGAACACCGCAGAAAGCATACAGGAGACACGCCGTCTTACCATACAACCACCTGGGATGGAGAGAGAGGGCATGGCCAACGCCCGAGAGAGTCCGATAGAAGGTTAGTGCCGTTAGAGGGATAGAGAGAAGGAGGAGAGAGAGACGAGACAGCAGAGAGAGTAGAGACAGACAGACAGCAGACAGAGAGGACATGTGGGAATGAGTAGCGAGAATGATGAGAGAGAGAGAGAGAATAGAGAGAGAAACGTCACACTCACACAGAGACACAGAGAGAGAGAGGAGAGAGAGAGAGGTAAGAGAGAGGGAGAGAGAGAGTAGAGAGAGAGAGAGGTGGGGGTGGGTGGGGTGAGGTGGGGGGGGGCAGAGGGAGAGAGAGGAGAGAGAGAGAGAGATAGGAGAAGAGACAGATGGGGGAGAAAGAGAGATTGAATTCGCTGTCACCCCAAGGCAATGTGGCTAGCGTCTCCGTGTGTTTGCTTAGTCATCTGTGTCGTAGTGGTGTGGGACCTGTGGTAGATGCTGGAGGTCACCGCCAAGGGGTAAAGGCTAAGGGTCATGCCAAGGTCGCTGACGGCCAAGTTGATGATGAAAAACTCGGCCGGTTTGAGAAGTTGCTTCTTCTTGTAGGAGACGTAGAGCAGCATCGTGTTCCCTACCAGTGAACACACACCTGTCAGAGAGTACAGACAGACGAACCGACAAGGACAGAAAGAGAAAGGAGGGGGAAAGTGAGAAGAAACAAAAGACAGCAGGCGACAGAAATAAGGGGGGGGGTGAAGGAAAGCGAGACAGAGAGAAAAGTCCTTGGAAAAGGTCCCAAAGTAGCTTTCTATTGAGAACCTAACAACAGGCACATCATCTACTGTGAACGAACAGTCAGTCAGTCAGTCAGTCTGCCAGCCAACCAGAAACTCTGCCAGCCAGCCAACCAACCATATAGCCACGAGGCGAAGGTGCGCGTGTGAAGGAGATGTGAAGAAAACGCGTATGCTTGCCTGTCAAATCAAACCTCTAGCACTGACTGACACGTGGGGCATCGGAAAAGAAAAGCAAGGAACCTTCCAGAACAACATCTTGGAGAAACATTGGATTCGAAATCATTTGTTGTGAACTGTCTCTCATTGGATATCGCAACTTCATGACGTCGGCCTTCCTACCTCACAAAACACACACACACGCACACACAGTGTATTTACCAAGTGGTAAATGACACACACCACCGTGCGAACACTCCTGTCGGACACACACAAGATGAAAGGGGCTCCCCTTGAAAGGGTGGCTGCAGAGAGAGAGAGAGAGAGAGAGAGAGAGAGAGGGAGAGAGAGAGACACAGGGGTGGGACGACTAGAGATCAAAGCCCTCACCTAGAGAGCATCAGCTAAGATCATTACAATAACTGTCGTAATCTTCATCTCTAACCACAGCAATCCAGCGGGTGACTCATTCTGCTAGTAGTAATAACATTCTGATTCATCTGCTTTGTGCTTCAGTCTCTGGGGACAAATTCGAAGGCTTGAATCAGCTTAGCCAATTGAACGGGGTACCTGTGCGTGCGTCTGCCTCCGCTTCTGTGTGTTTGTGGAAGGGGGGAGGTGGGGGGGGGGGGGGGGGGGGGGGGGGGGGGGACGACGACGACAGAGGAGAAGCGTGGAGAAGTAGACGGAGGCGAGACTCACAATGCCATCAGAAACTTGCTGATGGTCCGAATTTGAGGCAGACTCCGGATTAAAAAGTCTTAAGTGTGTGTGCGTGTGTGTGTATTGAACGAGACTCCCCAAGCAGGTCTGTCTGTATGTGGGGGTGTTTCTTGACAGCGCTGAGGCTCGGAGGTCTGTCGATTGTGATCTAGGCACGTGCCTGAGCTAAAAATAGGAACAGACCACAGGCTCAGAATCAGACTTCCTTGTCTTCCAGCTCTGATATCTCTCTCCGTCTCTCCGTCTCTCCGTCTCTCCCTCTCTCTCTCTCTCTCTCTCTCCCTCTCTCTCTCTCTCTCACACACACACACGCTTCCAGATGTCACTGCTGTTTACTACAGCCGTTGAAAGCAATTTGTCCACGGGTGTGCACGCGCATGCGACGGAGAAACATTCAGAAAACAATGACTGCTTTCAAACCATCTCGATCCATAATGCCAATCTCCACCTAGCAACGCACACGCGCGCGCCGGTACGCCACAAACGACGGGAACCCGCCACGCGGCGCCCTCGTTGCATTGTATCAGGTCGCGTTTGTATAAAGTGGTTCTCGTTCCCGCATCCCCTCCGTGAGGCAGCGCGAAACGGGGTTGCCACGGCGACTCCACCGGGTAGAGCTCGCATCAAATGGGTTCGAAGACCGAACGCGGCGGCTCGCGTTCGATCGCAGCTCAAGCCCGTTTCTGCGAGACTTCGTTGGACGGCCCTTATGTGACATGATCTCCGTCAGGAACGCGCTCGATTTATCGTGCTTAATTCAGGAACACTATCCAGGGGTTGATGTATGGAGTTCGGTGTCATGAAGTGCACCAGTGACTTAACATGCATCCGTTCAGACCAAGGCGCCGATGACGTCCACGGACAGGAGGTCTCGGAAGCGTACTCACCGAATATAGAGTAGATCACGGCGACGGCGAGGTCCGCACCTTCTGAGATGTTGGAGTGGAAGCTGCTGTTGTCTGCAAGCCACCCCATCTGTTGTTAGGGGAACACACACACGCACACGCACACACACACATCTGTTTGATTTGTACCTACACACCACACACGTAACAGCCGGCGCATAGTTCGTGGACAGAAGCCACAATGGTTGTTTATATTCCCGCTCTCGGCTCTCCAACAGCTCAATCCCTTTCGGTGTATGTGGAGTTCAGAGGTCACTCGGGAAAAAAAGTCATTACCCCGATAGTGACCCATCTTAGGTCAGCCTAAACATGAAACTTGCCACGAGCTGCAGAACCCCCCCCCCCCCCCCCTCCTCCCTCCCCCTTTCCCCCCTCCCCCCCCCCCTCCCCCCCCCCCTACAGAGACTGAAAGCAGACCGATGTCACGACCACGAAAGCAGACCCTGCACACGTTTGAACAGTTTACTCGCCGTTTGAAATGAGCACGCTGGACTTGCTGGCGTGCTCAGGCAGTCTTACGTCTTGGGCGTTCTCACAGGGCTACTGAGAGTGAATGAATACACGCGCGCGCATGAGTGAGTGTGCCTGCATGGATGAGTGATGCTTGGAACAAATGTTAAAAAAAGGAGTACAGCAAGGGGGGGGAAGAGGGATGAGAGCGTGGCCTCACCGAGGAAAAGCGACTTGCAAACCTCTTTACCCATGAAGCTCCAGGCAGCATGAGCGTGCTCAGTGTGTGTGTGTGTGTGTGTGTGTGTCAGAAAGCCCATTTGGGATCTGGTCATGTTTTCTGAGTGAGAATAATCAATTTGCTGTCCACAGGCAGCTCAGATTCATCAACGCTTCTAATGCACTCCTGCAAACTGCTGACGCCCTCTAGATTGTCCAACCCCCCCTTCAGCTGAGACATCCCTACCCCTGAATTTGACCCCCCCCCCAATAGACTATACCCTCACCCCCCACCCCACCCCTGTCTCCCACCCCACCCTCACCCGTCTCCCACCCCACCCCTCACCCCTGTCTCCCTCCCCACCCACCCCTGTCTCCCACCCCCTGTCTCCCTCCCCACCCCACTAGCAGCCTTCAGCGTACATGCACTAGGAAAGTGCTAATACAAACGTCAAACTTGAACTTGAGTGAGCTTCCCGCACGCAATACAGTGAAAAGGAAACAACCATTTTGGATGGAGAAATCAAGCGGGGGGAACGACTCAGATCAAAGACAGCTCCTGTCAAAGTGATTGGTTTGGGCGGGCTTTGAAACCCCAACGCAGCCAGTCTGCTTATCTATGCAGCACGCTACAAAACTAATTATACCTTACATTACCTCCACTGAGTTAATGTGTCAGCATGGAAGCTTTCAATATTCCCTAAACGCACACACACACACACATACATGCACAAAAACACAAGATTTAATTTGAATAAGATTGGTTTAGGCGTTGGAACTATACTCAGTATTCACCCCAACTGGTGTGCTAATTAAAAAAAGCTCAGAAGGGCAAAAAAAAAAGAGAAGAAGCGGTTCTTCAGCGTAGTTTGAGAAGCATAAAGAGAAGGCGGTGTTAAATATACACTTGGCATTTGGTTCTATCATCAATGTGTTCACACTCTTCCCTCAATTAATACATGTCGTTTCACACGCGTAAAAGCTAAACTATCAGATGGCAAGATGGTCTCTTTGCGTTTAAAATATGTATTCTTAACAACTTTGGCACCGCCCGCTGCTTTTTATTAAAAGGTGGGATCAGACCCCAAATCAGCATCGCAAGCGGAGAGATAGGATGATGAAATGACAGAACACAGTCAGTTGATGTATTGGAAACTCAAGCCTTGTGTTCAAATGGGCACTTTTTTCTGACTGATTTCAATAAACGGCTCAAATGAGCAGCTGGTTAGGTGTAAGGCTGCCTGAAGCTAGCTAAGCTAGCTTTAGCTAGTGGACACACCTGGGCCATAGTAGGTCTTTGTGCTGGTTCTGTTATTCCTCTCTGAACTTTCGGCACTAAGTTTCACAAGGTTAGTTACGGATTTCGTCTTTGAACGAGGTCGCAGAATTGTATAACTGTATATACATATCCATGTACAACGTTTGTTTCGTGTACATATGCTGCTATTGTACACGTGTGTTATCTCCCCAGAGCGGATAGCTGTGCGCCACGGTTATCGGAACTTAGATTTCTTTCTGGGTTGAGACATTGAATCGAGTCGAACTGAATGGAATTTGTGTGTGGTTGCACATCGCCTGCCGTAAGCAGTCAGTTCAAAGTGAAGTTCGGACCTTGCTAAAAAGAAACAACTATCTACAGTATGACAAATTGCCGAACTCCAAATACGAAAACTCCCCACAGCTATGACGGTTGAGCGTCACTAAAACGCTCAAGCGCATAAGTGTGCGCGTCTATTTAAAACTAATAAAATCCCCCATTAGCTGATGAAGTAGACCAGAGTACCCGGTCCATCGCATCCGGACCAATAAGATGGTTGGGCCAGAGCTGTTAAACAGAGGTTGACCTCATGGCCACTTAAAGGCAGCTGGAGGGAAGGCAAATGTTGAAATGGTATTTAATTCAAGGCAGTCCAAACGTCTATATACTGATATGAGCGATACATGAACTGCAGTGTCCGTGTGAGTAGGTCGAGTTGCTCCCCGTGTCAAATCAGAAGAGATGTGCACGCTGACCTGAGACGCGGTGGAACACAAAGGAGAAGACATTGGCTTCACGGGCGAGAGCAATTCAACCTCACTCGCTTTCAAACACGAGCAAAGGACCGAGTGAGAAAGGAGTCCGTCAGGTGAATAGATGTTAGAGCATTCAGCATGCAAAACACAGTCAGCGTTTGACAGACTGGTATTTTTGGATCAAGTTAGCGAGAGATACTTTTAACATATGACACTCGATGTGTTTTCCGAAGTATGACTGGTGCTTGCACAGCAAAGTTCAGTCTTTAACCATAGTTGAGACTGGACAGAGTTCACGGTACCGTTATTTAAATGAGGCGATCGAAGTATCCGCAGCAAGTGTGTTGGAACTCGATGCCAAGCGAACGATGATCAATTGAATCATTTGTTTCAACGGAGTAGAATCAATAGTTGCGAAGCGCACCGAAACCAGTGATAAGCCTTGTCATTCTGCCACAGGCTACACCGACTGACACCGACCAGACACGGTGATTACGCACGGTGGAGTAACGGAATTAAATTGCCCGGTAAAACCATCTCTTTCCCAGTTTCAGGGCGTTACCATGCAGCATATGCAACACTACCTTTAACTTACATTTCTATAAAAAAAAATAGATCGTACGTTTTGCGTACAAGACAAAATAAAATACAGGAACGTATAGACTTGATCAGCTTTTCACGCCACCCATGCCTGACACTGCTCTGTCCTGGTTTGAGCCATCACCTGTGGCTAAATACACCTACTCGTTCAACATGACACCCCACTTTACATAGTCAAACTCTGTGTTCAGACAGTCAGTTGAACGTTACCTCTTGTTTAACGGTCGGTCCATGAATCCCCATCCGAAACGAGAGCACAACTCTTGGCGCGGCGCGAGGAAGACGCGCTGAAAGTTCCTTCACAGGCTAAATCCTGCCATGCTCTAAGTAGATACCGGCGCGTGTGAGAAAGAGAATTCTCTTCACCCAATATATAGTCCACGCAAGGAGAGACGGGGAAACATCAGCGAGTAGCTTGTATACCTTAGTTATTTGGCTTGCGCGCATGGCCATGCAGGGGGTCAGCTTTACCGCACCGTGTCCAAACTGCCGAGTAGACGAGGGGGCGGGCGCACTACAGTATTTGAAGGGCTCCGGGGCATGCCCATTGCAAGCGAGCGTCCACGGGTACCCATGGTGGATATTTGATTGGAAACGCTTCGTGCGTAACTCCAGAAACCTTATTGTTTATTCTGACAAACTGCATCTAATTACCTTTCCGATGGGGAAACAGGCGTCCTGGAACTTGTTTCAATGCTTTCGAGCTGCCGGTGGGCAATGTAATAAAACTAACCAGCGTCTCTCAGACCGGAAGGAAATGAGGTATAGCGACAAAGGAATAGACTTTGTCTACTTATAACTGAACGTGGCTGTGGTGAGGAAATTACATGTTGGCTTAGATAGGAAACACAAGAGAAAGGCAAAGGAAAAACCTTTCAATATTACATTTTTTTTTAGATTGAAAATGGTTCGATGGATATTGTGCAGCTTAAACTGTCAGCGCAGAAGGGAAGAACGACTCTAGAAGCTGCGAGCGGCTCCTGAGAAGAAGTTGAATCCGTACATCACTGGTGATTACTGTCGTGATTGCTTGACAGGTTTTAAGTGGCTCCTCCCTTGAGTGGGAGGTTCAGCTTTCCAACCTCCAATCAGCGCTGGCCTGTCATACTCCGTACGTCAAGTCGGTCACGCTCTGAGAATGATTAAGCCCTGCGCGTTGGGGAAGGGGGGGAGGGGGGGGGAGTGAGAGTCCTCCAAATCAATTAAAGTGGTGAAGCTACGAGGAGTTAGCCAAGTGAATGAGAATGAGCTCAGGAGAGAATAGCGGGAGATGATTGGTTGAGCCGGGACTTGGGGAGAGGAGCCATACTCCAGACTGTGAAGGTCCTCACCTGGCATCCTTGCTGAGCAGCGAGGCAAGAGGCAAGGACGGTACGGGCCTGACACCCGGAGTCATGGATCGAAACACTCGCGCTCGCTGTGCCAGGGAGCAGCGCTCAGAGCGAAGGTCTGGACTAGACGATGACACGAGCGCTTTGCTTCGTCTCCAAGACAGAACGTCGGACATGGACATCCGCACGAGCGGTATGAAGACATCGCATTCTCCGCCGTTCATCTTGGGACGAGGAAAGAAAGGATTTTTACCGAACAGCGACGAAAACAAGAGTCAAAGAGACACTGGTGTCTGTGTGGAGGTCTTCGTCTTCAAAAAGATACAAATGGGGACGTCTATTCAACAGAGAATGGCCTTTATC
This sequence comes from Plecoglossus altivelis, assembly GCA_036571765.1. NCBI lineage: Eukaryota > Metazoa > Chordata > Actinopteri > Osmeriformes > Plecoglossidae > Plecoglossus > Plecoglossus altivelis. The sequence continues at coordinate 7,087,830 of BROE01000026.1, forward strand.
CCTGGAGGACAGGGGAGATGTGGAACACACCCTGCAGAAGGCAAACTGGCTCACTGAAGACGACACTTCACGCCACCTGTCATTGGTTACATTTTTATTTCCTATTTACAGTAGATTTGTTATAAATATAATACGTCATTTCCAGAAAAGCAGTTGAGTAAATACATACATTTAAATAACAGCTTGATCACAAGGTGGGCGGGGGAGGGAGGGGGAGGGCCCAATGAATTGGATTGGGATGGGATATAGATTGCGTTTTTTTTCTCTTTTTTTTTTTGTAGTACAAAATGTAATGCGTGCACGTGGATTTGACCCGGTCTGAAGGGACAGACCGAGAGGACAGACGGGCAGACAGACAGACTGGGCGGGCAGTATCTTAGGAGCTGTGTGTGGAAGCCTTTCAGGACATAGTGGTCAACAGTCACCGTCAGAAGTCACTTGAGAGAGTTCAGGAGGAGGCGTGGCTTAACAGGGACAAAGAGGGAGGGGGGACCCCTACCCCCCTCCCCCCGACCGCGCTGAGGGGCAGAAGAACGGCGCTCCGCTCCAGGTCGCCCAGGAAGTGATGGCGCTGGGCCGGTTGCCGTGGCGACGACTCCGCGCTCCACCCCTTAATTGAATTCCGGTGCTCGAGGAAGCCGGCAAGAAAAGACAAACAGCCCTCAGGACCCAGATGCTGCTTTGGAGAGAGGAGGAGGGAGAGGGGGGAAGGGGGCGGGGCCAGTGTCTGCATCACGCTCCCTCGTCTCACAGGTTTGGCTCCAGTAGAGTCCAACCTGGTCGTCCTTTATGGCGGGGAGGGAGTGGCTTGTTTCACGTCGAGTCAGGTTCAGTCCGCGCAGGCGAGCATGAAGCTTTCCTGCTCCTGAGACGTCAGACACCAGGTCCATCTGCTGATGCTCACCACCTCGACCGCTTCGTCTCCAAACAGACCTCGTTAAATACACTTTAGAAATGTTATTAAGAAATACAAAACAACTGCTTTCCTTTGTCCGGTATTGAATATTATTCGGGATGAGATGGGGGAAGGGGGCAGGGCGTCAAGTTTCCAAGAGGGCGTGAGGGTCTTTTTCCGAGGGCGTGGCTCTCGCGACGCCTTGCTGATGATTGGTTAGGTGACTGGGGGCAGGGGGAGGAGCCTAGGGTGCTCTCGATGATGATTGGTTGGGTCACTTGTGGAGGGGGAGGAGCCTAGGCGCTGTTGATGATGATGAGGGCGGGGGGAGCCGTCTGCTGGCTGGTCTCGCACACGGAGCCCTGGTCGGACAGCTTGGCGAAGACGCGGGGCGTGCCCAGGTTGTAGACCCCCGCGTGGAGGAAGCAGGCTCGCAGGGACACGCGCATCACTTCCTGTGCCTTCAGCTGCAGCTTGTATTGAGTCTGGCCCAGCCATGTGAAGGACCCATGGACCTCAAAGGACTCTGAACTGAAAGGAGAAGATGAGAGGATTATGGGGAGATCTGGGAAGGAGAGAGGTAGAGAGAGAGAGGTAGAGAAAGGTAGAAAGAGAAGAGGAGAGAGAGGTAGAAAGAGAAGGATAGAGAGGGAGAGAGAGAGAGGTAGAGAGAGAGTTAGAAAGAGAAGGAGGGAGAGAGGTAGAAAGAGAAGGAGAGAGAGGGAGAGAGAGAGGTAGAGAGAGAGGTAGAAAGAGAAGGAGAGAGAGAGGTAGAAAGAGAAGGCGAGAGAGGGAAAAAGAGAGGTAGAGAGAAGGAGAGATAGAAGTGAGGGGTAAACGCACCTGGTTAGTTTATGTTGTAAGTCTATGAAGACTTCAACTTGGGCCAGCGAGCAGTTGGACAGGGTCAGAGTGACTGGTACCATACAAAGACTAAAAGGTGAGAGAGAAAAAGGGGGAAAAAAAACAGAAAGAGGAAATGACACGCGCAACCCAACGGAAACACAGCCAGGTGAAGGGTCACCTGTCATCTTTCAAAGTCTTTATCCTGATCCCATTAGACTGAAATAATGGGCCGCGTTTAATTAAATTGTCAAGGCATCAATTTAAGAAGCGTTGAGAGAAACCATGTATAAAAAAAGCAATAGAGATAAGTAAAAGCCCTGGGCCATCCAAGCAGGGCGGCCGCACAGCAGAACGTGGCATTTGGAGTCACAAGCCCCGCTAAGGCCTGCAACATGAAATCCTGCCTGATTCTTGAAAGCAAAGAGAATAAAACGAGACATAATTCAGCTCTGCCCTGAAACGCGTCGAAAGCCCCGTCACTTTGTCTTTGTGGGACCGTCCTTCCATGGTGACCATGTTTTCTAGAGCTAGCTAGCTGGAAGGGCCTTACAGAGGAGGGAGGGAGGCTATGGGGGAGGGAGGCTATGGGGGAGGGAGGGAGGCTATGTTTGGGAGGGAGGCTAATGGGGGGGGACTGAGGGAGGCTGGGGGACTGAGGGAGGCTTTGGGGGAGGGAGGGAGGCTATGGGTGTAGAGCCCAGAGTATAGCCGCTTAGACAGGGTAGCCAGGGGCTCTTCACGCCTGGGTTCCCCCCATCCATCCACCCGCGACGTAGTGCCACCCCCCCTCCACCCTGCCATCCAGCCCCACAGAGCCCCCTGCCATCCAGCCCCACAGGGCCCCCTGCCACCCCCCCTCCACCCTGCCATCCAGCCCTACAGAGCCCCCTGCCATCCAGCCCCACAGAGCCCCCTGCTCCAGATGTGTCCTGTGCCTGGAGGGAGCAGAAGCAACAGGCCTTGTGTTCCGCTGTGGTCACTGCTGCACTGGCGGGCACTGGCTCTTTCTTCACACATCAGCATGAAGTCCCCTTGATCCGACAGTCTTCCTTTGGGGCACCATGTCCACTCCTGCTTGTGGGATTATGCTGTGTGTGTGTGTGT
>BROE01000026.1:7090805-7101757 GCA_036571765.1 Plecoglossus altivelis
TGTGCTTTGAGGAGGCTATGGGGGAGGAGGGAGGGCTATGGAGTGAGCTATGGGGAGGGAGAGGTTGATGCTATGGAGGGACTGAGGGAGGCTAGGGTTGAGGACGTTATGCTATTGGTGTAGAGCCCAGATTAATAAGCCGCTTAGACAGTTAGCCAGGTCTTCACGCCTGGGTTTCCCCCTGCACCACCTCCAACCCCCTTCCCCCCTACACCCTTGCATGCCAGCCCCACAGAGGCCCCTGCCCATCAGCCCCACAGGGCCCTTCCCTCTCACCCCGCCTCCACCCTTGCCATCCAGCCCTACAGAGCCCCCTGCCATCCAGCCCCACAGAGCCCCCTGCTCCAGATGTGTCCTGTGCCTGGAGGGAGCAGAAGCAACAGGCCTTGTGTTCCGCTGTGGTCACTGCTGCACTGGCGGGCACTGGCTCTTTCTTCACACATCAGCATGAAGTCCCCTTGATCCGACAGTCTTCCTTTGGGGCACCATGTCCACTCCTGCTTGTGGGATTATGCTGTGTGTGTGTGTGTATAGTAGTAGGGTAGTAGTGTAGGATGGGTTTGAGGAGGTGTGCAAGGCTGTGCAAGGCTGTGCAAGGCTGTGCAAGGCTGTGTAAGGCTGTGCGTGTGTTACCTGCTCTGTGAGAAGGGGTGGCTGTAACTGTCAGGGTAGTGCAGGTTGCTTTGGATGAGGTGGGGGAGCTGTGCAAGGCTGTGCAAGGCTGTGTAAGGCTGTGTAAGGCTGTGCGTGTGTTACCTGCTCTGTGAGAAGGGGTGGCTGTAGCTCTCAGGGTAGTGCAGGTTGCTTTGGATGAGGTTGGCCAGCTGCTCCATCGAGGGTCTGGTCATGGGAGGAGGCAGCTCCGGCTTGAACCTGAGCAGCACCATCTCCTGTGCTTCCTGGAGCACAAACAGCACAGCACACCGTCTGAGCAGGAGCCCGACCAATCACAGGGAAGACTGCCATGTCTAGCCCGTCAACCGACGCCCTACAATGCTGTGTGTGTGTGTGTGTCTGCTTGTGTGTGTGTATGTGTGTGCTTGTGTGTGTGTGTCTGCTTGTGTGTGTGTGTGTGTATGTGTGTGTGTCTGCGTGTGTGTGTGTGTGTGTGTACCAGAGGCTCTCTGTAAAATGAGAAATCTCTTATTACATGGAAACTCCCCACCACAGACACGAGCGAGAGGAAGTGTATTCGAGAACAGTCTTGTTTGCGTGTCAGCGAGTGTGTTTTCCACCACAATGAGCCACGCCCTCCGCCCGCACAGCCCCTTTTCCCCAGCAGCCAGACGAGGGTGGCCCTCCCCTGTCTGCGAACATCCCAGCGTAAGACACAGGACTGAGTCATCCCTCGAAATACTTCACCTGTATAGCGAGAGAAGCCCCGCAAAATGGCCTTTTTACGGAGAGTTCATTGAAAAAAACGAAGCCTCGGAGAGCGGGTTCCGTGACTGTACGAGGGTTCTGTGACTGTACGAGGGTTCTGTGACTGTACGAGGGTTCTGTGACTGTACGAGGCACTTCCAAGACAGCTCGATGGGAGGCGAGCCGCTGGAGAGAGACTGGGTGAGCCGGTGAGGTGAGCCGGCGTGCGCGGAGACCAGACAAGTTTTTCCTGCTTGCCCATGAATGAGCGCAGGACACTGTTGCTATGCAACCACAGGAAGTTGTGTGCGTGCGTGTGTGTGGTGTGTATGTGTGTTTATGTGATGAAGTGTGGGGGTTTGTCCAGAAATAGGTGCCGGACACTAATGTGGTCTGGCCTCATGGTGGTGGAGGAGGGAGGGGAGAGAGAGAGGAGGAATGAGGAGAGGGAGGAGGAAGGAGAAGAGAGGGAGGACAGGAGAGGGAGGAGGGAGAGAGGAGAGGGAGGACAGGAGAGGGAGGACAGGAGATGTGGAGGACCAGGAGAGGAGGAGGAGAGGAAGGCAGGAGAGAAGCAGGAGAGAAACAGGATATGCGCAAGAGAAGCAGAGGAGGAGGAGTTAGGAGAAGGAGGAGGATTGATTGAGGAGGAGAGAAAGTCTGAGGACAGTGGTGGCAGACATCACGTTCCTTCTCCATCCGCCAGGCAGAGCTATATTTAGAGCCACGTGAGGATTTCAGCGATATTGAAATTACGCAGTTGGGCAAAACGATAGCTTTTATCTCACATGGGGGTTTGTATGAACGGTGCTGGCTCGCGTCTGCACGCCATCATTACCATCCCATACCCCACGCAGAGAAGATACACAGAGAAGTCAAACTGAGCGCAAAACATACCCACCCACACACACACCCACCCTCTAGTACACCCCCCCTCGCCCCACCCGCTTCTCACACACCACACACACACTCACATAGACACACACACACACACACACAGCATGAATGGCTCAGAAGAATCCCTTCAGAATGGCTTCGTATCAGTGGACTAAGTTAGGATGGGAGCCTCTTAAAGAACATTAATGACCGTGTGTGTGTAGGCTATATGTGTTATTGTCTGTGATGAGTGGATCCATTATGTTGTATGTGAGCTTGTGTAACCTGTGTTTTTTTTTTGTGTTTTTTTTGTGTTTGTGTGTGTATGGGGGGGGGTAGGGGAGAGTGCACTGCTGTGCTGTGACAACAGTGAATGGATGAAGGGACACACAGCATCCATCCAACAACATCTTCCACTCAGAAAGGTGAAGCTCAATTAGCTAAAGGGAGATATGAAAGAAGCCCCTTACTCCCTTGCTCTTCCCCCCCCCCTCCCCAACGCTAAGGCCACTCTAATAGTTTGTTGTTCCACCAAACTGCAGTGCATCCATCTTCATGAAGAGCTTAACTTGAATCTACAGGGAATGTGACTTTGGAAAGGGTTATTTTAATGGAGACGGAGAGAGAGAGAGGGAGAAATAGAAAGAAAGGGAGAGAAAAAGAGAGAGAGAGAATGACACAATTTGAAGAAGGTAGGACACAGAAGAGAGAGAGACACAGAGAGAGGATACACAGAGAGAGAGAGAGCGAGAGAGAGAAGATGCAGTAAAACGATTGTTTGAGAGTAAGAGACAGATATCCACACAGCGATGAGAGAGAGAGACAAGACACAGAGAGAAAAAAGACAGAGAGAGATGAATGGAGAAAGAGAGAGACAGAACACAAAGATTTGATGAGAGAGAGAAAGATTTGATGAGATGAGAGATTATGCAGAGAGACAGATGAGAGTAGACAGAAGAGAGAGACACACACAGAGAGACAGAAAGAGATCTGGGGTGGGTGCCAAGAGTCCTGGTCCTGAGGACAGACAGTGGGGGGAAAAGAAAGGGAACTTGCAGCACTGGGTCAGTGCCCATAGAGGTTGGTTACCACCCATCCACTCCCCCCTTGCCCCCCCCAAAACCTGCCTGTAACCCCCCCCCCCCTACCCCACACACACACCTCCCACCCACAAGCAACTCTGACTGGGTCAACTCCCAGGACAGCGGCAGCACCTCCAACCACTGTGTGTTTGGCAGCGGGCCAGGGAAGCACTTATCCTGGGCTGTCAGGGCTGGCCCCTGGGTGGGTCTGGAGGGAAGAGTCGCTCTCTGATGGAAGATCAGGGGGGCTTAGGCTTAGCTGCTGGGGATGTGTGGGGGGGGGGCTTAGGGCCTCTCAGTATAAACGACCTCTCCTCCGCAGTGGGGGGGGGGGGGAGGGGCGTGTTCTGATTACAGGCGTCGGCCCTTCCGTTCCAGCCATGAAGGGCAGCACTGTTCCTGGTGAACTGGAAGCCAAGCTTGCGTGCGTTGGTGTTCCCGTACCTCTTTCTGTGTCAGGGAGCAGGCCTCTTTGCCGATGGTCTGCAGACCCACGTGGAGCTGCCCTTCCAGGATTCGCTGCTTGTTGTCCTCGACGACAAAAGCCTGCGATCGCAGCGAGATGAAGGTCGCGTGTAAAAAAGACTGAAAAAGACTAGAAATACGCTGATCTGAAAAGCAGCATGGAAGACAGGGGGGGGGGTTTCGCACCTTCCAGAGGACAATGATGTCGAGGTCCACCTCGCTGCACTTCCTGACGATGGCGGTGGTGTCGTCCGGGACCACCCCCTGGCTCCTGGAGTGGGAGAACGACCCCCCGGCTGCCGCGAGCGGCGTTGCCGCCGCCCCCCGCCGCGACTCCGAGGGCTGACGTCGCCGAAAGAAGAAGTCGGCGCAGGGAGTGGTGGAGCTGATGATCTGGGGGGAGAGGGAGACAGAGAGAGAGACAGAGAGAGACAGAGAGAGAGAGAGAGTCAGAGAGAGAGAGAGAGAAACAGAGAGAGAGAGAGACAGAATTATGAAGTCAGTAGGGAAACAGTAGAGCGATTCCACAGAAACGATCGAATGCAGGACGTACAATAGAAACGGGTGGTTATTTCCCTCCGTGTAACATACCTGTTCATTTCCAAGATTCAGATCAGCAAAGGTGAACCTCCCAGCCACACTGGCACCTGCTAAAAAGGCACAAGTGGGAACGTTCTATGGCGAGTCTAGCAGCAGACCATGCTGACAAGGGAGCGAACCCAAATGGCTGTGTAACGTGGTGGCTGGCGGTCCTTTACCTGGCTGGGGTTTGCAGCGCAGTGCTCTGAAGCAGAGCTTGGCTCGCTCCCTGCTCGTCAACTTGCAGTCTGGAAGGAGGGAGAGAGAGTCAATGAGAGACATAAGACATGCGCGTGCATGTGTGTACGTGCATCAGATGCATCAGATGCCTGCTTCATCTGAGAGCCTTAGACAGACTGCTTCTTCACAATCGACGAGAGGAGATTCGTTGAGGAAACACATTGCGGAAAAGCCTTGCAAGTATCTTGACGTGACTCAGAAGGGCAAACTATTCGCATGCTGTGGGAAACGTCCACGAAACAATATGAAAGGTTGGTTCAAATGTGTGTGTGTGTGTGTGTGTGTAGGGGGGGGGTCGATTTTAAAATCTCTCCCAGGGCCCTTGGGGTTTAGTGGCCCCAAAATGTATCAACGTTTTCGTTTTGTGGGGGACCCAAACCAATCGCGGGGGCCCCTAAACAAATGTTCAGAGTGTTTATTGGCTCAGGCCTGAGCAGCTTCCTGAAGACACGTGACGATCAGCGCTCCTCTGCGAGGCCTCGACTCTGTCAGCAGTTCCCCCTCACGTACAGCTCCACGCCGCAGAGCCCTGGCGTTGGAATCAAAGCCGCCGCTCGCCGTCCTTGGTATTGGAAGACGTGTGCGTATATTAGCCCTGGCAGGAAGCTAATAAATATTTGACCTGTTGCTGTTGCCTATTGGGGGCAGCGGATCCTCTTGTGATGCCTGCTACGAGCTAATTGAGTTCAGGGAAGGATATTGCACAGGTGGAGGGTTGATGAGGGAGGGAGACAGCGAGCGAGAGAGAGAGAGATATAGAGATGGAGAGAGAGAGACGGAGAGAGAGAGAGACGGAGAGAGAGAGAGAGATGGAGAGACGGAGAGAGAGAGAGAGAGAGAGAGATGGAGAGAGAGAGATGGAGAGAGAGAGGAGAGACGGAGAGAGAGACGGAGAGAGCGAGAGATGGAGAGAGAGAGATGGAGAGAGAGAGAGGAGAGACGGAGAGAGAGAGTGCAAGAGAACGAGTGATCGGTTGCTTGTGTGGACAGGAGAGGGGAGCTATCGACGGGATGAGGGAAGGTGTGGAACATCGAGCGGTCCTGCCGAGGCGCTAATTAGTCCGTTAGCGGCCGGCGCGGGCCCAGCGCCTGACCTGCCGTCCGTTCGCGTCGCCGGGCAAATCACTACAGCGACCCCCGATGAGTCATGTTTCGTTGGGACCGTCTGATTAGTCCACAGGCTCCCCTGGGTAACTTTGATCAGCGCTGGGCATGTGCGAGCGAGCTGAACGGTGATCAAATCTAAAGGCAGACCTATATGTGTGCGAGCGCGTGTGCCTCACTCTGTAATGGCCACACTGAAAGTATATGGCACTTTGGCCCAGAGAGGAGAGAGGGGAGAGAGACATGTCCGCTGAGTGGGTCTGTACGTGCGTCTCCTATAAAGTACTTTTGGGGAGCTGTGTGGAGAGGAGGGAAACAGCTGAGCTTGGCCATTTGCCACTTCCCCAGCCCAGCTATCCAACTCCACTCCACTTCCCCAGCCCAGCTATCCAACTCCACTCCACTTCCCCAGCCCAGCTATCCAACTCCACTCCACTTCCCCAGCCCAGCTATCCAACTCCACTCCACTTCCACAGCCCAGCTATCCAACTCCACTCCACTTCCCCAGCCCAGCTATCCAACTCCACTTCCCCAGCCCAGCTATCCAACTCCACTCCACTTCCCCAGCCCAGCTATCCAACTCCACTCCACTTCCCCAGCCCAGCTATCCAACCCCACTCCACTTCCCCAGCCCAGCTATCCAACCCCACTCCACTTCCCCAGCCCAGCTATCCAACCCCACTCCACTTCCCCAGCCCAGCTATCCAACCCCACTCCACTTCCCCAGCCCAGCTATCCAACCCCACTCCACTTCCCCAGCCCAGCTATCCAACTCCACTCCACTTCTCCAGCCCAGCTATCCAACTCCACTCCACTTCTCCAGCCCAGCTATCCAACTCCACTCCACTTCCCCAGCCCAGCTATCCAACTCCACTCCACTTCCCCAGCCCAGCTATCCAACTCCACTTCCCCAGCCCAGCTATCCAACTCCACCTCCACTTCCCCCAAGCTATCCACTCCACTCCACCCCCCCACTATCCACTCCACTCAGGCATTTGTTGGTATCTACGGTTGTGTTCCAGGTAACCAACCGCATCGCCATCAGGTCACCACGACAGAAGAAACACCTCCTTCTCACTTGCACTCCTCAAAACGACGTTTCATAGAGTCCGGAGGTGTCAGATAATGGAATCACTCATTGTTGCGCAGCGCACAAAATCCGCCTGGATTAAGAATGGAATCTGAGTAGAAAGAGACAGACCATAGGGGGGGGGGGCAAGAGGGGCGAGAGAGGAGAAGGGGGGAGAAGAGTAGAAGAAGGGAGGAGAGGGAGAAGAGAGGAGGGGAGGCAGAGAGGAGAGAGAGAGGGAGAGGAGCGGAGAGAGGATATAAGAGAGAGAGGAGAGAAGGGAGGAGAGAAGGAGAGAGGTGTGAGGTGTAGAGGAGAGGAGAGAGGAGGAGAGAGAGATGGGAAGTAGAAAGGGGGGATAGAGAGAGACGAGATAGCGATGAAGAGAGCAGGGGGGATTGAACCGAGTAGAGGAGAGACCAGAAACAATGCAAATATGGCGTTCCTGAGGGAGGAGGGAGTTCAGGTCATCTTCAGCAGAACGTCTGCCAACAATACCACACACCATACCACCACACTACACACACACACACACCACACACAACCACACACCAGCACACAAACACCACACCACACACACAACGCAACACACCACACACACACACACACACACACACACACACCTTTATCCTCTGCCAGGTTTATGCACTTGTGCAGACGCCAGTGTCTGCTGCTGCTGGACACCTGGGCTATGTGGAACTCACGCACGCCCGCTTCATTCTGCAGAGGACGAGAGGGGAGGAGGGAGGAAGAGGAGGAAGAGGAGGGAGGAAGAGGATCAGCATCGGGGGCATCACAACATCGGCATGCGAACACCATCCCACTGTGTGGAGTGCATCTACCTGTCGCAGAGTGGGACGCACGCACACGCACAGCGAGCATGAAACCTACCAGCAGTGTGTTTCGGGGCGTGTGTGTGTGTGTGTGTGTGTGTGGGGGGGGCATGTGTGTGTGTTTGGGCGTGTGTGTGTGTATGTCGGGGGGGGTGCAGGTGTGTGTGTGTGGGGGCGTGCCTGCTCCCCCCCCTCCCCCCCCCAACAAAAAAAAGCAAAACACAAGCTGACCGTGTTGATGTTTTCCACGTCGACGAACACCAGCATGTCGCCGTTCCTCCCTTCCTGCTCCCCCTCCCTCGCCTCCCCCGCCTCCCCCGCCTCCTCCGGCAGAGTGTTGCTGCGGCAGGCGGTGGCTCGCACGGCCAGCGAGCGGCTGGCGCAGATGAACACGGTGTGACGCAGCACGCGGTGGCTGCAGGGGGAGAGGGAGGGAGAGGGGGGAGAGAAGTATGAGTGCGTATCTAGGGAGGGATTCAACACGTCGCGCTGCTCTGCATGTGACCTGGGGGGCCGCAGACGGGCTGGGGGGCTCCTCTGGGACGGAAACGACACAACGCGGGAAAAGACAAAGGAAAAATACAATAAAAAAAAGGATATTTTCACGATTGAAATCAGTTTGTTCAAAGAGCAGTGGATGATCTCCTTGCCTGTTACTATGAGCGATCGTTTGACGCTTCAAAAGGAAGAAACCACTTCAAGGAGTTGATTAACCGGCTGAAACGTGGCTCCAAAATGGATCTTTCTCTTCCTTCATTTGAATAAGTAGTCTAATAATAAGTAATAAGATAATTTTTTTTAAGAACAAGTAGCGGGGTTTTTTTTCCCTTCGTAAAGTTAACATTTTCCGCTACCAATACCTGTATAGATAATTACACTGGAAACGTAGACGAATACGTTATGGAAAACATGTGGTCCTATTCCTAGCAACACACAGGCTGAATGTCCACGCTCTTTTCAACACGCGGCGCTCCTGGTGCACGCAGGCGCTCCTGGTGCACGCAGGCGCTCCTGGTGCACGCAGGCGCTCCTGGTGCACGCAGGCGCTCCTAATGCACGCAGGCGCTCCTAATGCACGCAGGCGCTCCTAATGCACGCAGGCGCTCCTAATGCACGCAGGCGCTCTGAGCTCCGCACCTGATCTGACCGCCCTTCTCGGCGCTCTCATAATAGAACAGGAAGTTGATCTCGTGAACTCCTTCCTGGTCGGGTCCTCGGAGCCACAGGGGCAGCTGGGTAGCCTCTCCCGGCCTCAGCGTGCCTTCGGCCAGAGGGACGCTGGCCACGCCCGCCGCCGGCCCGAAGTCGGCCGCCGCCACCACCGTCGTGGCGGCTGCGCCCGGCCGGGCGCCGGGGGCCGTGGCCAGGGTCTTGTAGGCCGAGCAGTTCTCAGAGGCAGTGGGGCTGACGGGGGTGAGGGGCGTGGCGCCGCCGCCGCCGAAAGTGAAGAAGTCCGGGTGCGTGGAGGCCACCCGCAGGCCGCGCAGGGGGACGCGGCTCACGTTGCTGAACTCCACGTAGGCCTTCCGGATCTCTCCGCAGAGCAGCGCTGTCGGGAACTCAGAAAACCCTGAGAGAGAGAGACAGTGGAGATACAGAAGACAGAGAGAGACAGAGAGGAGAGAGAGAAGCAGAGAGTGAGAGACAGACGAGACGAGAGAGAGGGGGGGGGGGATAGGAGCGGCGGGAGAGAGAAGTCGTTTTGAGTTCGAGCAACTAAACACAATACAGAGATAGTAGATCTAGCTGCACTGTTCATCTAATTGTATACTGTCAGCTTGCTAATTCACATTCTGGGTGATTGAGGAGATGAAATTTGGAGAAGGATCAAGCAGTCTCCTGCTCACGTCCAACGACGTGCTTTTGGCACGCTTTATCATGGAACGAGGGATGTAGGAGGGGAACGTTGGGGGCGGGGTTGGCTGGTGGAGGGTTCTCTGTGAGCGGAGGGCATCAGTACCTCCAGCAGGGCGTGGTGGTGATGGTCGGTGTCGAGTCTGCGGTCGGCCGTGCAGACGGAGGTCTTTCCTTCCTTTGTGTTGTGTCACCAGCAGGCCCTTGGATCTGAGTCTGACGACACCTCGACCAGCACAGCCTTCGCCCTGTGACGGGACGACGCTACCAACACCGCTGACCAAGAAGAGAAAGGAAGACAGAACAGAAGAGGAAAGAAAAAAGACTCCTAAAACGGTGACCCTCTGCTCTCCTGTCTGATACCTGCCCCAACCCGCTTAAATTAGGCTGTCTACTTCGACACAGGGACCTGAAAGAGGAGCGATCAGAGGGACCCTTGGATTTCTATCAAGGACCCCCCAATACACTCCTCTCCTAGGTGTGAAAGCGCTAGTAGCCATCAAGCGTAGTACTTTTGTCGACGGCGCCAGGTCTGTGGAGCGCAAAGACACACGAATGGGAAGCCCCTATCACCAGAAGGAAAAATATGATTTTCAATGGAACAACGTCGAATGAATTCCTGGCTATTCTCCCTACTTTATGGACTAAAGTACAACTTGTTTTACATGATAAAATTTATCCTCAAAGCTATACATGACAGCACATAGAGAAGGATGAAGAACGACGCCGAGCCGCGTAGTGAGCGAGCTAAGGGTGGAGGAAATGGGCAACCACGATATAATTTAACCGTGCTTCAGACTCCTCTTCGCGAGACACTGACATTGCCAAAGTTTGAGGGGGGTTCCTTATTCGAGCGCAGACCAATGATCACTTATGTAGTTTCAGACTGCAACGAGTGGCGATGTTTGCAATACAAACATGCAGAGCTGACAATTCGTGCCACCAATGCACGGAATAGAACCCCCTACGTCACTAGGCCACCCAGGTATTTGTATAATGTAATATGAGCGTTATAGTCCGCACTAATTTTATCCCTGGAGGCAGTACTGCAAGCCAGATAGACGTGTTCGTCGCGAAACAATTTGTATTCTGAGGTAGGCATCTCTCTCCGCACAGTAAAGCAGATACCATTGTTGAGCGGTCGAGGGCTCTATGCTACGAGGACCTGAACCAACCCATTAAAGAGACGCCTCGTTTGCCCGTGCTCTTGTACCCCAGTGGATGCGAAAGCTTTCGCTCTCTCGTGTAACATCACGTCGTTTCAGGTTGATCTTCCGTCACGCTTCCCCGGTAACGCAAGAAGTCTTTCGCTGATGTGGATTGACTTCCAATGTGCAGGCAACGCGGCACGATTCTGCCAAAGCTATGAGCCGTTGTACATTCGAATGAGGTCGAAGACATAGCGTCGGCACCACCTTAGCTAATTAAATCTACTGCAGACCTACGAAGATCAGTGATATGGTAGAAAGTAAGGCATATTTTCGCGCT
>BROE01000026.1:7112306-7127310 GCA_036571765.1 Plecoglossus altivelis
GGCTCTCTCTAATGATGCAGAACGTTGGAGCTCCAGTGCTTTAAGCCGGCCCACCGGTGAGCGCCGCTCACGCACACGAGAGTGAGAGGACGAGCACCAATCACAGACACCTCGCTGCAGCTCAGCCTGCATGTGTGAGCATGCGTGTCTGAATGGTGTGTGAGCGTGTGTGGTAGTGTGTGTAAGGTGTAGGAATGAGGACGGTGTGTGTTCGTGTGCATGTGTATGTGTTCGTTTGTGTGTGTTCGGGAGTGTGTAAGTAAGGTGTGGATATGAGGACAGTGTGTGTTCGTGTGTGTGTATGTGTTCGTGTGTGTGTGTATGTGTTTGCGTGTGTGTGAGTGTTCATGTGTATGTGTTCATGTGTGTGTGAGTGTTCATGTGTGTGTGTGTATGTGTTCATGTGTGTGTGAGTGTTCATGTGTGTGTGTCTGTGTTCATGTGTGTGTATGTGTGTGTTAATGTGTGTGTTAATGTGTGTTAATGTATATGTGTGTGTGAGTGTTCATGTGTATGTGTTCATGTGTGTGTGAGTGTTCATGTTTGTGTGTGTTAATGTGTGTGTGTGTGTGTGTGTGTGTGTGTATGTGGGGGGGGTTGTACCTCTGCTCGTCCCCCTCGCTCATGTCATGCAGCAACACGTAGTACTTGAGCGTGTTGGGGATGAACCACTTGGGGGTGGTGTACTCCCCGCTGTGCTGCACCCTGTGCTGCTCCTGGGACAGCTTGAGGAACTGCTCCACAGGCACCGCTTCACTGGACGACACCACCAGGAGACCTGCAGGGGGCGCCGGTCAAGGACTACCAACCACACACACACACACGTATATATCCAGCGAAGAGATGGCGAGGGAGCGGTAGTGAGGATGTTGGTGTTGGTGTCCCCCTGCGACCATCACCGAACGGCGGGAAGGATACAGGCGAGGTAGTGGTTGAGGAACTCGTGGTCGGACGCGGGCATGGACTGGAGGAAGCTCTCCCGGTAGGCCTCGAACCAGGGCGTGGTCGCTGGAGAGAAGGGGAGAGAAGAGGCCAGGCGGCGGGGTCATTCAAGGGCCACGGAGGATGAGGGTTGGGATCGCAGCCGTGGGGACTGGAGCAAGGGTTGATCGTTAGGGAAGCGATCATCTTGGGAGGGGGGAGGAGAAGTGGAAAAAGATGGCCAGATGACTGATTTCAACGTTGACAGATTATCGTCTTCTTCGTCCTCTGCCTTTGAATTTACCTCTATTTCGAATTAACATATAAATCCCCTCGAAAGTACAAGGTTGCCATGGCAAAAAGAAATATATATATTTTTAAAAAGTGGAAACTGTGCATCCCAGTGTGTCATCTGTACAGTAATCTGCTTGTTTCTAGATCATGGCATTCAAAACGCAAGACAAGCTACTAAAAGCTTCGACGAATACACCACTCCAGAGGACTGTAAATCGTCATCAAGCCACGCTAGCTCAGCCTTCCGGTCTGTTCCGGAAGAATCCACGTGCTGCGGGGGGGGGGGCATGTGATCTGGTGGTCTAATTGTTTGGCTGGGACCATGTGTTCCTGGGGATGTGCTACTGCTGCTGCTGCTGCTATCTCTGGGAGTGAGGACCAGGGCCTGCCCTCTGCTCTCAGGCCTCCAACCCTCCCTTCCTCCACCTTCTCCCCCCGTCTCCCCCCCCCCCACCTCACTAGACAGCATGCGAATGACAAGTGCCACCCCATGACTCCTGACTACCCACTCTACCATCCGCCTAATGCACCACACACACATACACACAAACACACAACACACACACACACACACGCAGCCCAGGACTTATGGCTTTAGGGCCGACCCGTCGATCTTGCCCTGCAGCGCATGACAGCGACAACAGTTGCCACCGACCACCAAGCGTCTCTGTCAGCGTTCGGCCTTCGGAACGAGGACATCCTGGATGCTGCATCGATCCGTGTTCTGGAACAGACCGCCACTCCGCAGCGCACGTTTGGGGAGACTAGGGGGATGGGGGAAGGGGGTGGGGGATGGGGGGATGGAGAGGCAACAACGTACTATCATTCTGGATCATATATACCGAACTTCAAACAGAAAGATTGATCACACCCCTTGCCATACCACCCTCAACCAGCCCTTGGACTGCCAACACAACCACAGGGTTTCGATGATCTACGCTAGAAGGTAGTCGCTAGAGGTCAGAGGCAACACGGCATTCCACTGGTATCTCCTTTCGTTTTCAGTGACGGGGGCGGAGACCTGTGTATCCGTACGCATGTCAAAAATGCATCTGACATCAAATTGAACCCTGTTCGGATTGGGACGCTCAATCGTACAATTTATATAAATCAACTTTTTTTTTGTTTTGGGTATTATATATATCGGGAAAATGGATGGATTCTCTTGCTATGCGTTGTGCAGCCTGACAGGACCCGTGACATGCTTTCGAGAGCAGCCACCGGTCCTGCATTTTGTCTGAACTTCGACCCCACCAAGACTCAGTCTGCCGTCAGGTTCCTCTGGGTCCACAGAAGAAGAACTTTAACTCAACCATACAAATCACAGACCACCCTATCGCGAACACGCAGGGAGAGAACGAGGGAGACAGACAGCGAGAGAGGGGAGAGAGGGGGAGAGGGGGAGAGAAAAATAGATATAGGGGCGGGGGAGACTGAGAAAGGGAGAGACAATAGGAAAATAGAATAGAAAATAGGGAGATGGAGAGACAGAGAAACAGAAAAACAGAGAGAGAAAGAAAGAAAAAAAAAAAAAGAGAGAGGGGAGAGAGAGGATACCGGGACACCGCGCAGAAACGCAGACGACGATTAGAGATGAGACGAGAATGATGCTGAGAGGGTCAACCACGCAGCACTAGCATGCCGCGCCCGCCCGCAGCATTGAGTTGAGAAGGCGAGATGAGGGGCTGTGGGGGAGAGTTACACGAGAGGGAGAGAACGATGAGTCGCTCCACGCACGAGAGGGAGGAAGGAGGGAGGGAGGGAGAGAGAGAAAGATAAGAGGAGAGAGGGCTTGAGACCCTACGAGAGAAAGAGAGAGAGGGAGAGGGAAGGTAGAGAGGAGAGAAGACAACTCTCAGCATTGAAAGCTGCCTGTGCAGGCTAAATAGAGAACATCATCCCTCACTAAACTGCAGGTAGAACATTCACTAGCCAATATACTTTCCTTTTGAAAGTATGTACTATATACATAGTTTGAAAACACAGGCAATAGACTGAATTCAAACACAGACTTTACTGATCATATTTTCTCCAGGTTGGTTTTTAATAACAATATTTATTCATGCCATTTGGCATGATCAGCTTCATGTCACTACCCGCACCAGGAGGGGAAAAACTGGAGCTTCAATGCTGTGAGTCACCTATTTAGCAGCACTTATACACAGACAACAGGCGGGTGGAATGTGAAGGTCAAAAAGCACCAACCACCTTGTGAGAGGAAGCAGAAATCGGGTCAGGGGAGAGGTCTGCTACACAGTTCATATCAAGACCGGTACGGGAGTATACCCTGTGAGAGACGTAGTGGTGATGGAGAGAGAGAGACTAGGAGGAGAGAGACGTGCGTAGGGATTGGGTCCGATTGGAGAGGAGAGCACTGGAGAAAAAGAGTAGGAATGATGAACCCAGAAGAGAGAACTGCACGAGACAGTTAGGCCGCGAGGAAATGGATGAACGGGGCGATGAGACAGCAGGACCTGACGACCGAGTCTATCGGGGAGAGATCAGGGGTAGGAAGAGCGGGGAGAGACACCAGCGAGATAGAGTCGCTTTGCCGGAGATGACATGAGGGAGAAGAGAGAACGTGGGAGGGACAAGGGAGAGGAGAGGAGGACGGGGAGAGAAGAGTGCTGAAAGATGAGAGACGTGTGGAACGGAGGGGATGAGAGAGAGAGGACTGTGGAGCGACAGAGGTGAGGATGAGAGACAAGGATGCAAAGACAGAGGCGTAGAGACACACACGTGGAGCAGAGAGGGGTCAAGCAGAGAAGTGCCCGAAAGTGAGAGACCGAGAGAGAGAGGTGGAGAGAGGGAGAGAGGTATGCACCAGTGGAGAGACAGAGGCGAAGAGGAGACAGGGAAGACTAGAGGGACGAGAGAGATGTAGCGAAGAGTGACAGAGGAAGAGAGAGAGGAGGGCTAGAGCCCACAGAGGGTGAGAGAGAGAAACCGTGGTGACACCAGAAGGAGAGATATAGAACGGGGTTGAGAGAACAAGAGGGAGAGAGAGACGCTGGATGAGACAGAAGGGAGAGAGAGACGTGGAGAGGGAGAGAGACAGTGCGCAGAAACAGTCTAGTACCAAGAGAGATGCCAGTCCCAACTGACGCTCTGTGACGTCCGAACGAGGGAGAGACCCACCGAGCGGCCAGGGTGTTTCACAACGTCCTCCGTGAGCGCAGAGACAGAGGGAGAGAGAAGACTGATGGAGGGAGAGCAGAGCCGGAGAAGACGGTGAGACGCCAGAGGACGAGAGATGAGGACTTGAGAGACAGAGGGAGAGAGAGACGTGGAGAGAGATGGAGAGAGAGAAAGTGGATGAGACAGAGGAACAGATGGGAGAGTGAGAGACGTTGGAGAGACAGATGGAACGAGGGAGAGAGAGACTGTCGGAGAGACAGAGGAGAGAGAAGAGGGAGAGAGAGCATTCTGAGGAAGAGAGCAGAGGGAAGAGAGCAGAGACGTGCGAAATCGAATCATGAGTATGCAGAGAGACGTGGCACGAACAGAGCGTTGATGATGACCCTGTCGTAGCCGGGGGCAGACAGAAGGAGAGAGAGACGTGGAGAGACCATAGGGTGAGAAGAGACCGTGGAAGAGACCCCAGAGGGAGAGAGAGACCCTTGGGAGGCGAAAGGAGAGGGAAAGGGGGGAAAAGGAGAGAGAGACGTGGAGAGAGAGGGAGAGAGAAGTGGAGAGACAGAGAGAGAGAGAGGTGGAGCGAGAGGGAGAGAGAGAGACGTGGAGAGACAGAGGGAGAGAGAGACGTGGAGAGACAGAGGGAGAGAGACGTGGAGAGACAGAGGGAGAGAGAGACGTGGAGAGAGAGGGAGAGAGAGGGTGAGAGAGAGGGTTAGAGATAGAGGGATAGAGATTGAGATTGAGAGATAGAGAGAAGGTAAGAGAAATTGTGAGAGCTGTTTGTGTGAGAGACTGAGAGAGAGACGTGGAGAGACAGAGGGAGAGGGAGAGAGAGACGTGGAGAGACAGAGGGAGAGAGAGACGTGAAGAGGCAGAAGGAGGGAGAGAGAGAGACATGGAGAGAGGGAGACGTGGAGAGACAGCGAGGACGGAGCAGACAGGAGGACCCCGAGAGAAAACAGAGAGAGGAGAGACAGACGGGACGCGGAGAGACCGGGACAGCGAACGAGAGGGGGGGGGAGACGGATGGAAGGAAGAAATAGCCCGCTAGATGTAAGAGGAGGAGGAGGAGAGGGCCCCACGGGGCGGGGCGGGCCCCCTACACAGGCGCAGGGGTGAGAGTACCTGTGTAATGCTTGGAGGCGCCCAGTTCCGTTAGCGTGTCCCTCCAGTCACTGTACCAGGGGACGCTAGCTTTAAGAGAGCGATCTGACGGGGGAGGGGGGGGAAGGGAGAGAGAGTCAAGACCAATGTTAGCAACATCCCCCCCAGTGCCTGTACAGCTTGTTCAGAGCTTCCCACCGGAGCGCTAACGCTAACAGCGGGCATCACAACGTAGCTGGCGGTGCCAGGTGGACGCAGGGGGCGGCGTTGTCAACACCTGCGTCGGGGGAGGGGGGGTGCAGGGGTGGGGTGGGGGGTGCGGTTCTCAGCATAACACTCTTTCACCTCAAAGCAGAACTTTGGATTGGGGGGGGTGAAAAGCATACCAAGGTAAGACACAGGCTATACTGATGCAGGCTGCTGCAGTTAAGTTAACTTCTCAGGGTTAGATGAGGCTGTTTTGGCCCAAGCAGCCACATGTCTATCAGAGCTGATGTTGACTGCAAAGGGAATTATACAGTAGGGACAAACACACACAAAATAGGCCACATCACATCTTTATCACCGGCTACATTCTGGTCATACCTTGTCAAATATCACCAAAATGAGTTGGCACCTCATTCTATATCCCAAAAGGATTGATTGATGATGACTGATTGCTGGCTTGGCTTGTGTACATGATAATGCTATGATAATGATCATGTTATCAATGACTTTTATTTCTTTGGTGGTGTATTTCAAGGCTAATCGTGTTTTGTTGAACGTATGAATGACCAGTCAGTAACATTTCTGCTAAACATCTTAGGAAGATTCTTACCCGTGATTCAGCCACGTCAGTAAACACACAAAAAAAAACAATAATGAGTGAAAGGTTATCAATACAGAACGTTCCGAAATTCCACACACTACTAACGAACAGAACAGAAATCACTCGTCACTTTGGGTTTACTGCCCTCTGCAGGCAGGATGAAGAATTGTCTCAGCAAAAATAAACCCCAAGGTTGTGTCTTAACATACAGAGTCCATGTATATTGCTTATGGAATAAATGCACACATTTAAAGTTATTAACCATAGCACGTAATCCATTATATTGACAGGTGACCACGTTTCTGCAGATAAGTGAAAACCGTGTGACACAGTCCGGTTACCGGTGTACAAAGGCAGCGATGATGTTCTTAGGGTCAAAGGTTCAGGGTCAAGGGTCGCTTAACTGTGGTTCAAATGCAACATTTCACACTCGGATCATCGAGTTCATGTCATCAATTAACCTCAAGGAAGTTTTTTAAAAAACTACAAAAAACCCGATAGATGTCAAAGTCATGTGTCCACGTCACCACCTGACCAAAAACTGACCATGACCTACATTAGCAAAACGTGACATTTGACCTCCTGCTCATCTTCCAAACCCCTCTCCTCCCCTCAGACCCCCCCCCCCCCCCCCCCCCCCCCCCCCCCCCCCCCCCCCCCCCCAGGGAACTCACCGCTGATGTTGAGGTCGTGGTCCCCGGCCGTGATGACGTTGGCCACCACCCCCTCGGCGGGCTGGCACGCCGACACCACTTCGCTGAGCAGCTTGCGGTGGGCGGGGCCGGGGACGCCGGACACGGGCGCGGAGGTCGGCCTCGTCACCACGTTGTTCACGCTGATGCGCAGGTTCTTCACCCCCTGCACCTGGTTGTTGGGGTCTCGTATGTGCCCTGTGAGAAGCACGGACACGTCATCTGTCAGGGAGTGGGCCGCACGCTTACGTGGGCGGGTTCTGCACGGCGTCCAGCGCGACATTAACCACGATGATGAGGACGTGCTGTACGCCAGGTCGTTTCTATCTACATCGCAGAATCGCAGCTCGCTCAAGAAAACTCCTTCCCCCCGATTTTTTGCGCGTGTTTTTTTTGTTGTTGCCCCACATCAACAATCTCCGCACATTCCTACAGAGATGAGATGGCTTGTGCCTCTGACAGACTCTCTCAGAGAGGAAAGACAGAGTGTCTTCCTCATCTCTACCTCGTCGTTATTTGGGCCTCAACGTGCTTTTGGGAACGCAGGGAGAGACAGCTGGCTCTGGGTGCTTTTCACGGCCACCCTTAAGGCACCTTGCCCCAAGCGCTGGCTGGTAAACCAGCGTTTAAAGCGAATGCGGTGGAGGGGGGGACGGGACGACAACATAATCTACTCATGGTGTTTAGCTAATCCACTGCAGAGGATGGTGGGAGTCCATGTTGTAACTTGTTGTGTACCAGCTGACATGCAAATATACATGACCTGGTCTTCATCTCGACCCTTGTTGTGCAGTGTCATCGCTGGACACCTTTTAGACTATTGACCAGTTAGCCGGCTAATAGTTTCCAGCAGCCACTGCCTATGGCTAGCTAGTTATGTAGCGTTCAACAGCTAGTTAGCTATGTTAGCTATAGAATGGGGTCGAGACAGGAGAGGCTAGGGATATACAGCCATAACCCCCTCCCCATGGGACTGGGCCTTCTAGCCTTGGCTGAACACAGGTCCAGTCGACCCGCAAGTAAATTGTACTAGAAAGCTGTCGCACAGTCGTACTACGACCCACAGGGGGGAAGACAGTGGAAAGAACAGTGACTTCTCAAATGACAGTGTAGCCTCTCGGGTGACTGTCAGTGTCAGGATAGGAAACTAGACCGGGCCCTGGCCTGGGAAGAACAGCACCACATCTTACACAGCTCTTCCTGTCAGTGTCACTGACAGCTAGCCCATGACAGTGGGGATTTGGGCTCGCAGGCTACCTCTGAAGGAAGCTAACTCGCTAACTGGTTAGCCTCCCAGTCACAAAGCTATGTGTAGTCTAGCTAACGTTCTTGGCTAACTACAAATATGCATTAAGTGCAAGCTGACTCACATTCAATGGCTAGCATGCTAGTAGCATTGCTAGCATGCTAGTTACCCGAGAATGTATATTTCGACGCATATGTACCGGACGTTACCGAGGCAATATATTCACGTAACTGTCTTGGAGTATAATTCACATATTGTTGATGATCAAACCGCCTACCTTCAGAGGTTAACCGGCAGAAGGGCCTAAGCAGCTCCGAGAAATTGAGGTTGTTTTTGCGAGTCACTTTCTCCGCATCTTCGCTGCACAGAACGGCCACCATCGGGACAAACGAGTCCTGGATGAACTCCTGCACCGATTGGACGCACTGAGCCATTGCTGTCTCTGCCAGGGGACAGTATAACAAAATGGGTTGTGTTTTTTCCAATCTCCACGGATTTGACAGTGAAACGCTACCCTCCTCCGAGTTGAAAACAAGTCCCCGACTGTCAGTAGGTAACAGCCATGTTGAATTCTACAGTTGCCTGCTGATCAATTCGTTTCCTGTGGAGCTCTGACGTTATCACGTGACGTCGAGTCCTCCAAGTGCCACCGAGCCTTTGCGGCTACTTATCATATTAAAATGGACTCGCAGGAACGTTGTCCCTTAGTTATCATTTGCGGCTAGTATTGAAAGGGAAATTTGGAACAATGTGTTGACGTGCGATCTGATTTTCTGTTCGTTCCGTTTGAGTTGTCGTTGTTTTGGTCCTAGAATGAGTAAAGAGTTGAGAAGAAAAAATAATAAATTCCTTTTTGCAGAGTTGAGACGTAACTGTCACATGAGATAGTTCTCCAGGCTTCGGGGAAATATATATATATATATATATATATATATATATATATATATATATATATATATATATATATAAATATATAATTGTATCATAAGCATAGTATAAATGGCACCAAATGTTGAAGACCCAGCATAGAGATAAAGCAGCAATTCGATTCAAGCAGAACCCTGGTAAAAAACGATTTACACAACTGGATCCACACATTCCAACAAAGTTCTCAACGAGAATTTTATTATCGTTATTTCAACACTCAGGTACAGGAAAACCCCAGCGCAGAGACCGAGGTTGTGTGTGAGGAATTTGCAAGTCATCGACTTTCCTTGGGTTATTCAACTCGAATGTTACAATGTTACTTTTATTATCACTGTTACGGTGAATCGTAACCATCCTTTGCCAATGCCAATGTTTTTATGATTGCTTTGACTTTGCATGTCCAACTCTCTGCCACTTTTGTACTTTCTCTTTCTCAAACGCGCACACGCAGATGCATAATAAACATCTTAGAGATAGACTTTCAGGAACAGAGTCACTCCCGTGTGCTGGAAATGGGTGTGTTCGTGTTGGCACCGAAGTAGGTACTTTTTGTCTGACAGTAGCGGCTAGTTTCTGATCTGTGACTTTCCCCCCAAAACTACCCATCAGTCTGGCGCTGACTGGAAGACGAGTTAGTCGCAAGTATGGCGTCCTCCTCAGACGTCTCTTCTGAGTCCAAGGCAGATTGTTCCATCTGCTTAGGGCCCTTCGTGGACCCCTGTAGCCTCTCTCTCTGCTGTCACCAGTAAGTACCCTCAAATGCTCTTTGAACCTGTTGTTATTTGTGTTACATGTTGGGTAACCTGACTAATATAGGACCAATATTTCCAATTAGAATCACACCGTGTGAAGAAATGCTCAATTATTATATCCTTCAGTAGGCACGCAACTGTCTATCCATCCAGGGTCAATGTAACGTAGTTTACTCGAAAGGAACAAGGTAGCTTGTCTCAACCTTAGTTTACAAAGATGTACCTGCCTTGTTGACGACAGCAGAGGAAAGCTGAAATACAATCCTCTTCCAGGGAATCAAGGGATTTTTTTCTATCAATCGACAGATTCCAAAGTGCTACTTTTCTCTCACTCAATTCCAGCCCTGTCGTATCAGTCTATTGATCGTATCTGGTTGCGGAAAGAGCCGCAGCGAAGTTGAACAGCTGGTTACTGCTGAACGTGATCGAGGATCGTCTCGTGAAATGCAGATGCAATCTGTCAAGTTAAACGTTGTTGATATGTTAAGAAGGTGGTTTGACTGATAAGAGTGCAAACAGTTTCATCGGTCATTAGATACCCTCTGTCAATACTTTTGGCAGACGATGACAAAAGAATGGCAAAGTGGAAGTGAAAGAGAATATTGAAGCCATCATCACTATTAATACAAGATGGTAATTTTCCACATCGCCCGTAAAAGTAATGGTTCGTCTGAATGACACAGACAGAATCACAGGCATCGATACACCCCAATGTTGACATGATCTCTGATTGGTCCATTCTCACCGAACTGCCTGAATGTACTTTCTATGTGTTTCACAGGTTCTGTCGCCAGTGCCTGAGTCAGGCTCTAGAAGTGAACCGCCACTGTCCGAAATGCAGAGGAAGCGTGGAACCATGTGATATGATGAACATTAACGATGCCTCTGGTAATGCGGCAATCAGAAGAGTCCAGAGATTTGGCATTGCCCTGATTGGTCTGACAGACCAGCGTGCATGTGCACAAGGAAACAACAGGTACTTTATTGGGTGAGATACGTCAGCCTTTTGAAAGGAGTCAAAGAGCGTTTACGAACGTGATTGAGCGAATGCGTTTGTGCTTTGACTCTTTTGTGCTTTGACTCTTCAGCCCGTCAAACTTCAGACTTCCTTGGGCTCTAAGCCCACCCGGCGTGACGACTCAGACCCCGGCAGTAGCGCAGAGGCAGAGAGTCCCTGCAGCATCCTCGGCGAACGGCTCTACTCCTGCCTCGCCGCACGCCGTCTCCGTCGCCGCCGGGCCTGCCCCCACACCCCTCCCCCGCTCCATGGCTACACGCGCACCCTGGCCTGTCTCTGCCCTGGTCCCCCTGACTCCGGCCCCCCTGATCCCGGTCCCCCCTGTCCTTGCCCCCCCTGTCCTTGCCCCTGCTCCACTGCCCACGACAGCTCCGTCCGTCCCCTTGATTTCCGCTTTGTCGTCCCTCTCGGTTGACGACAATTCAGAGTGAGTAAACAGAAAACGTGAGGGAGCGCAAGCTTTTCACGGAACGTTTTGCGAGCGCGTCAGTTGTACTGCGAGGTGTATGGAAAAGGTGTGTGTGTGTGTGGAGGGGGAGTGAGTGTGTGGAGGAGGTGTGTCTGTGTGTGCGGAGGGGGAGTGAGTGTGTGTGTGTGTCTCATCGTCTAACCCTTCCTCACTCTCATTGGCCCAACCTCTCTCAGTGATCAGGAAGCCATATTTGAGGAGTTCCTGTTAAACCAGTCGGCCAACCGAAGACGATCACAGAGGTAAAACATTTCTCAGACGTAACGCTCGATCGAAAACGGCGTTCAAAAGGGAGCGTGTCGACCTTCAGCTTTGTTTACAGGGAACAGAAACCATCTCTTGTTTTCTTCCTACGTTCTTTCCAGTCTGGACGTGAGGACATTTTCCTGCCCTTACTGTGAAGAAGGAGAACTGGACGACCTGGACCTTCTTGACCACTGTAACCAGAACCATTCCCAGGACAGGAGACTCATGGTCGGCACCTTCGCTCCAGAACTCGCTTTCGTTTGACGATCGCTTGCCTTTCGTTCCTTTGAATTTGAGTCGCCGACGCGTTGCGTCGCCCGTGTTCACGACGCGTGACCTCGCTCTCTGCTTCCGTTTAGGTCTGCCCCATCTGCGTGTCTCTCCCACATGGGAACCCTGCGCAAGTCAGCAGAAATTTGATTGGCCATTTGAACCTGAGACACTGCTACTACATCCACGACTACACGGTATTCTCTCGCTCGCGCACGAACACGCACGCACACACACATGCACGCACACACGTACGCACACACACACACACATGCACGCACACACGCACACATGCACGCACTCATGCACGCACACACACATGCACGCACGCACACATGCACGCACGCACGCACGCATGCACACATGCACGCACAAATGCACGCACGCACACATACATGCACGCACGCACACATGCACGCACACATGCACGCACACACACATGCACGCACACACACATGCACGCACGCACACATGCACGTACACACGCACGCATGCACACATGCACACACACATGCACACACACATACATGCACGCACGCACACATGTATGTGCACCAATCACATGTATTTCTGTTTCACAGAACATTGACCGAAACGACCCGTTGAACGTACAAGACGCCCTATTCGAGTCTTTCAGAGTCAACTCGTAGGATTCCGCATGATGTCACATGGAAATGCATGACGTCATCGGAAGTATGATGTCAAGCTGAGACGAGAGTTTTTTGGAAACAAACAGTCTACGGGAACTCTGTGTGAGGATTCAGCTCCCAGAATGAAATGGTTATGTTAGGAAACTGGGTGTCATTTTTGAGAACTTTGCTTTGACCGACAAACGCTGTAGCGAAATCATCCTTTCATCAGTTAAGGCCAAGATTGTCCCAAGATGAAATCTATTCTTTCTAGAAATGATTTAGAATCTGTTTTCTCGTGCTTTTATTTCTACAAGGTTGGGACTGTTGTAACGCCCTATACCTGTTGTTTGAATGCATCTCCCATAGCTCGCCTTCAGTATGTTCACATCCTTGCTGTTAGGCTTTTAACTGGTACTGGTGGGGAAGTCGTGGCCTAATGGTTAGGGAGTTGGGCTTGTAACCTTCAAGTTGCTGGTTCAATTCTCGCACTGGCAGGAATTGAAGGTGGGGATTGTGAATAAACAGCACTCTCTCTGCCTTCGATACCATGACTGAGGTGCCCTTGAGCAAGGCACCGAACCCCCAATTGCTCCCTGGGCGCTGGAGCAATAGCTGCCCACTGCTCCGGGTGTATGTTCACTGTGTGTGCGTGCGGTTGCCCACTACTCACTATTGTGTGTGCACTTGGATGGGTTAAATGCAGAGGTAAATTTCGAGTATGGGACTCCATACTTGACAATACGTCACCTCACTCACTAAGAAGATGGATCACACAGCACCTGTGTTCGTTCTCTACACTGGCTTCCGGAAGGTTCTTATCATATAAGGTATACGTATAAGGCCTTAAATCAACAGGCTCCTGACTATATTAAAGCCACGTTGAGCCCGTATAAATCTTCTCGCTCTCCGAGAGCAAGTGGCCGTATGTTGTTGTCTGTTCACGGTCGAGGAGGAGTGGAGCTACTGTGTTGCGGAAGGGGCGTCTATTGACTTAGAAAGGGGCTCCCACTGTGGGTAGTTTTAAAGCACAGTTAAAGACCTTGCTCTTGTCTAAAGGCTTTTTACGTTGGCATTGGCTTGTCCTCTGAGTTTCTGCGGATGGTATTTTCTGTACTTTTTCTTGTTTTTCTTTCTGTTACTTTGATGCGTTTTATGATTACACCTTTATGGCTTATATATTTTTATCATGTGAAGAACTTTGGTCCATTGTTATGGTGTTGAAATTGCTATACGGAAACATTTTGATTGATCGATCGATCGACCAATAGATATGGAGCTGTGCATTGCTGCTGAATATCACCATGGTTGCCATTTGGTCGTGGAAGATGCCACATTGCTAGGATGAAATCAATCGCTTAGAACAAACTGATGACTGTATTTATATTATATCGGTGCAATACTTTTTTCAAAATCACCTTTTGCCAATTCATGACTTTGATTTGAACTTTTCTTTGTGCAGTAGTGACACACTTACGTATCTCAGTTCTAATATACGGTGTAATGGTCCGTTTCTATGGCAACTGCAAATAAAGGAATTTTGAATCGGAGATAGTGGGTTCTAGTGACTGTTTGTTTTGTCTGTGTTTGCTCATACTGATGGTGTTCTTATACCAATGCTCTGTAATACTTAGGTAAGCATATCGGTTCCTCCCTGCCTGGACAAGGACTCTCTCTCTCCTCTCACTTCTCACTTCTCACTTCTCTCTCTTCTCTCTCCTCTCACTTCTCACTTCTCTCTCTCCTCTCTCCTCTCACTTCTCACTTCTCTCTCTTCTCTCTCTTCTCTCTCCTCTCTCCTCTCACTTCTCACTTCTCACTTCTCTCCTCTCACTTCTCACTTCTCTCTCCTCTCTCCTCTCTTCTCTCTCCTCTCTCCTCTCACTTCTCACTTCTCACTTCTCTCTCTTCTCTCTCCCTTCTCTTCTCCTCTCCATTCCCTCTCTCTCCATTACTTCTACTTCTCGTTCCTCTCTCTCTCACTGTCTCAGTTGTCATAACTTTCTCTCTGTTCTCTCTTCTCTGCTCACTCTCTCCCTCTCTCTCTATTCTCACTATCTCTCTCTTCTCTCTCCTCTACTTCTCCTCTCTCTCTCTGTTTTCTCTTTCTCTTTTTTCTTTCTCTTTCCAGTCGGTTACTTTTTATTGATGAACTAGTAACTGCGTGTGCGTTGTTGCTCAGTTTTTGTTTGAGTTAGAGAACAGACACAGGTATACACATGGTGAGAGGGGAAGCGAGTATGGTGAAAAGTACATAGACTTATCTACTAGGAGAGAGTCTTGAAGTTAGCTAGGTTACGAAAAGCCCTACTACTAGGAGAACAGTCTGAGTACGACTAGGTACGCACACAGTACCCTACTACTTGGAGAACAGTGTGAGTACGACTAGGTACGCACACAGTACCCTACTACTAGGAGAACAGTGTGAGTACGACTAGGTACGCACACAGTACCCTACTACTAGCAGAACAGTGTGAGTACGACTAGGTA
>BROE01000026.1:7151820-7169904 GCA_036571765.1 Plecoglossus altivelis
CCCGAGAGATACAATGAATGTGTGTGTGTGTGGTACGTCTGGGTGTGTTTGAGAGTGTGTGTACATGAATGTGTGTGTGTGTGGTACGTCTGGGTGTGTTAGAGAGTGTGTGTACATGAATGTGTGTGTGGTACGTCTGGGTGTGTTAGAGAGTGTGTGTACATGAATGTGTGTGTGTGGTACGTCTGGGTGTGTTTGAGAGTGTGTGTACATGAATGAGTGTGTGTGTGGGGTACGTCTGGGTGTGTTTGAGAGTGTGTACATGAATGTGTGTGTGTGTGGTACGCCTGGGTGTGTTAGAGAGTGTGTGTAATGAATGTTGTGTGGTGGTGTGGGGTACGTCTGGGGTGGTTTGGAGAGTGTGTAATGAATGTGTGTGTGTGTGTGGTACGCCTGGGTGTGTTAGAGAGTGTGTGTGTTTGTGTGTTTTTTTTTTTTGTGTGTTTGTTTTTGTGTGTTTGAGAGTGTGTGTACATGAATGTGTGTGTGGTGTGTACGTCTTTGGGTGTGTGTTTGAGAGTGTGTGTACATGAATGTGTGTGTGTGGTGCGTCTGGGTGTGTTAGAGAGTGTGTGTACATGAATGTGTGTGTGTGTGTTTGTGTTTTTGTTTGTGTGTGTTTGTGTTAGAGAGTGTGTGTACATGAATGTGTGTGTGTGGTACGTCTGGGTGTGTTAGAGAGTGTGTGTACATGAATGTGTGTGTGTGGTACGTCTGGGTGTGTTAGAGAGTGTGTGTACATGAATGTGTGTGTGTGGTACGCCTGTAATGACAGGGTAGGCATGCACCATTACAGGGCTCTGTATGCTTTGACCACAATGTGTTCCAGCGCCAGAGCTACGACCCACAATCCCTCCCTCCCTTTCTCTCTCTCTATCCCTCCCTTTCTCCCTTTCTCTCTTCTATCCTCCCTCTTCTCTCTCTCTCTCTACCTTCCTCTGTCCCTCTCCATCCATCCTCCCTCCTCATCTCCTCCTCTCCCCCACCACCCTCCCTCACCTCCTCCCCCCCACTACTCCTTCTCTCCCTTCTCTCCCCCCACCTCCCTCCTCCTGTCTTCCTCTCCTATCTTCCTCTCCTCCCTCTGCCCCCCCCCCCTCCTTCCATCTCTCTCTCTCCAGTTCTTTAAATCTCCACCTCTGGCTGTCTCTCTGGCAGCCCACTACAAAGTGAACATTGTTCCTCCTCTCCCTGCCTATAAATTATTCATGGCCATTCGACCTTCAAATCAATTTACACATTCTGTCCATATCGTATCTCTCCCTCCACCCGGATACTGCCTTGCTCGGCCTCGCTCTCTCCCCCTCTCTCTACCAACAGTCTAAATCTCTCACTCCATCTTCTATTCTGCCAAGCGGTTCATCTCATCCTTAACACTCTCTCTCTCTGTGTCCGTCTGTCTCTCTCTTCCCTTCTCTCTCTTCCCATCGTAGTGACATGGAATCATTACAGTAGCTGTTCAGCCCTTTTACTTGGACGCTAATCACTTGCACTGTACGCTTTGTGTGTGTGTGTGCACGCGAGTGTGCGTGTGTGCACGCGAGTGTGCGCGTGTGCACGCGAGCGAGTGCTGTTTGAAACAACTGGATTTATCGATGAGCGTGAAGAGAGGCTTTCCCTACACTGACAGTCTATTCAGAGTGGTGGTCCAGTCCGGTCGGGCCCAGTCCGGTCTGGTGCGGTCTGGTTTGGTCTGGTCTGGCCTGCTCTGGTCTGGCCCTGCCCACCTTGGGCTTGGTCAGGGATGGCGTTGAAGCTATCTGAGGCTGCTGTTCACCAAACCCAAAGGAGATGCTCTGTGTATGCGGCGCGTGGAGGTGTTCGTCGAGGGAGGGAGGTGTGAAGAGCAGGGGATGGGGTGTGTGTGTGTGTGTGTGTGTGTGTGTGTGTGGCAGGTGAAGGAGGACAGGTTGACAGCTGTGGTATGTCACTCCTCTGCCTCTCACATGCGATCCAGATGGCTGTGAGGGCCGCTCTCCTTCCTATGCATTATGGATCTGACACCACGCGCACACGCACACACACACAAGTTCATGCATACAAACACACACACACACACACACAAGTTCATGCATACAAACACACACACACACACACACACAAGTTCATGCATACAAACACACACACACACTAACAGCATGGTTTATTACAGACGCAAATACACTATTCATCAGTATGAACGTCCTTCAAAAGTTGTTGTGTAACTCCACACTGAACTCTACTCTACTTTCTTTGTCTCTCTCTCACTCTCTTTACCTCTTGCTCTCTCTCTCTCACATGCACACACATGCACGCACGCACGCACGCACACACACACACACACACACACACACACACACACACACACACACACACCTTGTGGATTGATAAGGTGGGAGCTCTGATTTGGGGAGGTAGTATTGAAGTGGACTTCAGTGAAACAGAGTCTCTGCTACCTCAAGGACACCCAGTCTTTAGATCTCCCTCTCCTCTCCTCTCCTCTCCTTTCTCCTCTCCACTCCTCCCCTCCTTTCTCCTCTCCTCTCCTCCCCCTCTGACATGGCAGTGCTAGCTGTAAGTGGCTGCAGGTCCTGCCCTCTTAACAGCCTGGAGAGTGACGCAGTCTATGCTAGGACTACAACTTCCATCAGCCCCCGGAGCAACACTAGGACTACAACTTCCATCAGCCCCCGGAGCAACACCAGGACCACAGCTTCCATCGTGACGGAACTGGAGATGACCGCAAAACATGAACCAAATCATATTTTCCAAAAAAACGAAATCCCCGACCTTCAGTGGATCCTTTCGTCTGATGTGACCGAGCTCTGAGGAGGCTACAAATTCCACGGCCGAGGAAAAAAAGGCGCCACCCCGAACCGCAACATGATATTACCAAAAAAGGCGAATGACTTGATGCGACAAGACTACAGATGATCAAGAATTCCCCGGCGCTGAAACCCATTTGTCAAGCCAGGCTGTGGGTGAGCCGTTCATAAAGGCCTGATCCAACCATGTTTATGTGCTTTGAATAACTGAGATGGGACAGAGTTAGGTAAGTGTGGGGTGTAAGGGGTGTGTGTAAGTGTGTGTGACTGTGTGTGTAAGGTTGTGTGACTGTGTGTGTGAGTGTAAGTGTGTGTGACTGTGTGTATAAGTGTGTGTGACTGTGTGTGTAAGTGTGAGTGACTGTGTGTGTGACTGTGTGTGTAAGTGTGTGTGACTGTGTGTGTAAGTGTGTAACTGTGTGCGTAAGTGTGTGTGACTGTGTGTGTAAGTGTGAGTGACTGTGTGAGTAAGTGTGTGTGACTGTGTGTGTGACTGTGTGTGTAAGTGTGTGTGACTGTGTGTGTAAGTGTGTGTGACTGTGTGTGTAAGTGCGTGTGACTGTGTGTGTAAGTGTTTGTAAGTGTGGGTGACTGTGTGTGTGACTGTGTGTGTAAGTGCGTGTGACTGTGTGTAAGTGTTTGTAAGTGTGGGGACTGTGTGTGTGACTGTGTGTGTAAGTGTGTGTGACTGTGTAAGTGTGTGTGTGACTGTGTGTGTAAGGGGGGGAGCAGAGAACACATGTACAGGACACTGTGACCCCAGCCAACCATGTCCACCAATCACAGCCGACTGCAGCAGATTACAGCTAATGAGCGAGAGACAGACTCGTTAGAGACAGAGGGAGCGGGCGAGCGAGGGGCGGTGAGAGAGGGAGGCTGAGTGAGTGGAGGAGAAACACTGAAGGGGAAAGAACCTTTCAGAAGGGAGAGATCGTTTAGTAGAGGGAGAGAGACAGAGAGAGACAGAGAGACAGAGAGAGACAGAGAGAGAGAG
The DNA here is from genome assembly GCA_036571765.1 of Plecoglossus altivelis. Classification (NCBI taxonomy): domain Eukaryota; kingdom Metazoa; phylum Chordata; class Actinopteri; order Osmeriformes; family Plecoglossidae; genus Plecoglossus; species Plecoglossus altivelis. Next base: position 7,155,619 of record BROE01000026.1, read on the forward strand.
AGAGAGAGAGAGTGAGCGAGAGAGAAAGAAAGGAGAGAGACAGAGAGACAGAGAGAGAGAGACAGAGAGAGACAGAGAGAGAGAGAGAGAGAGAGAGGAGAGACAGAGAGAGAGAGAAAGAAAGGAGAGAGACAGAGAGACAGAGAGAGAGAGAGAGAGAGAGAGAGAGAGAGGAGAGACAGAGAGAGAGAGGGAGTGAGCGAGAGAGAGAGAGAAAGAAAGGAGAGAGAGAGAGAGAAAGGAAAGAGCAATCAATGGAGAGAGAATGAGGAATAGAGAGAGAAAGATGACAAACTCAATCGTGGACAGAGAGATATGGTGAAACAGTACTAGCATGTTTAGCCTAGCATGCTAGTGTTAGCCTAGCATGCTAGTGTTAGCCTAGCATGCTAGTGTTAGCCTAGCATGGTTAAGTTTCTGTTCCGCTCCACCTTTGCTCTCAATGTCAGTGAACCAACCCTCAACCATGGGGGAAGTTAGAAGTCAGGGACAGAGTTGAGGGTTAGGGGGTCAGAGGTCATGGATGCAGGTGAGGCGTTTGACGTGCTTACCTGTCTGTCTCCTCCCGGCTAGCCTGCTTCTCGCTCAGCTCCTGGTCCAGCGAGGATGACGTGCTCCCCTCCCTGCTCACGCCGCTGTTCCTCCCGGGGCTGTTGTCTGCCGACGCTCTTCCTCCCCCCCCTCCTCCTCCTCCTCCTCCTCCGCCCCGGGGCGCAGCGGCGATGACGGCGGCGTCGGTGTGCTGCTTGAGCGTCTGCAGCTTGGCCAGGGGGATGATGTCGCAGGCGGCGGGCCGGTGCCACACGGTGCGCTGCGTGGAGGCGTTGTAGTAGTAGAAGCGCGACGTGTTGGGGTCGAACAGCTCCCACCACTGGTTGTCGCCGGTGCGCTTGATGCGCACGCCCTGCGGCGGGTCCCACACGCACTCGCCCGTCAGCAGGTTGGCGTACATGCGCTCGCGCGTCCGCGGCTCGATGATCTCCACCCACTCCAGCCTGCGGGGGAGGGGGCGAGGCGAGTTCGGTTATCTCACTGATGTCCATTGACAGTCTTTGGTTCGCTACCACTACGTGACAGTGTTTTTTTTTGTTCCTTAGGTTAGAGTGACCGCACTTGGCTGATCGATGTCGTGGACAGATCCTGCTCTGGTTATGATGGTATGTTGAATGAAAGATTGCGTGTGCTAATTATAATGGTTTAGTCCCTGTGGCTGTGCAGGGTGCATTTTTGTTCATGTTGAGTTGTCATGCTTGGTTGATTTTTGTTTCTTGCTTGTTTGGGAAGGTGGGGTATGTGTGTAACAAATGAAGATCCTGAGGATATTGAGACATCGAGGGACAGAAAGACAAAGAAGAAACACAGGTCAAATTCAAACAGACCTTACCCATGATACCCCCATTGACACAAGTCAAAGTCATGAACAGGACGCTAGCAATTAGCGTGAGGGAGCCTGGCTGTGTCATGCCAGTGACGGGTGTGTGAGAGTCATGTGATCCAGACAGGACAGCCTGGCGGGTGGCTGGGCTGCTTTCCCTACGGGAGCCCGACTGGGTCAAATCTAACGACGGCTGCCAGCTGGTTGATCTACTGACTCTGGTTTTAAGATTTTTCTCTCTCCCTTACAACACACACGCCCAACTCCTCTCCCCTCCTCCCTCGCTAATGAGAAAAAAAGAGCACCCTCTTCTCTTCTCCCTCCCAGCTACCTACTTTCCATTTCTTCATTCCCCACATCTTTTTAGCCTTAGTTTTCTGAAGGTTGTTGTGTGTGGACCCAGCCCAAGCTCTTGGGGTGTTGTGTGTGTGAGGCTGGGCGAGGCGAGGCTCCTTGGAGAGGTAGAGAGAAGATAGAGGGAGAGATACGAGGGAGAGAGACAGAGAAGACAGAGACAGAGAGAGGGAGAGAGGGAAAGAGGGAAGACTCGAGAGAGGAGAGAGACCAGAGAGAGGGAGAGAGAGGAGAGACAGAGGAAGGAGAGACATGAGAGAGGGAGAGAGCAGAAAGAAGGAGAGAGTAGAGAGAGGGAGAGAGACAGAGACAGAGAGAGGGAAGAGAGACAGAGAGAGGGAGAAGACCGAGAGAGAGAGAGACAGAGAGAGGAGAGAAAGCACAAGAGAGGGAGAGATAGAGAGAGGGCAGAGACAGAGAGAGGGAGAGAGAGCAGAGAGAGAGGAGAGACAGAGGAAGGGAGAGACACAGAAGAGAGGGAGAGACAGAGAGAGGGAAGGGCAGAGAGAGAACGAGAGGAAGAGGGAGGAGACAACACAGAGAGAGAGAGAGAGACAGAGAGAGGGAGAGAAAGGGAGAGAGAGAGAGAGAGAGAGGGAGAGAGACAGAGAGAGAGAGAGAGCTCTCACATCCCTGCTCCAGTGTCTCCAGCTGCCATCCCAGCATCAGCCCTCCTCCTCTGTTATGATCACCATCCATCACTCAGCCTGCAGCACAGCCAGCCGGTACCTCCACACAGCCCAGCCAGCACCTCCACACAGCCCAGCCTGCTCTGCCCTGCCTTGCCAGGCACACAGCCCTGTCGCTGGATGGAGGCCTTGGTGGTGTGGGGCCTGGAGGAGGCTTGGACAAGTCACACTGGTGGAGGAGGAGCTAGCCCCACCCACCCACCCACACACACATGCACGCGCGCACACACGCACGCACATGCCTTCATGCACACATATGTAAACACATGCTATGCAGGCCAATCTGCAGCTGTCATTGTCCCACAGGGGCACTCGGAGATAACAACCATCTCGCCTACACACACACACACATACACACACACACACAAATATTGACACAAAAACTGAGACAGTTTTTCAGTCAGCCAGTCACACACACACACACACACGGTCAGTCAAACACACAAGGTCAGTCACCCACACACACACACAGTCACACACACACACTCACACACAAATATTGACACAAAAACTGAGACAGTTTTTCAGTCAGCCAGTCACACACACACACGGTCAGTCAGACACACACGGTCAGTCACCCACACACACACACACACAGTCAGACACACACACACACACACACACACACAGATAGCTGAAGCTGATCCTTGACAGCTGGAGAAGCCCAGTGGAATGCTACTGGCATACAGAGCAACAGTGACCCTGAGAGAGAGGCAGGGAGAGACAGAGACCCAAAGAGAGACCCAGAGAGACAACAGAGAGAGAGAGGGGAGAGAGAGAGACCCGGGGAGAGACCAAGAGAGAAAGAGACAGAGAGAGGGTGAGAGAGAGGAGGAAGAGAGAGAGAGAGACAGACATGCAGAGACATACAGAGAGAGAGGCAGACGCAGACAGCTAGAGACAGAAGCATAGAAAGGAAGGACATCCACTCAGCATCAGATGTGTGTGTGTGTCTGTGTGTGTGTGTGTGTCTCTGTGTGTGTGTGTCTCTGTGTCTGTGTGTGATGTTAGAGGTGGCTGGGTGAGATTTCGGAGGCAGCTGAAAGAATCCCTGCTGCTCCATCCTCTCATTAGCTTCTGCTAGGACTTGTTAATCCTGTAGCCCCCCCCCCTCCCCCTCTAATTTAATCTAATCTGATTACAGGGGAAAAGGAGGAGGCGGTAAACCATCACTGTAATCCACTTTTAGAACATGGACCAATCAAAGCCTGTCCTCGCCTCATCTCCTTTGTGGGATTGCTGTCCGAACGCACATCTGCTCTCACTTTTTCAAGACGCACGAACGTGGATGGCTGGGCAAGTAATGGCTGATCATCGCCGCTCGGATGAAGATGTGTGTGTGTGTGTGTGTGAGTGTGTGTGTGTGGTGGGTGTGTGTGTGTGTGGACTGGGGGCTTGAAGACACCCCCTCCACCACCACCACAAACACTCCTCAGATCATATACTCTCATTCTGCCAGCTGAACCTTTTGCACTAATGCCACACACACACACACACACACGCACACACACACACACAGACGCGCACACACACACGTCCAGACAGCAGGAGTGTAAAAGCCTCTTCAGGTCGGCCAACAGAGGGAGGCTGGGATGATTGGATTGAACCAGGACAGACCAGCAGTCTCGCCGGTAACACTGAGGCGTCCCGCTAATTGGCTTAGCCTCATCACGCCAAAGAGCCCCCCCCCCCCCCCCTCCACACACACACACACACACAGACACAGGCAGAGACTGAAATGTCCTTCCGGCCTCCTCTGATGTCAGTGAGCTCAGCTGACCCTGACAGACCAGCCCAGCAGGGTCAGAGGTCAACCAGCCGGCCAGGGGCTTGGGCCTCGTTAGCTTCCACATATTACCGAGCCTTAGTAGTGTGTGTGTGTGTGTGTGTGTGTGTGTGTGTGTGTGTGTGTGTGTGTGCGCCCGCTCCACATGGCCGGCTGGGATAGAAGGCTAAGGACGCAATTGTCCTCTACCCCTGCACTGCAGAGAGGAGGAGGGGAGAGAGAGAGGGGAGAGGGGGAGGGAAGAGAGAGGATAAGGATGGAAGGAGAGTGAAGGGCAAGGAGAGAGAGAGGAGGAGAAAGGCAGGGAGAGGGAGGTAAGGGAAGGAGGGGGAAAAGGTAGAGTGATAGAGGGAGGGGGGGAGGGAGAGAGAGAGGGGGAGGGAGAGAGAGGGGGGAGGCACAGAGGCAGAAAAGGGAAAAACCAACAAGAACACGCAGAGACAGGGAAGTGTGCTGAGAAACAACTGTGTGTCTGTGTGTGTGTGTTGTCTGTGTGTGTGTGTCTGTGGGTGCGCGTGTGTGTGGTGCGTGTGTGTGTTGTGTGTGTGTGTGTGTGTGTGCGTGTGTGTCTGTGTGTGCGTGTGTGGAGAGGGTCACTTAGACTCGGAGCGGCTATTTAAAGCCTGAGTAGGCCACTCTGCAGTCCAGCTGGGAGTGTGTCAGCGTAGGAGACCATGATGCTCTGGTCCAGGGTCCTACACTGTGTCTCATCCCACCCCAGCCCGCAGCTCTGGGGAGGGAGGCCGCTCAGAGAGCTGGGCTATTCCATGACGGCGTCCTTACGGATCGCCCCACCCCTCCTCCTTCCCTCCTTCACCGCCCTTGATGTGATTGGATGGCACGGGGCAGCGCAGAGACACTATGGAAGGCTGAACGCATGGGCGGGTTTATTGGTGCGGTGGGGAGTGTGTGTGTGTGTGTGTGTGTGGAGTGAGTGGGTATGAACCACTGTCTTTGGGGGCCACTTTAGCAGGGGCCCCACACTCCCAGCTCTCAAGTATCCCTCTGGGGTGGTGGGAGGGGTGAGAGTGTGTGTGTGTGTGTGTGTGTGTATATGGCAGAGAGGGAGGGGCGGTGAGGGTGTGTGTGCATGAAGACCAGAAGACCCTCTCTATATCCCCTGTCCCAACCAACCAGGCCTGTGAATTATTAATGAGGGGGAGGGTTGTAAAATATCCATTAACACCCCCCATGCTGGTCAGTGGGGGGGTCAGAGGGAAAGCTCTGTGGTGAGTACAGTAATCTACTCTGATGGAGGTCAATTGATCCCAGGGTGATCCGTCCCCCAGCCTGACAGGTGGATTGCAGAGACCAGAGGTTCTCTATGCACTGTGGAGAACACCCTGCGGACCGCACACATACACACAACACACACACACAACACACACACACACGCATGCACGCACACACGCGCGCATTCACACACACACACACCCGCATACACTCACACCCAAACACTCACGCACAAGCATACAGTCACACACCCACACACACACACCCACCCTACACACACACCCACACACACAATGACAGGCCTTCTTTCTCACACCAGATGGGGCTTGCTATACCATCTCACAGGAGCACAGCCAAGTGTGTGTGTGTGTGTGTGTGTGTGTGTGTGCGTGCGTGTCTCTCAGAAGAGAGGATCACACCCTTTACCAGAGTCTCCAAGCCTCAACCACTTCTCACTCAAAGGGGGTTTTGGGTGGTGCTGGGAGAACAGCTGCCACTTAGCACCATCCCCAGCACACACACACACACACACACACACACACACACACACACACACACACACACACACACACGTTAATTCACTGAGAGGGGCCCAGAACAAGATGCTGTCTTTCATACGCCTATGCGCATAAAACCCTTCCCACAGTGCATCTGGAGGAACACATGAAACAACCCTGAATCCACATCACCCCCCCTCCGCCTCCCTCCCCCCTTTGAAGCCTGACATGCACGTGGACACACACACACACGCGTAAAACAAGGAGCCCAATTTGCCGTGTGTCACGAACGCCGTGAAGAGGCAGATGGAGAACAGCATCACAGCTCAGATCATCGCTGTGTGACAGAGGACTGTGGGAGGTAGGACACAGAGCGAGGGAGGGAAGAGGGAGAACGGGAGAGGAGAACATGTAGAGAGAGAAGTAGGGAGAGAGGGAGAGAGAGATCGAGAGAGAGGGGTAGGGGAAGAGGGAGAGAACGAGAGAGATGTAGGGAGAGAGATGTCGGGGAAGAGGGAGAGAGAAGTAGGGAAAGAGAGAGAAGTAGGGAGAGAGAGAGATAGAGAGAGAGGGGGGACAGAGAGATGTAGGGAGAGAGAGACATGCAGGGGAAGAGGGAGAGAGAAGTANGAGAGAAGCTGTGCGTGGGTAGACAGAATATGTGCTGAAATCCTGCTTATTCCCCTTGCAGCGAGAGCTCTTCACTTGGTGGTGAGTGAGCTGAGTCAGACAGAGCAGAGCAGAGCAGAGCAGAGCAGAGCAGAGCAGCAGGTCAGCTCTGACTACTGCATTATTCAGCCCCTGGTGGCTGCAGCCTCCAGCCAACCAGTGTTGACCTTACTGCTGGTCCTACCTGGGCTGGACATAAACATCTCTTGGAGGACTTTCCAAACAGTCAACGCAAAGGAGGGGTCCTTGAACAGGAGTGTGTGTGTGTGAAGGGGGGGGGTCTATGTACTGTAGGTGGCAGTGTGTGTGTGTGTGTGTGTGTGCATGTGTGGCGTGCGTGTGTATTACAACACGTCACCCATACACAATGAGTCAGTGTTCCAGGAATGAGTCGAGACCAACCGGTTTGGGTCGCCAACGTCCTAATCAGACAGGAGGAATCTTGCTGGTAAGGAAATGTGTGGGCTGGCCAGTGTGTAAGGAAAGGTGTGGGCTGGCCAGTGTGTAAGGAAAGGTGTGGGCTGGCCAGTGTGTAAGGAAAGGTGTGGGCTGGCCAGTGTGTAAGGAAAGGTGTGGGCTGGCCAGTGTGTAAGGAAAGATGTGGGCTGGCCAGTGTGTAAGGAAAGGTGTGGGCTGGCCAGTGTGTAAGGAAAGGTGTGGGCTGGCCAGGGTGTAAGGAAAGGTGTGGGCTGGCCAGTGTGTAAGGAAAGATGTGGGCTGGCCAGTGTGTAAGGAAAGTTGTGGGCTGGCCAGTGTGTAAGTAAAGATGTGGGCTGGCCAGTGTGTAAGGAAAGGTGTGGGCTGGCCAGTGTGTAAGGAAAGGTGTGGGCTGGCCAGTGTGTAAGGAAAGATGTGGGCTGGCCAGTGTGTAAGGAAAGGTGTGGGCTGGCCAGTGTGTAAGGAAAGATGTGGGCTGGCCAGTGTGTAAGGAAAGTTGTGGGCTGGCCAGTGTGTAAGGAAAGTTGTGGGCTGGCCAGTGTGTAAGGAAAGGTGTGGGCTGGCCAGTGTGTAAGGAAAGTTGTGGGCTGGCCAGTGTGTAAGGAAAGATGTGGGCTGGCCAGTGTGTAAGGAAAGGTGTGGGCTGGCCAGTGTGTAAGGAAAGGTGTGGGCTGGCCAGTGTGTAAGGAAAGATGTGGGCTGGCCAGTGTGTAAGTAAAGATGTGGGCTGGCCAGTGTGTAAGGAAAGGTGTGGGCTGGCCAGTGTGTAAGGAAATGTGTGGGTGGCCAGTGTGTAAGGAAAGGTGTGGGCTGGCCAGTGTGTAAGGAAAGTTGTGGGCTGGCCAGTGTAGCCCCTTATCTCCCCTGAGCCAGAACACCACAGCTCTTAAAACAGCAGCCATGCCATGTCCGAGGACACCACTTTCATCCAATAACCTGGGTGGGATTCTTGGGGTGGAGTCGGGGGAGATGCCATCCAGAGGCACTAGACTGGACTACACTCCAGGAGGGACACTGGGACGGAAATGGACGCCACCCAGATCAGGACCAGGTTACCTGGACGAGAAATGGCAGCTGGTCCAACCCACAACAGCCCCCCCCCCCTGCTGACGCCTGACGCCGTCCAATTGGGAGAACCGGTGTTTGACTAGCAGACCAGGATTGGTGGAGTGACGTTGACAAAGGGGAAAAAACCCCAGACATGACATTTCCATCTGGATTTGAATAACAATTGGATGTCGTGACGATCTCTTCCCTTCACCCTCTCCCTTCCTTCGTCTACCTCTCTCCCCTTCACTCTCTTTCTCCCTCTCCCTCTCTCTCCCTATCCCTCTCTTTCTCTCCCCTTCACTCTCTTTCCCCCCCCTCTCTCTCTCCCCTTCACTCTCTCTCCCTCTCTCTTTCTGAGCTGTCTCGTTTGATTTCCATGTGAACGGTGTTTAACAGTAGCGATGGATGAGCCTGCGTTGATATTCTATTCCTGGTCACAGACAGACAGACAGACAGACAGACAGACAGACAGACAGACAGACAGGCAGGCAGGCAGGCAGGCAGGCAGGCAGACAGACAGGCAGGCAGGCAGGCAGGCAGGCAGGCAGGCAGGCAGGCGACAGGGCAGGCAGGCAGGCAGGCAGGCAGACAGACAGACTAGGGCCGGGTCTTTTTTGGGAAACTCCGAGCAGAGCACTGATACTGGTCGCTGTGACCTGATAGTGGGACAGGTGTACCAAAACCACCCCCCCCCCCCCTGCCCGCCACGACGTCTGGATTCCTGCGTGGTCCTACAACTTCAGACAGGGTCTAACCAATGGTGGCGCAACGCTGTTACCATGGAGACCACAGCTTTTGGCCACCCTTGCTCGAAAAACGACAAAGCCGCTCAGAATGAAAGAGGGGAGAGAGAGATAAAGAGAGAGACGGGAGAGGCAGAGAGGGAGGGAGAAAGAAAGAGAGAGGGAGAGAGAGAGAAGGAGAGAGAAAGAGAAAGGGGAATGAAAAGAGAGTGTAAAAAGCCAGAAGCCCCCACACTCTCTTTCAACCACCTCTCCTTCCATTCCACCTCAGCCTGTCTTCTAGACTGTAGTCCATCCCTGGTCGCAGGACACGAGGAGGATCACAGCCTGTCTGGACTCTGAGAGGGACGAGTCTGACCACACACCCTGCTGGGCCAGACACACGCCAGCACGGAAGCTTCTGGAAGGTAGACTCACTGGATCTTAGCCTGCGCTCTTTCCGCTTTCTCCTCTTCCTCTCTCCGAAGCCCTCTAGCCACACTTCCTACTTCTCCCTCCTCCTCTCTTCATCCTCCTTCCCCCTCCCTACTCTCCCTCCCCTCTCCCTCTCTGGCCTGTCTGGTCTGTGAACCCGGTGCTCCAGAGCAGAGCAGAGCTCTGTGCAGAATTACAGTCCCACAGCACCAGAGAGAGAGAGAGACAGGGAGACAGGGAGAGAGAGACAGAGAGAGGCAGAGAGAGAGATAGAGAGACATAGAGAGAGACAGAGAGAGAGAAAGCAGGGCAGGGCTGAGAATGCAGATTCCGAGGGAATACTGTGCCGACAAGGAGAGAGAGAGAGTGTGTGTGTGTGTGTGCGTGTTGTGTGCGTCGCGTGGTGTGTGTGTGCGTGTGTGGTGGGTGTGTGGCGTTGTGTGTGTGTGTTGGAGGGGGGAGGGCATTCTGCAACAACAGCCAGCCCTGCTGTACCTGCGGGGAACCCAGAACCACACCCACAGAGAGAGAGACGAGAGAGACAAGAGAGCGAGGCAGTTGTGAGAAGAGGCAGAGAGAAGAGAGACAGAGAGCGACAGCAAGAGACACAGAGAGAGGGTAGAGAGAGAGACCGAGCACCAGAGAGACACGAGAGAGAGGCAGAGCAGAGCAAGAGAGAGACAGAGAAGAGACAGAGAGACACGAGAAGAGAGAAGAGGCAGAGACAGAGGGAGAGACAGAGAGAGACAGAGCAGCACACATGAGAAGACAGAGAGAGAGATCGGAGAGACCAGAGAGATCACAGAGAGAGAGACACACTGCAGAGAGAGAGAGAGAGAGAGAGAGACATAGAGACACAGAGAGAGAGAGACAGAGAGAGACAGAGAGCACAGAGAGAGAGAGACACAGAGAGAGAGAGAGACACATAGAGACACCACAGAGAGAGAGAGACAGAGAGAGAAGAGAGACACAGAGAGAGGGAGAGAGTGTGTTTGTGTGACAGAGAGAGAGAGATGAACAGAGAGGACAGAGAGAGAGAGAGAAGCAGAGGAGTTTGCATACTGCCCACAAGTGGAAGACCCATTCGCCACACAGAATGGAGTCAGCAGCCTAACCCTGCTTCCATGCAGGAGGGAGGGTGAGAGAGGGCCAGACTCTCTGGCACACGCACCTGACACACACACACACACACACACACACATACACACTACAGACACCCGCACGCACCACACACGCGACGCGACGACACACATGTCGCACGCAATCCGCCCCATCTCCGTCTGCAGTCTATACAGAGCGGACAGCTTCAAGAACATCTGTGTAGAGAGTCTGAGCAGTAAATGTGCTGAGCTCTCCACTCTGATATAATGGAATTTCTCCATGAAGGAGGAGAACCAGAACACCGGCCCACGACAACAACAACAACAACTCACGCGGCGCCGATTGCACGAATCAATTATTAACCGGGCCGAACCGATGGGCCTGCATATATATTGATATTCAGACCCGACGCAGCGCTGGGCTCTGGGCGTGGTCCAAAAGGTCCGGGCTGGGGAAACCAAGCGCGCGTCCGTTCAAAGCTCCTCTCCTGTTGCGGAGAGGCCAGACCGCAGCATCCGTGGCCCAGGTTGCTTGGGAAGAGCTAGTAAACAGCCTTTCCGAAACGAGCGGCGTCTGGCTAGCTGAGCGAGAGGAGCACGGCGAGAAACACGGATCGTCGGCGTGTTCCACGACCCAGCCTCCCACCCTTGGATACCTCCCACCCCCCTGCCCCGGATTCCAGATGAACGGTGGCGTGGGTGCGGAGCGTAACGCGTTAACATGATGGAAAAGATTCATTAGATGCGGTGGGAGACATATCTCCCGCTCGGCTGCGACAAGGAGGCAGGGTCCCACGGGAGGCTGCGGCCGCGCTGCGCCGCGCTGCGCCGTGTCGTACAATGTGTGTGAGTGCATGTTGGTGTGGATGCATTAGTAGTCTGCCCTGTGGCTGTCACGGGGAGGGGAGGGGGGGATCTCTTGCATTATAGGAATTTGATCAAATCATTCTTCACTTCCTTACTCTGAACAAGACAGAAGGTTGAGAGGGTGGAAGGAGAGAGGGTTAAAGGCAGAGAGAACAGGAGAGTAGGAGGGAGAAAGAGGGCAGAGAGAGAGAGAGAGAGAGAGAGAAGAGAAGAGAAGAGAGAGAGAGAGACAGAGAAGAGAGAGCAGGCAGGAGAGAAGAGAGAGAGAGAGAGAGAACAGAGGATTGAGAAAGAGAGCAGGGAAGGGCAGATTCAAGATGATCAAGATTAGCCGGCCCTGTAGACAGTGCATGATGTATTGAGGAGGTGTGCATGTGTGCTTAGCGTGTATAATACACACACATGCACAACACAGAAACACACACACGCACACAGACACACACCACAGGTCACCATGGCTATCCTGACTGGATCAATGCTGACAAATGTCATGCTTGTTAATAGGTCCATGCTCCCCCAGTACACAGAGCAGCGTCTTGTAATGGACATTAGCTAAATTGAGTGAGTCTAAACTTCAGACACACACACAACACACACACACACACACACCACACAGGACCACACACACACCACTCTCCCTGTTCAGCGTTGATGCGAGGCATCACCCACACCTACAGTTCCAATGCGAGGCTTGTCAGCCATCATACATCTGATCTTTTACTCTCCCTCCAGAACATTCTATGTTCTGTCACCTACCCTCAGGTCTGGAGCCCAGGTCTCCATGGCGATGTGTCACCATGGAGATAGACTCACGCAACCTCACCAAAGACCAAACCGAGGGCAAAGAGATGTAGCTTGAAGTGTGTGTGGTGTGGTGTGTGTGGGTGAAAGAGTTGTGGGATTAAGACTGGTCACTGCTGGCAGGGAAAGAAGAGGGACCCTCTCTGGTGTCCAGATATCGGATGTGTGCATGTGTGTGTGCAATGTGTGTGTTCAGTGTGTGTGCGTGTGGCCTTGTGTGTGCATTGTGTGTGTGTGTGTGAATGGGGGGTGGGGGTGGGTGCAGTCGCTGAATGTTTTTTTTGTTTGTGTGTGTGTGAATGGGGGGTGGGGGTGGGTGCAGTCGCTGAATGTTTTTTTTGTTTGTGTGTGTGTGGGTGGTGGTGGTGGGTGTGGTGGGGGATGTGTGTGGGGCGGTGGGGGGGTGGTGGTGGTGTGGGTGTGTGTGTGGGGGGGTGTGGGTGGGTGATGGATGTGGTGTGGTGTGGTGTTGTTGTGGTGTGGTGGGGGTTGTTGGGGGGTGTGGGTGGTATGTGTGTGTGGTCTGTCCGTGTGGGTGGTGGGTGTGTGTTGTGGTGTGGGTGTGGTGTTGGGGCTGGTTGTGGATTTGTCGGTTGGGTGTGTGGGTTGTGGGTTGTTGTTGGTGGGGGTGTGTGTTGTTGGATGGCGTGTGTGGGGGTGTGGGTGGTGTGGGTTTTGTTTTGTGGGTGTGTGTGTGTTTTGTGTGTTTGGTTGGTGTGGTGGTGTGTGGTGTTTGGTGTGTGGTTTGTGGGTGGGGTGGTGGGGTGTGGTGATTGGTGTGGTGGGGTGTGTGGGTTGGGGGTGTGTGTGTGGTGGGTTGGGTTGGTTGGGGTGTGTTGGTGTGGTGGTGTGGTTGTGTTTGTGTGTGTTGTGTGTGGTGTTTGTGTTGTGGGGGTTGGGTTGTGTGGGTGTTTTGGTGTTTGTGTGGTTGTGTTGTGTGGTGGTGTTTTGGTGTTGTGTGTTGGTGGGTTGGTGGGTGGTGGGGTGTGATGTGGTGTGGTGTGGGCGGGGTTGGTGTGTGTGGGGTTGTGTGTGTGTGGGGGTAGGGGTGGTGTGTGTTGGTTGTGGGGTGTGTTGATGTGTGGGGAGGTGTGTGGTGGTCGTGGTGGTGGTGTTGGGGGGGTGTGTTGGTGGTGGTGGTGGGGTGGTGGTGTTGGTGGTTGGGTGGTGGTGTTGGTGTGGTGTTGTGGTGGTGTTGTGGTTGTGTTGTGGTGATGTTGTGTGGTGTTGGTGTGTGTGTTTGGGGTGTGAGGGTGTGGGTGGTTGTGGTGTGTGTGTGTGTTGGTTGTGTGGGGTGGGTTGGTTTTGTGGTGGTGGTGTTGGGGTGGGGTGGGGTGGGATGGTTGGGGGTTTGTTTGTGTGTGGTGGTGGTGGGGTTGTGTTTGTGTGTGGTGTTTGGGGTGGGTGGTGTTTGGGGTGTGTGCGAGTGAGTTGGGTGGGTGTTAGTGTGTTTGGGGGGGGTGTGGTGGGGTGGGGTGAGGTGTGTTGTAGGGGGTGTGTGTGTCAGTGGGTGTTGGTAGGTGTTTGTGTGTGTGGGGGTGGTGTGGTTTGGAGTGTGTGTGGTGGGTGTTGGGTGTGGTGGGTGGGTGGTGTGGTGTTGTTGTGTGTAGGTGTGTCCGGTGTGTGGGTGGGGGTGGGTGTGGGTGTGGGTGAATAAGGTGTGTGTGAGAGGTGTCTGTGTGTGTGTCTACACGCGTATAACTGCAGGTGTGTGTGTGTTTACATACAGTGTGTGTGTGTGTGGGTGTGTGCGTGTGGTGTGAGTGTGTGGTGTGGTGTGGGTGGGTGTGTGTGTACGGTGTGTCAACGGTGTCTACCGTGTGTGTACGGTGTGTGTACAGCGTGTGTGTGTGTGGGTGTGGTTGGGTGTGGTGGATGGTTGTGTGGGTGGGGTGTGTGGTGTGTAGTGTGGTGTGTGTGGGTTGTGGGTGGTGGGTGTGTGGTTGGTGTTGTGGTATGGGTGGGGTGTGGGTGGGTGGTTGTTGGTTGTGGGTGGTGGATGGGTGGTTGTTGTGTGTTTTGTGTGTTGTGGTGTGGAGTGTTTTGTGGGGTGTGTAGAGGGGTGGTGTGGTGGTGTGTGTGTTTGTGTGTAGTGGGGTTGGGTGTGTTTTGGTTTGTTGGTGGTTCGGTGTTTGGTCGGTTGGTGGGGTGGGGGTGGGTGGGTGTTTGTGTGGGGCTTTGGTGGTGGGTTGGGTGTGTTGGGGGTGGTGGTGTGTGCGGTTGGTGTTGTTGGGGGGTGTGGTGGTTGTTTGTGGTGGGGTTTTGTAGTA
>BROE01000026.1:7170928-7261238 GCA_036571765.1 Plecoglossus altivelis
CCAGATGAACGGTGGCGTGGGTGCGGAGCGTAACGCGTTAACATGATGGAAAAGATTCATTAGATGCGGTGGGAGACATATCTCCCGCTCGGCTGCGACAAGGAGGCAGGGTCCCACGGGAGGCTGCGGCCGCGCTGCGCCGCGCTGCGCCGTGTCGTACAATGTGTGTGAGTGCATGTTGGGTGTGATTGATGCATTAAGTCCTCCCGTGCTGTCAACGGGGAGGGGAGGGTGAGGGTGTCCTACTGCATTATAGGAATTTGATCAAATCATTCTTCACTTCCTTACTCTGAACACAAGAACATATAGTTGAGAGGGTGAATAGGAGAGAGGGTTAAAAAAAGGCACGACGAGACAAAGAGAGCAACGAGAGATGAAAAAAGAGCAAGAGAGAGAAGAGAAGAGAGAGAGAGAAGAGGAGGAGAGAGAGAGAGAACCAGAGAGCCAGAGAGAGGGGGCCAGACGAAAAGGAAAAGAGAAGAGAGAGAGAGAGACAGAGGATGGAGAGAAAGGATGGAGGGAAGGGCAGATTCAAGATGATCAAGATTAGCCGGCCCTGTAGACAGTGCATGATGTATTGAGGAGGTGTGCATGTGTGCTTAGCGTGTATAATACACACACATGCACACACAGAACACACGCACAGCACAACACAGACACACACCCACAGGTCCACGCATGGCTATCCTGACTGGATCAATGCTGACAAATGTCATGCTTGTTAATAGGTCCATGCTCCCCCAGTACACAGAGCAGCGTCTTGTAATGGACATTAGCTAAATTGAGTGAGTCTAAACCAGACAAAGGCACACACACACACACACACACACACACACACAACACCAGCACCCACACCACACCACTCTCCAATGTCAGCGTATGATGCGAGGCATCACCCACACCTACAGTTCCAATGCGAGGCTTGTCAGCCATCATACATCTGATCTTTTACTCTCCCTCCAGAACATTCTATGTTCTGTCACCTACCCTCAGGTCTGGAGCCCAGGTCTCCATGGCGATGTGTCACCATGGAGATAGACTCACGCAACCTCACCAAAGACCAAACCGAGGGCAAGAGATGTAAAGGTTGAAGTGGTGTGTGTGTGTGTGTGGTGAAAAGCATGTGTGTGGGATAGACTTTGTCACTGCGGCAGGGAAGAGAGGACCCTCTCTGTGTCCAGATATCGGATGTTGCATGGTGTGCAATACGTGTGTGTTCATGCATGTGTGTGTGCGTGTGGCCTGTGTGTTGTGCATGTGTGTGTGTGTGCATGTCATGTGTGTGTGTGTGCGTGTGGTGCGTGCATGTGTGGCATGTATACATAGTGTGTGTGCATGTTCATGTGTGTGCGTGTTCATTTGTTTGCAATGGTGGTGCATGGTGTGGTGTTCTCATTGCGTTGTGGTGCGTTGTGTGGTGTGCATTCATAGGGTGTGCGTGTGTGCAGGTGTGTGTTCATGTGTGTCGCGTGTGTGCAGGTGTGTGTTCATGTGTGTGTGTGTGTGTGTATGTGTGTGTGCCTGTGAGAGAGGAGGGGCATCCGGCCATCACATCATTATTTGATCATCTTTCCTCAGTTCCCAGTCTCTCCCCCCCTCCTCTCCCTCCCTCCCTCCCTACTCCCCTCTCTCCTCCTTTCCTCTTTCTCCCTCCTCCCTCCTCCCCCCTCCTCCCTCCCCCCTCCCTCTCCCCCTCTCCATCACCCTTCATCAGCTTCTCCCAGCTGACCTCCCTGCTTGCCTCTCTCTCCAACATGCACAACATCAGATGCTGCAGTGGGACAGCAGGAGACACGCCGGTGATTCTTTAATCTCATGACTCATGTTGACACACGTGTCACACACACACACACACACACACACACACACACAACACTGACACACACACACACACACACTAAGCATGTTAACATGACAACCCACTAAAAGGGTTTCTGGCAGGGACGGTTTTTAATGACGATTTACAAGGCCTACGAGTTACGCGGTGTGTGTGTATGTATGTGTTTGTGTGTGTATGTGTGTGTGTGTGTCTCTGTGTATGTGTGTGTGTGTTGTATGTATGTGTGTGTATGTGTATGTGTGTGTCTCTGTGTTTGTGTATGTATGTGTGTATGTGTGTGTATGTGTATGTGTGTGTGTGTGTCTCTGTGTTTGTGTATGTATGTGTGTCTGTGTGTGTGTATGTATGTGTGTATGTGTGTGTGTGTGTTAATCCTCCGTGAGCGTAGACAGCTGATGCACCAGGCGGTTGTGGGATTCGCGGTCCTCCGAGGATTCTCACGCCGTCGTCCGGATAAGCAGCTTTCTCTAGGATCGTGCCTGCATATTGTACGCTCCGCCCGGATCAGTGGCGAAGCCCAGTCTGCAAACACAAACAAGATGCCTCGCTCCGCAGCTCCGCAGCGCCCAGCGCCGCCACAAACACGGAAACGCTTCGAACGGACGACCGCAGCTGTCTGTCTGGTTAAGCTAGCCATCGAAAGCAAACAGTTTGATTGGAGGGCGGCGCGTCAGCTGGTAGGGTCCTGGGAAAGCTGTTTGCTAGCCAATAGGAGAGCGGCTTCGATTAGGCTACTCTGTTGTCGGTGGTTTCGAACGCGGCATTGATGGAACTTTTCAGCACGTTGCAAAAACAAAAAGAGAACTCCCTTTCACAGGCCTGCCGACCAATAGACAGGCAGACAGTCTCCCTGCGACCAATCACAGTTCTACTCTCGTTTGAAAATCAACACGCACCCGTTTCCTGATCGTACAGGTGTGCGTCACCCTCTCCCGTCCCCCTCTGAAAAGGGAATGACAAATAGAGTTGGGTTCCACCTTGTCTCTTGGCAACCGGCCCACCTCGTTACAGGCAGGCAGAATCTATAATGAACTGGAGGCAGCGGATTAAAGCCCCGCTGGCGCCAGCCATCTTTCAATCCCACGGAAGGCTGAGCACTTCACTGTGGCTCCGCTCCTGCCCTTCTCCCTGGTCCCTCTCCTGCTCCGCCTCTCTCTCTCTCGGTCTCTCTCGGTCTCTCTGCGGTCTTTCTTGGTGTCTTTTCTCCCCTCCAGCTCTCTCTCTCTCGGTCACTTCTCTCTCTCGGTTTCTCTCTCTCTCGGTCTCTCTCGGTCTCCGTCTCTCTCTCGGTCTCTCTCTTCCTCTCTCTCCCTCTCCCTCTTCTCCCTCTCTCGGCCTCTCTCTCCCTCTCTCCGGTTTCTCTCTCTCTCCTCTCGGTCTCTCTCTCTCCTGATTGGGCTCTATGGGCTGGCGGGGCGCGTTCCTGATTGGAGCCCAGATCAAATTGATCACCGGAGAACGGGGTTAGGGCCGATGGGTTTTGGAGGACGACCGTGGCACATTGGGATGGTGTGTGTGCGCCTGGTGAAAAGCCGGCCGCCGAGTGCGTGTGTGTGGGTGTGGTGCCGTGCATGTGTGTGATACAAGGAGACGGGGGGGGGGGGGGGTTTAAACAGGTATGGCGCAGTAACCCAACAAAACGGTCATCTTATCCCCTCGCCTCTCTCGACTCCCATAAACCTGCCTCTCGTCTTGGCTCCGCACGGCCCCCCGGGTGCATCTGAACACGGACAAACAGCTGTGCTCATCTGCACCCTCCTCTTCCCTCACACACCTCGGAAGGACACGAGCAGACAGGTGAGGAGATATACTGCGTACAGCGCTGGGAG
This sequence comes from Plecoglossus altivelis, assembly GCA_036571765.1. NCBI lineage: Eukaryota > Metazoa > Chordata > Actinopteri > Osmeriformes > Plecoglossidae > Plecoglossus > Plecoglossus altivelis. The sequence continues at coordinate 7,174,598 of BROE01000026.1, forward strand.
AGGTGTAATAGGGAAGAGATAGAGAGCAGGAGGAAGGGAGAAGAGAGGCGGGAGGTGAGAGCGGAGGGAGCGGGAAGGAGGGCGAGAGAGAGAGAACCCGTTCTTCCATTAAGACGCTCAGCGGTGTGTGACGGCAGCCTCATCTTCTGTTCTGCTCCTCTATGGCCAGCCTACCACCCCCCCACAACCCCCTTTCCCTCCCTCCCTCCCTCATCCCTCCCTCCCTCCTATCTCTTCATTTAAAACTCATCAGCCTGGGGCGACCAAAGGCACATCAGTCAGGTAAACAGCCACACAGCTGCATAGCATCAGTGCTCTGGTTATGACCCCCATACAAACAAATCACACACACACAGAGAGGGCCTTTCTAAATACACAGCTTCAAGCAAAGAATCAATATGGCAGGTGTTAGACACACACACGCACGCACATACACACACACACACGGCAGATGGACCCTGAAGAGGCCATGTTGGAGGCCTGCCTCCATACATGCTCCTTCCTCTTCAGACTAAGAGAGCAGCTTCCTACGTGGGCGACAGGTGGTTATATGGAGACCAGCTCCAGCATGACACCACCACATCTATTCTCACATCTTCTCTCCCTCTCCCTCTCCCTCTCCCTCTCCCTCTCCCTCCCTCCCTCCCTCCCACCAGTCACTGGGAACTCAGGGGCCGTCCTCATGGGTCACTGCAGTCAGCCAATCACCATGGAGGGGGGTGGGAACAGGGAGGTCTGACATAATGAGGTATAGAGATGGGGGGGGGGCAGTGACAGGACTGCAGGGGACTGGTCCTGCCACTGGAGGGCAAGAGGCCAAATGAGGGTAGGGGGAAGGGAACGCCAGGGTCTTATCCAATGAAACATCAAGGGTTGCTGCTGGGACGCGGCGCGCCGACGTGCCCCCAGCCCGGGCGTGCTCGTACACGGCCAATCCCTGAGTAGCGAGAGACTAACATGCGGCGTGTCCTGAGACTGAGTGCATTATGCTGTTTGGGAGAGCGGTCCCAGGATCGATGCTTTTACCAGGCTGACGACGGCAGGCGGCTATCTGGAGCATATGCTGCCAGTATCAGGTGTCCCTCTCTCTCCCTCCCTTTCTCCTTCTCTCTTCCCTTCCTCTCTCTCCATTGTCCTGCTTTGCCTCGTTCCCCCCCCCCCAACCCCACCCCGGCCCTCCATCTTGTTCCTCTTTCATCAGCACCGTCTGTGCACACACAATCACACCCTCAGGCCCTCTTCATTTTGTGTCCACAGTAATCCACGGCCTCTAACCCCGGGCTCCTACCGAGAGCCAGAAGGAGCTGCAGGATTGGGGGGTAAGGGGGGTGGTTCCATTCATCATATCTGTAATAGACAGGGGTGGCCCCCGGGGGGCCTCTGGCTCCTGGTGAGGTTGCCTCCTGATTGGCTCCTGTGGCACGGGGGGGGGGGGGAGGGTTAAGGTGGAGTCAGGGGGAGGGAGGTCGAGAAGGTGGTGGATGAGAGGAGGTGGGCGGGGCCTCTCAGGAGGTCTGGGGTTTCAGTCTCGGGGTGTGTGACTGGCTAACAGGCGTGGAACACTCTCCCACCCCCCCACCCCCCAGTCCTGGGAGAGGCGAGCGAGCCTGACAAACCTGATAGGCTGGCTGATCTGGTATCAGATTGGTGCGCTGTGAAGGGGGACGGGTCAGAACGAAGATGGATGTGTGTGTGTTTGCGTGTGACTGAGTGGCTGAGTGTGTGTAAGCCATTACTGAGAAGGGAGAGAGGCTGGCACGGCGCCAAAGACATGATGCTAATACCTGATCTCCCACTGCTAGGTCCAGGAGCAGGGAGGGAGGGAAGGGAAAGAAAGAAAAAAAAAAAAAAAAAAAAGAGGGAGGGAGAGGGAGGGAGGGAGAGGAGGAAGGTAGGGAGGGAGAGGTAGGGAGGGAGAGAGGGAGCGGAGAGGGAGGAGGGAGGGGGAGGTAGGAGAGGAGGTAGGGAGGTAGGGGAGGAGAGGGACGACATAGATGCAAGCCCCCTCTGGTGTGTGTTTGTTTGATAAGATTTAAAAAGCAGGGGGACTTTGAACGAAAGAGAAGAAACGGTGCGAAAGAAGATGATTACTGATATGATGGGTGGGGAAGTGGAGGAGATGGATGAAGAGGAACGGGATGCGCGGCTGTGTCTGCGGTGTGTTTGTGAGGTTGTGTGCGTGGGGGGAGCGTGTCTATAACTTGACGATGACGTATCACAACAAAACGCTGCTCGGTAGTAGGTTAGAGTCTTAGGTTAGGACTAATGAAGCTTCTCTCCCCCATCTCTCTCACTCATCCTCCCTCTCCCATCGTCCTTCTCCTCCCCCTCCCATCGCCCTCTCCTCCTCGCCCATCTTCCTATCCTCTATTCTCTCCTCCTCCCATCTTCCTCGACTCTCCTCCCATCTCCTTCTCTTCCCATCTCCTTCTCTGCCATCTCCTTCAGTGCCTCTCCTTCTCTCCCTCTCCTCTCTCTCGTCTCCCCCTCTTCCTCTCTCCCTCTGGCCTCTCCCCAGTCACCATCTGCAGCTGTCTCCAGCCCTACAGAGAGCAGCACAGCCACAGTGGGGCTAGGTCAGATGTTGGAATTCCACACTGCAGACAGTGGGAACGCATTCCTCGGAGGAGGAGGAACAAGAACATGAATTCCACATTCCATGTCACCGGGTCATGTGATAGGGGGCTGTTGCCGAGGCAACAACTGGTTTAGGAAGGCTTCTTCCAAGGTCAAGCTAAATCATAGCTCTCTGTATGTGTGTGTGTGTAAAAGATTATGTGTGTGTAGGTGTGTGTGGCTGCCAGGGAGGAGGTGATGACTCGAGCTCTGTGTGTGTGTGTGGTAGAATGTGTGTGTGTAAGTGTGTGTGTAATATGTCTCGTGTGCGTGTGTCTCCTGTGCATGTGTCTCTGTGTCTGTGTCCCTGTGTCTCTGTGTGTGTGTGTAGATGTGTGTTGTGTGTGTGTTTGTGTATGTTTGTGTTTCTGCTGTGTGTGTGTGTCGTAAGATGGGTGTGTGTGTATGCTGCCAAGGAGGAGGTGATGACTCGAGCTGTCTGTGTGAACATTGTTTTTCTGTTAGCTTTATTTTTTCATTTTTTTCCAGAGAAAGCCAGCAAAATCAGCACGTTGCCCACGGCTACTAGCCTTCATCTTCTAGGTTGGGAAAGCAGAGAAACGATTTCATCTCTCCGTATCTCGTTCTCTCTATCGCTGCTTCCCCCCCACGCTTCCCCTCCCTCTATCTCTCTCCCACCCCCCTCTATCTCTCCCACCCCCCTCTATCTCTCCCACCCCCCTCTATCTTCTCCCACCCCCCTCTATCTTCCCTGCCCCCCCTATCTCTCTCCCACCCCCCCTCTATCTCTCTCCCACCCCTCTCTATTTCTCTCCCACCCCTCTCTATCTCTCTCGCCCCCACACTCATTCACTTCAATCACTTGCTTTCTCTCTCTCAAGACCCTTCATCGCTTTGCGACCGCTGGCTGGATCTTTCTATCTTTCTCACACACTCTCCCTCCCTCCCCTTCTTACTCTCTCTCTCCCTCCCTCCCCTCTTACTCTCTCTCTCCCTCCCTCTCCCCCTCTCCCACCCTGATGCCTCGCTATTATCTGAAGCCAACGGCTCTCGCAAGCTCTCGTCTTGAAGGGACGTCTTTAACCTCGGCAGCCAGGAAGGGAACAGGTGTTTGGGGGTGAATGAGACCAAACCCAGTGTGACAACGTGGAGGACGGCAAGGGAAACAGAAGACAAAAGACAGGGGGGAGGGGGCAACGTGAGCCTCCTTGTGGGAGGGGGGGGGGAGAGAGGAATGTGTTCATGTTGGCATGTGCACATGCATGTGTGGAGTCCGTGCACGTATATCCGAACGCACAGGCAGCATGTGTATATATAGATGTGTCAGAGTGATACCAGCACGTGAGGCTGTGTGTAGGTGTGTCGAGGGAGGGGTTCACGTCTCCCTCACAACACAGAAGGAGACGCTTCAGTCGGATGCCAAACACCCTGCCCTCAGTCCAGCCTCACTTTCTCTGTGTCTCTCTCTCTCTCTGTCTCTCTCTCTCTGTGTCTCTCTCTCTCTCTGTCTCTCCCTCTGTCTCTCTCTCTCTCTGTCTCTCCCTCTGTCTCTCTCTCCGTGTCTGTCTGTCTGTCTGTCTCTGTCTCTCTCTCTGTCTCTCTCTCTGTCTGTCTGTCCTCTCTCTGTGGTCCTCCTTACAGTCAGATGGTGGAGCTAACCGGACAAGCCTTGTGAATAGCTACCAGTTCTTACAGACGCCCCCCCCCCCCCTCCTATGTGTGGTGGTCTCCCAGCGAAGCGGGTTTGCAATCTCTTCCTCTCACGCCACAGCATCAAACTCAAGAGGACGGAGGGGGAGGAGGGATTAGGGGAGGGGCAGAGCCGGAGCCAGCAGGTTACGCTATTGGCCCTTCGCTCGCGCTGTCGCCAGGAAGCCCTTAGCAACCAGAGAGACCAGTGACAGTGGAGAGTTGCAGACAGGGAATAGTCGTGACCTCCTAGCATGCCTTCAGCTGCAGTCAAACAAACACATAATCTCTCTCTCACTCACACACACACACACACACACACACACTACCACTCACTTGTTGTCAGTGAGATAAGAACTGATTGGAAAACGTGTGTGTTCACCTCAAGTAGCATGTCCTCTGTGGTCAAACACTAAGGTTACCAGAGGGCAGCGCGTGTGTGTGTGTGTAAGCGCATTAAGACATTGCGTGGCACACTGAACGGCAAACAGTTCTTGAAGCAGTCAGACTGTCCCATTTATTAACAGCGAGTTAATGACTAAGAGCGTCTGCAGTAATCTCTGCGGGCTGCAAGGTCGACTCTGCTGTCATCCGCTGAGACCGACTCTGCTGTCATCCGCTGAGACCGACTCTGCTGTCATCCACTGAGACCGACTCTGCTGTCATCCACTAGGGTCGACTCTGCTGTCATCCGCTGAGACCAACTCTGCTGTCATCCACTAGGGTCGACTCTGCTGTCATCCGCTGAGACCGACTCTGCTGTCATCCACTAGGGTTGACTCTGCTGTCATCCACTAGGGTTGACTCTGCTGTCATCCACTGAGACCAACTCTGCTGTCATCCACTAGGGTCGACTCTACTGTCATCCACTAGGGTCGACTCTGCTGTCATCCACTAGGGTCGACTCTGCTGTCATCCGCTGAGACCGACTCTGCTGTCATCCGCTGAGACCGACTCTGCTGTCATCCACTAGGGTCGACTCTGCTGTCATCCACTAGGGTTGACTCTGCTGTCATCCACTGAGAACGACTCTGCTGTCATCCACTGAGACCAACTCTGCTGTCATCCACTAGGGTCGACTCTGCTGTCATCCACTAGGGTTGACTCTGCTGTCATCCACTAGGGACGACTCTGCTGTCATCCACTAGGGTCGACTCTGCTGTCATCCGCTGAGACCAACTCTGCTGTCATCCACTAGGGTCGACTCTGCTGTCATCCACTAGGGTCGACTCTGCTGTCATCCACTAGGGTTGACTCTGCTGTCATCCACTAGGGCCGACTCTGCTGTCATCCACTGGGGTCGACTCTGCTGTCATCCACTAGGGTTGACTCTGCTGTCATCCACTAGGGTTGACTCTGCTGTCATCCACTGAGAACGACTCTGCTGTCATCCACTGAGACCAACTCTGCTGTCATCCACTAGGGTCGACTCTGCTGTCATCCACTAGGGTTGACTCTGCTGTCATCCGCTGAGACCGACTCTGCTGTCATCCACTGGGGTCGACTCTGCTGTCATCCGCTGAGAACGACTCTGCTGTCATCCACTAGGGTCGACTCTGCTGTCATCCACTAGGGTCGACTCTGCTGTCATCCACTAGGGTCACCTCTGCTGTCATCCACTGGGGTCGACTCTACTGTCATCCACTAGGGTCGACTCTACTGTCATCCACTAGGGTCGACTCTGCTGTCATCCACTGAAACCGACTCTGCTGTCATCCACTAGGGTCGACTCTGCTGTCATCCACCAGGGTCGACTCTGCTGTCATCCACCAGGGTTGACTCTGCTGTCATCCACTGAGACCGACTCTGCTGTCATCCACTGAGACCAACTCTGCTGTCATCCACCAGGGTCGACTCTGCTGTCATCCACTAGGGTCGACTCTGCTGTCATCCGCTGAGAACGACTCTGCTGTCATCCACTGAGACCGACTCTGCTGTCATCCACCAGGGTCGACTCTGCTGTCATCCACTGAGAACGACTCTGCTGTCATCCACTAGGGTCGACTCTGCTGTCATCCACTGAGAACGACTCTGCTGTCATCCACTGAGACCGACTCTGACGGAGGGTTAGCTTGGCGTGCGTCTGGCTAAAGGGGCTTCATTAGCTCTCGGCCAAAACGAGCACGTGGATTGGTGGGGATTAGCGCGTTGACGGCAGGCTGTTTTATGATTGGTCAGGATTAGCGCGTTGACAGCAGGATGTTTTATGATTGGTCAGGATTATCATATTGACGGCAGGCTGTTTTATGATTGGACTAGGAACGGAAAGGTTGAGAACAATTTTACCACCGACTCGTGACACAGACGTGTGTGCGATGTGAACGAGGGAGGGAGAGAGGGAGAGAGAGAGGAAGAGAGGGAGAGAGAGAGAGAGAGAGGGCGAGAGAGAGAGAGATAGATAGAGAGAGGGAGATAGAGAGAGAGGGGGAGGGTGAGAGAGGAGCGTGATGTGTCCAATAACGCCACTGTTCAACGCTGCTGTTTTACTGGCCGCCATCACGATGACTGGGACGTGCTGTCGGCTGTCAAACCGTCTCAGATAAATGTGTGAGAGAGGGCGAGAGAGAGAGAGAGAGGTAGAGATAGAGAGGGAGGGACGGAGAGAGAGGTAGAGATAGAGAGAGAGGGAGGGAGGAAGAGAGAGGGAGAGGTAGAGAGAGAGGAAGAGAGAGAGAGAGCGAGGGAGGGAGAGAGAGAGAGACTGAGAGAGAGACTGGGAGAGAGACAGAGAGAGAGACAGAGAGAGAGAGAGGGCGAGAGAGAGGTAGAGAGAGAGGGAGAGAGACAGAGAGGTAGAGAGAGAGAGAGCGAGGGAGGGAGAGAGAGAGATGTAGAGAGAGAGGGAAGGGTACGTGTGTGTGTGTGAAGGAGAGATAAGAAGAGGAGGAGAGAAAGGAGGTGACAGTGGGATTCTATATGAGAACCATAAACAGGAGGCTTCAGAAGCACATCTCTCCATTTGGACAGTCGTGGGTGGGGACATTCACCGTCGCCACCAAGGACATCCGAGATGGATGGTGACGGCCGATGGGCAGGCTGGCCCAGAGCAGACATGCGGCCAGGTTTCTCTGTACACAGATTCCAGACAGACGCTCTTTTTACCCCAGCAGAGGAGAGCAGTGATCGGAGAGCCGGGGAGGAGAGGAAAGCGAACCCAATCTCACGGCTGCCATCGCTGCAGGATGGCAGCCGTTAGGTAGGGTCTCTCTCTGCCTTCATCTACCTCTCTCTAACCCTTTCTCGCCGCCTCCATCTCCTTTCTATACTCCCTCTCCCTCTCCCTCTCCCTCTCTCTCTCCCTCCCTCCCTCTCTCCCTCTGCACTTACGACCTCCACCGGAGCCTAATGGGGATTCTTCCCCCTTGGCAGAGCAGCAGAGGAATACAGGCTTCCCCTTTCACTACCGGTGTTGTTTGTGTTTATGTCAGGGTTAATTGGCTTAATCTGTGTGCCTAGGAGGGCTGGAGGGGCTGCCGAGAGGGAAGGAGGGGAGGGGGGGGCACAGTTGAGTCCTGGAGGGGTTTTGGGTGGGGAGTTGGCAGGCTGAAGGGATAAACTATAGGGGGAGAGGAGGAGGAGGGTGGGGTGGTTGTACTAGCTCACCTCAGGGAGTCTGCATTGCTCTGGAACAATCACATACTGTGCCCGTATGACCTCCATGCATCCACACCACATCACGCAAACACACACACACACCACCCAAACACACACACCACCCAAACACACACACCACCCAAACACCCAAACACACCACCCAAACACACACACACCACCCAAACACACACACCACCCAAACACCCAAACACACCACCCAAACACACACACACACACTCGCAGGGAGAGACTGGCGAGGAGCTGAACATGGGGATGTTATCGGCCCAGCGCAGGCGGGCAGCCGCGCTGACTGCATCTGGCAAGAGACGTTGGCAGCTAGTGTGGGAAACGGTCTGAGGCTTGCCGGTGCGCGCCCCTCCCCGTGAGCGGCTTGGGTCTGACGGCGTGCGGAGGGGCAACAGAGGGGCGAGTACGCTCCGTCCCAGCTGCCTGGGCTTGGGGATGACTCTGGGACAGAGAGAGCCTCTGTCGTAACCGACGCTCGTAACCGACGCTCTTCCTCTCATCTGAAAGCGATCCTTTCATGCGGCCGTCGTCCGCCCACGCCCACGCCCGCCTTTGTCAGCCGTCCGAAGACTCGTCCTCCTGTGTCTGCCTGCTCTAAACATGTCAGACAGTACCACTTCTCTGTCTGAACACCACACACACACACACACACACACACACATACACCACACACACAACGATCCCTCAACTTGGAGATTGTAACCCCTCCCCTCACTCACACAGGCACACACAACGCACCGCCTTGAACCGCCTCGCCTACACGGTCCTATTTAAAGGCCCCATTTAAATAGTCTCCGCAGAGCCCTCGCTCATTCCACATCAACACGGACCATTCTCTGCAGGACATTTTCTCCGCAAGGTCCCGCGTTCGCACGACCTATCTGAGTCCCACCAGGACGCACTAGGCCCGGGGCGTTTTGTCGTGAGTATATGGTATAATCACCAGAGGAGGTTGGATTGCTAGCAACTAGTCCTCGAGCTGGCCCTGTACCAACACGGTGGATCGAGATTTAGGCGTGGGTGCAGCGCACTCAGTGAGTCGAATATTCTCGATAGAGAACGCTCTGCCAGTGAAGTGACATAGTCTCCCCCATCAGCTCTCCCATCACGTCCCCCATCGGCTCCCCCATCAGCTCTCCCATCATCTCCCCCATCGGCTCCCCCATCAGCTCCCCCATCAGCTCCCCCATCGCTCTCCCATCGGCTCCCCCATCACCTCTCCCATCCCTCCCCCTCCATCAGCTCTCCCCATGTCACGTCCCTCCCATCAGCTTCCTCCATGCCTCGCCATCAGCTCTCCAATCAGCGACGTCCCCACATGCGGGCTCCCCATTCAGCTGCTCGTGGCCATCACGTCCCCGACTCAACCGCAACAAATCGGGACTCCCCATAAGGCAGCTCCACCCATGCTCTCACCATCAACCCTTCTTGTCCATCAGCTCCCGCCAGTAACCCTCCACCATCCCACCTCCCCCAGAACCCTCTCACCATCCTCGCCCTAATAGCTCCCGCATTAACCTCCCCCAAGTCCGCTCTCATGCCTCGGCCCATCGCCCTCTTTCCCCATCGTCACCCTCCCTACGCATCACTCCCCAACAGCTCCCAGGGAACCCATCAGCTCTCACCCATCAGCTCCCCCATCTGGTCTCGGTTCCATCACCGTCCCCCATATCGTGCTCTTAGCCATTCACCCACTCCCCCATCAGCTCTCCCATCAGCTCCCCCATCACCTCCCCCATCACCTCCCCCAATATCCCTCGCCCAGGAGAGATCAGCCTTCTCCGATCCCTTGCCCCATCTCCGATCCCCAATGCACCTCTCCCATCCTCTCCCCCCATCCACTCCTCCCATCCTCTCCACTCCCCTTTTCTCCGCAGGAGGGGAGGCGAGTTGCCTCCCAGAGCACCGGCTGGCCGGCACGAGTCCTATTCCTGCACCAGTTCGCTTCAGCAATGCCAAGCAATCACACAACAGATGAGACAACACACACAGACAGACACGATAGCACCACACACACACAAGAAGACACGTACACTCACACAGCACAACACATCTTCCCTCCCCCCGATGGTCCTCTCTCCTCATCTCCTCCTCCTCCACAGGCTGATCCGAAAACCACGGTGTCTCCTCCTTCCCCCCACTGAACACATCTCCTCTCTTCCCCCATGCCAGTCAGGGCTCTCTCCTCTTCCGGTTGGGGGGCAGGAAGAGGGATCTGGCTGAGGTATGGAATATTAAAGGCTACATGAGTGTGTGTGTATCCCCACCACGGGTAAACACTACAGCCTGGATCCCGACCTCCACCCACCCCCCTCATCCCCCTCTCTTCCCCTGACCTCCCCCCATCCATTCCCTAACCACCCACCACCCAGCCACCCAGCCACCCAGCCACCCACCACCCAGCCAGGGAGAACAGCAGCCTTCTCATGAAAACAGAGGAACGCTGATCTGACTCCGGGGGAGTATAGTCCACTTAAATACTGTATCTCACACAAGCACACACAACAAATGTGCATGCATGAGCGCACAGACACTTGCAGGGGGGGCGCGCGCGCACACACACACACACACACACACGCACGCACACACACACAGGCTTCATGGAGCACACACACACTCTCGCACAAAAGCACTCCGGCGCATAGTAAATCAGCGAGCGCTGGCCTCAAGAGGTTTGCGTTTCCTTGCCATTTCATTAGCATAAGCATTGCTCTTCAGTTGCCTAGCCTTCCCTTTTGAAGAGCGGAACATCAAATGAGACAGAGCACGTTTGCAGGAGCGAGGGATGAGCAAAGAGAGAAGGATGCCGGAGACCGACTCAACGGGCTTTGCGCATTACCCTCCCGCGGGGGAGGGATTTCAAAACAAAAGCAGGTGAGGCAGACAGAGGCCTCGCGTACCGAGGTAGAACTGTGCACGCTGTTAAAATACATCGCCACCGCAACAAAAAACGCCCGAGCGGCCGTTATGTGAAAGCAGACAGGTTTACACGCAGGGTAGGCCCGCTGGAGCAAACGCGAGCACATTTGCGTTATCCGTCACTGCGCACTGACACCTTCAGAGATAATATGCCTGTTCTCTCATAGAGTTCCTCATCTCCATCACAAACACACACGCACGTGCGCACGCACACACGCGCGCCCCTGGAGGTGTTACTCGCTCTTGCGAGCACCAACTGTTCACTCGTTCAGTGATACGCTGTCAGATTTGGCTAACCTAGCGTTCCTGCAGGGAGAAGCGTAACCGTAACTGGGCAATACATGATCGCGTGGGATGATTCTGATCAAAGAATTTGAGGACACCACCTGCTCCATTGTTAAGATAGACGGTCTCGAAAATGATGGCCACACACACACACACACACACGGCAGCCCAATCATACGACGGTCCAAGCGCATTATTCTTTCATCAGGAAAGCAAGCTCATTAATTCAATACCTCCCCCCCTCCCTTCCCAAATATTGTCTTTAAAAAGACTTCTACACATTCCCTTTCTAACTTCAAGCCCTCGCACTTATTTAGATGGGGAGGGAAGGGGGGGGGGGACCAGAGATACTGTGTGACTTTATTGGTTTCTCCATGCCAGTGATACCAAAGGGGAACATTAAAGAAGCAACAGACAAGCTAAGGCGGCTAGTGAGCAGGATGCAGAAACAGGAGGCCCATCTTCCACCACGGCATAGCAGGCAGCCAGTGGCCAGGGTGCTGGGCTAGAGGTGTTCAGCAGAAGGGGTTAAGGGGTCAGGGGGGGGGGGGGGGGGCTCTCGCTGCGGAACACGACTGTTCAGAACATCCTGTTTCTTCCTCGTGGCTCGAATCTCTACCTATCAATCCACACACACGCTCGCGAACTGTACAGAACCGCTACAGCTATTCAGCAGCACTTGGGAGTTTCACATCCGCTAGCGGCTGAGGATTTCATGGTCACTGCCTATCAGGGAATATGGAGGGAGGGAGGGACAGGGGGCGATGGAGACAGACAGAGCGAAAGAGAGAGAAATAAAGAGAAAAGAGAGAGAAACACAGAGAGAGAGAGAGAGAGAGAGAGAAAGAAAGACAGACAGGCAGGCAGAGAGAGAGACAGAGAGGGAGGGCGAGATAGAGAGAGAAAGACAGAGAGACAGACAGAGAGAGAGACAGAGGAGTCCAGACTTCGGCCCTGATGATGAACAGCAGCTACTGGCTACCCCAGCCCTGCTCATTGCATATTGATTGAGTAAGAGCAGAACATCCGTCGAATCCCCCCCCCCCCTCACACCACACACCACACACACATCAAGCCAGAGCCAAGACTCACCGTGTGCCACAAGTCGATCGAGAGCAGCTAGAATGGTAGTCGTGCTGCTGGTGAAGTCCCCACAAGTGTTCCTGGTTTCCCCACCGACCCTGGCCCAGTGGAATAACTACAGAAGCACTGTGACTAATTCACCACCACACTGGTGACTCAGTTTGGTTCTAAGCGTATCGAAAACAATACTGTACCAACCACACACATACCACATGGCACCACACACACACACACACACACACACACACCCCACACACACACTCTCACAGCACACACACACAAACAAAAAAAACATTCAGCGACTGCACCCACCCCCACCCCCCCCACACACACACAGGTACACACACACACACACAACCAACGCCTTCTACAACACACACACACGGAGCAAGTCTGGCTGCAGTTTCCTCATCTCTCCCGCTGCAATGAAAGATTTATAGGCGCTCTGGTCCAGCCTCATGCTGCTTGAGCTATCATGTTAATCATCGTCGCACTGGCCTACTTGCTGCTCTCTCAGCATACACAGACAACAAATTTCCCTTGTGATCAATCACAGACTCCGTCGGCCACAGCTTGCCACGAGTCACCACTTGGGGAGGGGGGGGGGGGGGGGGGGGTGAATCCGAAGACGTCTCTCTGGGGGGGAGGAGTCAGTCAGCCTACTAGAAGCTCTCGGGCTCAGATTGGTGCGATATGTCTGACTGAGGCCGTCTCTCCGCAGATGCCACGGGATCTAGCGCCCAGCCCACGCTATCAAAAGGGCCGTGGCGTGACTCTCGGTGGAGACAGGTGAGGCGTCGCATCAGGCCAGAGCGTCATGCGTCACCTGCAAGGGGGCCACCTTCGCTCAGGGATGGAATTACCTGGGGGGGGGGCGTCATCACGCATGACCGCCTCATTAACCAGGCTGAAGATAATCTATGCATTCCACGGGGGATAGACACATCGACAGGACCGCTCGTACAATAGCAAAGAGAAATAGCTTGTCGGTCAAGATCGATCGCCACTATAAACACGCTCGCGTTCGCCACACGGCAGTTCGACGCGGTTCACGTACTTGAACGTACGCGGGCGCTGATACAGAATGCGCTCATATCTGACCTGTGGCAACTCAGATCCTCCTGGTTCCACTTAGCCTGATGTACAAAACATTCCCATCCTTCCTGCCAGGCCATGTGGCTCCGTTTTCAAACAGTACTAACTCTGTCTACGTCTTTGTGCTTGGATTCATATGGGCGCCATCGCTTCTCTGCACAGGCTTATTCACTAACCAGAGTCCAAACCGTGTCATTTCCTGCCGCGACTCTGCTACGTCGGATCGGTGATCGTCTAGTGCTGCCTTGAAGCTTCTCCTATTGACTTACTGCCAAGGCGTAATAGCTTGATTGAGCGGCGCTCGGTTGGCTGTCCTGTCCTCGGGCCTGATGAGGCACAACTTCATTACAGACCTAGTTTCCATCTACATTAGCCACAATGCCACACTGTCACCGCACTGTAGAGTACATTGCGTAGCACTTATACCACAGGCTAGCTCCTGCAAAGCTAGAAAGCTGATATACGCATTCGAAATTGAATATGTATCATAACCCAATTGTTTGTGTTAAATTGGATGAAACCGAAATGTTTTTGCTGTTGAATATGTAATATGGAAATGATTCCGGGTTTCACATCATCATCATCAGCTTTCCGGCTCCATAACTCCGTCCCTGATATCAGGCATTCGGAGAAATCCCTGACCTCTAGCAAACTAGCGGTAACGGCTCAGCCACTAAGCCCACTTCCTGTCGAACCAACTCATTTCCTGTCTTCTTCCCGTCTCGCCGTCCCTCTCTTTCTTCTTCTCCTCTCGGGGCTCCTGCAGCTTCCCTCACAGGTGGTGTGATGGTCTCCAGAGGACTGCGGGGATCTAACTGACTGGCAGATCCCCCCCCCCTCACACACACACACACACCACCGCCCCCCCCTCTCCCCCCACCTCACTAAAAATAGCCGCTGCAGCAGAAAGCCATTAGCATACTGTAGAGGTTTCACGCCACAGGGAGGCTGTGTGGGAACGACTGATTGGACGCACGGCATCTCTACAGCGTTGCCAGGTGTGTGCGCTGCGTGTCAGGGTGTGTGTGTGTGTGCGCGTGTGTGTGCGTGAGATTGCTTTTGCGGGAGGTGGCCCCATGTGTGTTTGTATGACAAACTCAAATTGCTTGTCTGTGTAGAAAAACACAACTCCATTTCCACAACGGTTCTTGGAGCCATCCATCACTGGCTCCTCTGAGGTGGCTACACACAGGTAGGTGTGTACGTGTGTGTCTATGTGTGTGTGTGTGTGTTTCTGTGGTGGGGGGGATGAGATGATGATGAGTGACAGTTGGGGTGAAATAAATCGATCAGATCGCTGACTAATTACAGACAGAAAATGTGACCCTAGGGCTGTCGTGTGTGTGTGTGTGCGCGTGGGCGCGCGCGTATTTCAGTTGTGGAAATGGCCTTGGAGGCTTCTCTATTCAAATAGGACGCTGCTGGTGATGGTTCCCTAGCAACCGCTGCCTCTGTGGCTGCACGACCCTGGTGCGTGTTGAACATCTCCAATCAGTCTGGAGACTGAACACCTGACACACACACACACACACACACACACACCTATGAAGACAGACACAGGAAACACACACGCGCGTCACTGAACATGTCAACACACAACACATGGACGCTTCCTAATCTGAGCACCAAGCTGACACACGGTAACTACGGCAGGCGTTGCCGTCTACTGTGCGTTGTCATGAAAACGGTCGTCCTAATCGGTAAACCTAATCCTCGTCCTACTGGTGAAGGTGCCAGTTCTCCATCAGCACACAGACTGACTACTCGGACACAGACGCATCCTTCCCCTGGCAACGCTCACCCTCCTCTCTGCTCCTGCGCTGGGCAAGGAGACATGGCAGGAGGGAGAGAGGGAAAGAGAGAGAACAGGAGAGAGAGGAGCGAGAGGGAGAGTCAGAGAGAGAGAGAACAGGAGAGAGAGGAGCGAGAGAGAGAATTAGAGAGAGAACATGAGAGAGAGAGAGTCAGAGAACAGGAGAGAGAGACAACAGTAGAGAGAGGTAAAGAGAGAGAGAGACAACAGTAGAGAGAGAGAGAGAGAGAGAGAGAGAGTTAGAGACAACAGTAGAGAGAGAGAGTCAGAGAACAAGTGAGAGAGAGAGAGACAACAGGAGAGAGAGAGAGTCAGAGAACGAGTGAGAGAGAGAGAGACAACAGGAGAGAGACAACAGGACACAGAGAGAGAACAGTCAGGCATGCAGTCGGTGCTATATGACCACCTCAGGCTGTTTGTGCCTCAGGATCTGAGTTAACTGCAGTCAAACACCAGGGCTGTGGCAGCTGTGTGTGTGTGTGTGTGTGTGTGTATAACTGGAATGTCTGGACCCAGCTGTAGGGTAGTTTAAGAGGGTCAAAGCATCATCTGGTGCTCTGAGTCAATCACCCATCTGCCCCCCCCCCCCCTAACTGGAATGTCTGGACCCAGCTGTAGGGTAGTTTAAGAGGGTCAGAGCACCAGATGATGCTTTGACCCTCTTAAACTACCCTACAGCTGGGTCCAGACATTCCAGTTATACACACACACACACACACACACACACACACACGAGCCAACTGTATACCAGAGATGGATTTGGTCGCAGAATTGATTGAGAGTCTTTGTTCTGAAGTGGATTTACAATACCTCATGACAAAGCTGTAGCGATGACCTTTTTGTTTAACCCTGTGACCTGTTTTTCCTGCACCCTCTGGACCAATCACAACGATTAGTGCCAATAACAGGGGCGTGGCCTATCTGAGCAGGATTAACGGGGTTGGGTGGCAATCCCTCAGAGCACCCAGTGATAGATCAATCAAACTAAGAAATCAATGAGAGAAAGCGACAAAGAGAGAGAGAGGCAGAGAGACAGAGAAAGAGAGGCAGAGAGACAGAGAGAGAGAGGCAGAGAGACAGAGAGAGAGAGGCAGAGAGAGAGAGAGAGAGAGAGAGAGGCAGAGAGACAGAGAGAGAGAGGCAGAGAGACAGAGAGACAGAGAGAGAGAGGCAGAGAGAGAGAGGCAGAGATGCGAGGACGTAGGTCTGGATCAACTTCCTCCTCCCTGAGCTGGCAAGGAGAGAGAACAGAGTATATGAGAGAGGGCGGGCCAGAGGACAGAGGAGAAGAGGGAGGAGACCAGAGAAGAGAGTAGGAGCCAGAGAATTAGAGGACGTTAGAGAGGATGAGAGTTTTCAGTGAGCTTTTCAACTTTTTGATAAGTTCCTATAATGGCTCATATTATTGTTCAGGAGATTCGACAGAATGGATGGCAGTTACTGCTTGATTTGGTTAGGACAATCGAGAAGTTCATATGTAAGACAGAGAATGTACAGTGCATAGGGGCGTGGTTGGGAAGCAAAAACAGGAGAGGAAAAAGAAACAAAAAAACAAATCTCTGGGGTAAAAGTGCTTTTGGGACACTAAAAAAGAACTGGTCCCTGGGTGTTTTGAGGTCTACTCTTCGCACTAGCGAAAAGGCACGCGTTCTTTATCCTTCAGCATCCTATCTATCTAAATATGCCCAACAAATACACACTCTCTCACCCACACACACCAACAGTACCAAACCGTAAATGAGCAACCCTACAACGCGCAGCTTCCCCCCATCTATGAAACAAAATTCAGCCTACAATCTGCTATCTATCTGCAGATTTGATTGTTGTCCTGATGCTCACATCGGACCCATCACAGTGGGACCTACAGCATGCAACCAGATGCCTTGAGGAGAGCGGTTGCGAGGAGAATCCGTGGAAGTGTGGTAAAGCTTGGCTGGAGGTGAGACCAGGTCGTTGAGCGGTGAAATTGAATGTGGTGTCATTGAGACCCGAATCAGCACCACACCATTCGGTGCGACTACATCCCCTCGACCAAGAAGCCTAGGGGCCTATGCGGTCTCGACCGGCCGTAGAACGTGGCGTTGCTGCTCCTCACCGGCCCTCCTCCTCCTCCTTCCTCCTCCGCCTCCCTCCTCTCCTCCTCCTCCTCAGAGGCTGTGTGCAGTTGCATCCCGTCGCGCCACGCCCTCCTCCTTCAAGTGGCCAAGCCGAGTCTTCCAAACGTGGTATCTACATACAGGGCATCTCCTCAACATGCAGTCTGTGGTCTTGTTCGACCCGCAGTGTAGCAGGGCGACAGCTGGTACTGTCAAGGCACTCGGAATCAGTCTTGAGCCTTGTGTACTAGGTCCTGTCGCGCATCTCGGTGAATCCTCTTTGTCTGCGCCTTATGCTGACCTCCCCCCTCCCCTCCCTCCCTCCTGCCGGCCCTCCCCATCCAACACGCCCAAGAGTTTGCCCGGAGGTGAATGGGCCCCAAGCGCGTGGAGAACGAGGAGTGTTGTGCTGGCGCATCCGGGCTCTCAGGTACCGTCCGTCGTGGTGATGAAAAGTGCACGAAAGCAGGGTAGGGGCGGCGGAGGCGAGAGGGGGTAGGAAGAAGGAGCTGACGCCGGAGTTAATTACATGTGACAGCAAATGAAGCTATACCCCCATACACTCTCTCTCATCCCCTTGTGGTAGCTGACCTCCTGTATCGCTATCTAAGCACGCTCTCCCTCTTACTCCCTCTTCCCTCACCCCCTTCCACTTTCGCGTACCCCATTGCCCCCTTTGCCCCGCCTCAGCCCCAACATTTCCATGCCCACAGGGCTGACAGGTTGATCTAGACTGCACCGAGACGCGCTACCCTTTCCTAAATTTGGACACGTCGCGTTCTTTCCGTGGCAGCTTGGCTAATGAAAGCGTTCCCCTTGGCCCCCTGTAGCCCATGCCTTCTCTGGGAAGCCCTTCAGCCTCTGCCTCCATCCGGCCCTGCCTGGGGCCTGCAGCCCCTCTGTCCCCGGACTGCTGGCCGGCCTGCAATAGGACCCCCATGCCCCCCCCACTCTCTAATGCACTCAGCTCAAGTTTTGGCAAAACCAAAAACGGCAAATCTCTCCTGTGAATGTGGCTGACAACAGCTCTCTCAGACACAAGAAGGTGAAACCTAAAGTGGCGCTCTGATCACAACCTGATGCACCAGTAACACATTTCATTTCTTGTTTGGTGTACGTTCACAGAGAGAGTCTACAATGTGCGTGCGTTACATGTGTGGGTGCAAGTTTGACAGGCCTGCAGTTCTCTTAATCAAGCTGTTAGTCCCCTACTCACCATCCGTGGTGTCCGCAGAGAGGCCCCAGTGCATGCTGGGAACAGGCGGGCGCTAAGTGGACGAGATCGGCGGCCGTGCTGTCAGGCCCCTCTAATGCCATGTCCCACCCCAGAGCCTGGGGCTCTGAAACAGCATCGGGTCTGGACGCGCTCCAAAATGTAAAACCATACATCTTGTTAACAGGGGGGCAGGGTTCCAGAGATCTTCGCTGACGTGTTTCAGCGTTTGGTTCATGACAAGGGGGGGGAAAAAACAGGGCGAGATGCGGAGACTTGGGGCCGGACCGAGCTGCTCAGGGTACCATGCTTTCCTCTCGCTACCTCGCCCAATAAAATCAACGCGCCAACACGAGCGCGCGCAGACACGCACGCACACAGCGCAAAAAGAGCAGTAAATGGGACATGACAGGATGACAAGAGAGAGCTCCGAGTTGGGAGCGGGAGAGAGGGTGAGCAAGCAGGAGAGAGAGAGAGATTGAAGCGAGGGGGGGTGGTGGGGGAGGGAAAAAAGGCAGAAAGGGGAAAATGAGAGAGGAGTGACTAATGGAGGCAAAGAGAAACGGCGTTGAGGAAGACTAGGGAGATAGAGCGTACTGATCGTGGTGAAACAGGACGTTTGTACCGACCCTTGAGAAAGATCGAAATGAGAAAACAATCCCCCAAACTCCTGGGTGGAGTTTGACTGCAGCTGACTGCCTCGCTAAGCAAGGTGGCGTGGTCACATGGGCCAGCGTCGCCGGCAACACTGTGTCCTACCTCCGGCACGCAGACAAGCGGGGTCTTTTTACCCTTATCAAACCCACAGGACACTGACTTGGCGAGACGTCAAGGTGTCGGAAGACGAGTAGCCTTCACATTTGAAATGAGATTCTTAGAGAACGCTACGATTGCGAGTGTGTAACAGAAACATGGCAGGAGAAAGGGGGGAGGGGGGGGTGTGTGTGATCCTTCCACTCTCTGAGATACCCCACTCATTCCCCCTTTACACAAACACCACCCCTAAGACAAAGACAGGGACCGGGGGTTGGGGGGGGGGAGTGAAAGAGAGCAGGAGGGAGGGGAGGGGGTCGATGATAAAGAGAATGAGATAAAGGAGAGCAGCAGGCAAGGATGGCTAAGTGAAGGAAGTGAGGGAGAGAGAGAGAGAGAGAGAGAGAGAGAGAGAGAGATCAGAGAGAGACAGAGAGAGAGACACAGCCCCACTGTTGTGAGAGCTTTCTGACAACTCAATAGAGACATGGGGGGCGAGGGGGATGTCGGGGGGACAGATTGGAGGGAAATAAAATTCCTGTGCAGTTAAAAAGGGGACACATGGTGTGGGAAGCCAGGGGGAGGGAGAGGAGGGGGGAGGGGAGAGAGAGAGGACTAGCCCACTATATGGAGGGGAGAGAGAGAGGGTCAGTGGAGCCCTGTCTCACTCTCTCTCTCACACACTCTCTCTTTCTCTCTCTCTCACATCCCCTCACAAACCTCAACAACAATCTTCCTCCCTTTGCATCTGACACCCAGGGAACAAACAAGCTATAATCAGCCTTCAACAAACAGGCTTGTGTAACCCCCTCCACACACACACACACACACACACACACACACACACATACAGACGACACACACACACACACACACGACACACACACACACACACACACACGACACACACACACACGACACACACACACACACGACACACACACACACACACACACACAGACAGACACAGAGTGCCTGCCAACCAGTCCCTAGTGCCTCAAGAGCTAAAATTGTGCGTCTGCTGATAGCGCTGCCAGCAGCAAAGGAGATCCTCAACACAATCCCCACCCCCCTCCCCTCCCCCCTCGGCCCGCAGCCATGGGATCTCCGCTCCCCCCAACTCTACGCCATTACATCTCTCCATCATCTTCCTGTGGGCCTGCACCGCTCAAATGTGCGCGCTTCACCTTTTTGTCTTTTTCCTGCCAAGTGACTCTTCCATCCTTTATCAGTTCCTCCGTGGCAGGTTCCTGCCAGAACACACACAGATTGGGGGGGGGGGGTGTCTCTAGAGACAGCTCTTCAGACAAACACATTTACACGCTAACCCTATTAGGAGGGGGAAAGCTGGGCTTTCGGCTCCCTCTTTCTCCCTCTCTCTCTCCATAAGTCAATAATTCACCCTCGCTCTCTCTCGCTCGCTCCCTCCACTGTCAGTGCTGGTCAATATACGATCTACAAGGCTCAAATGCAAACATGCATTATATCCATGAGCGCCCACTGTATAACAATAAAAGGCAGAAGTGGTGGGTAACAGCGCCGTGGTGACATACAGAACCAGCTCTATTTAGGGGAGATGGAGTCCACACAAACATTAGTCACAACTGACCTCTTTCCCTGCTCCATCCCTGCCCTACGCAACGCAGTCAAGTCAATTCTCCCTCCATCTTTGTCTCCCTAACATTGCTCTCCATCGGTTCCAGGGCCTCGTTGTCTTCCATCCCTCCTCATCCTCCCTCCCTCTCCTCTCTCTCCTAGGTTTAAGTAGTCTTCCTCCAGGCCCAGATAGGAACTAATGGTTTCAGTGTAGGATAATTAGAGGGAGTGTGAGGGGGGAGGGGGGGGGAGGCAGCAGAGGGCAAAGAACAGCAGATTAAAAAGAGACAAAATCCCAAAACGTACAAAACTGGAATGCCGAGGCCTCAAAACAACAAGCTGTCGGCTCCAAGGTCTTTGCCGCGCTTCATTCAGCTAGCCCTTCACCAGCCGTACGCGCGCACACTTGTTTTGTCTTGGTAACACGGTAATGTACACAGACAGTAGGGTGTCCATCTTGCTAGCAACAGGAACAGTCTATTTTCGAACAGAATACCTTGGCTCCGGGCAATAGGCCCCGTGACTCGCCCCCACGAAATCTAAAAAGACGATTTGACTTGCAAATCCACGACTATCGATTTTCCTCTTTTCTTCTGTAGCTGGGAACAAGCGTAGGCTCAAGTCTCAATACAGCGCTGACACCAAGTGCTCCGGAGGCATTTTATCATGACACGTGGAAAATGTGCCACTTTGGTCTGATGATAATACAGCGCCTGCTCTGCATTGTAATCAGACGGGCCGGTGATGTTTGGAGCCTTCTGTCCTGCGTGGGTGGCACACCCCTGGGTTCATGGGGGGGACGGGGGGCAGGAGAGGAGAGGCGGGGATGAAGTGCAAGCAGCCCACGGTGATGACTCAGCACAGATGGACACACAACCCTGGTTATCACATGGTCTGGTACAGCCCCCCCTCTCCCCCTCCTACCTCACGTAACCTACACGCTTCAACGGGAGTTTGCGATTGGCGTGCCGGCTCTCGCACACAAACCCTTGGCGGATGAGAGGCGTTTATGTGGCAGGCCTCTGGCATGTTGGGATCAACTACCGACCCTTCCTGCCTTGGTTTCACCCCATCTCAACTTCAAGGGTTGAAGCCATATCTCTAGTGTGTGCATTAGTCCACCCAGGGCAACAGAGCTGTTTGTTGAGGGTGGACGGGGGTTTGACAGATAGGGGCCATTCAAAGCTTGTCCATGCAGGACTTAGCATCTGCACTCAGAAAAACGAGCCTTCCATCCACAGTAGTTTCTACTTCAACAGCCTCGACTGCTGCCTGGTGCTTCAACACGCCCATTTATAGCACTACACAAGGACCCCTCTAATGTATGTTTATACACGTGTCATACAAGCGCACACACACACACACACACACACACACACACACACACACACACACACTAGACTAGACTAGACTATAGGCTTACATCCACTGACAAATCGTTTTGAAGCACAGCAAGAAAATATGACAGATATTATAGGAGTCCAGTCTGCCAACGCCTGTTTTGTTCTGAAAATGTGCTCGTCGATGACTCCAGCAGGCCAATGCCCCACCCTCTCCATTCTTCCTGTAGATCAAATGTCCACCGCGCTAAGTCGAAAGCCCTCGTCTCGTGCATCTATCAGTGACCCAGCATGAAGATACCAACATCAAGTAAACGTTAAGTCGACGAGTTCGGCCGCTGTCCATAGGCCACTACTACTGCAGCAAGCGGGCTGTGCATGTGAGCGTGGCGACAGCCGCGGGCACGGCAGAATAGAACTAGGAATGATGGAGAGGTAAAGTATTTGGAAGGGGGGGGGGTGTAAGACCCAAGTACATGGCTGGTTACCGTAGATTCATAAGGCAGGATAGCGACCGGCGGCGCGTGGAGCTGGGAAGGGCAGCTGTGCGCGTGCCGGGTGTCGATGCACCGCAGTCCAGTACTTCTACAGCTTACTCACTACAGAAGACATTACTGTTGTCCCCTTTGTGGGATGGGGAATACCGTATTAAAGTCAAATGCATGATGGTGAAAAGCTGAGGTTATCAGAACACACTCGCTTTTTCATCGATGGTCGCGCGTCCTTAGCAAATTCGCTCGATTCTCGAGCGGTGCCTCGATGACCACAGCGAGAGAAACTCCTCCGCTTCATAAATGTCGAGAATGGCCGAGACATGATATGCTATTGCGAGTGTCAAAAGACCTTCTAAATTACAATGTCTCGGTTCCCATTAGGTTGCAATTCACTGACTTGACATTCCATGTTCCTGGCTGTAGCTAGCTACGTTCATATACACTGGTCCCCAACTGTAGTCTATTTCTATTGAATATTAACCACACTCGTAGATATGTTTGGTAAACATGGCTTCGTTTGCATAATTCCATCAACCCCTCACGATAAAAACGACAGTTGTAATTTACATACGGGTGGATGACCTCTGTCACGCAAATTTAATAGACATCCATTATTAATCCAGCCTTGTGGACATGCCGGAGATAAAGCTCGGATCTCATTCAATTCATAAACGTGTGACAAATCCGCGTGTGGTAACGGCAACTATAGATCATCGATTCAAAGGACGTGCCGATAAAACAGGTGTCTTGCTTTGGAAAACGTTAAGCATGGAGATATATGCGGCTACGCCGTGAGCGCGCCTCATCCTAGGGAGGGTTCAAGCTAACGGCTAGCTCGAGCTAGCCGGTAGTACTAAGATATGTTCTGAGCTCTAACTCGTTGCGTGGCATTAGCTAACTAGCTGGTTAGCCATCAACCCCAAACATCCACATGCGTATTGGATGCCGCGCATCCTTAAGTTCGTGTCAAACCACCACCTGCAGCCGTAACCTGAGTAACACCTGAGTGGATAAACCAGATGTCGCTCACGCGTTACTAAGGGCAGGTGATGCTGTACCAGAAGCAGGCTACACACGAATATAACAACCACTGTACTCTACAGATGCTACCGTCTAACCGACTGTGACTGGGGAAAAAAACCTCCGTTTCCCCCCAACCCAACCAAAGCTGTTGAATATAAGGGCCAACGTTTATCATTTGTTTTAACTTCAAGTAACGTTGGACACCGTTTTTTTCAAAAAAGGGTAGCTGGCGAGCTGAAGAGGAACAGGTTCGCGTTTTTACCTCAGTGAGTTGGTTCATTCGGCTAGCGTAGCTCCACAAAAAACACCAGCATAGAAATAGCATTTCTCAAAAGCGATGTCGGGGAGACGAATATTACGGAGTCTTACCTCTCGGCCATTTTCCGATGGTTTCCTGTTAATATCCGACACGAATAATCCCCAGAACGTCACCCATGTTGCCGAAATCGCTGTCGCCGCAGTCACTGAACGAGTCGCTCCGTACCCACAGTGGGTATGCACGCACTTGCAGCGCGCTCGCTCGCACGAACGGACTCACTGCCTCCCAATTACTCCGTCACCGACCTGACGTCACCACATTTGGAAAGCACGGTGTTAGAGAATATCACCCAAATCCGAGAAAGAAAGGGCATTGTATTTCGAATCTGACCTATACGATGACCTTATAGTTTAGTAGTAAGACGCTAAAAAAAAATGTAGCAGTCGACTTTCACATCTGTGCGTCTATTTTCTGGCGGAGGCCAGCGGTGCATCAGCAGTGCAGCACAGCTGTTACAGTATCGCTCCCACAGTCACCATCGGCCTTGGATTTTAGCATCCGCTCAATTGCGCAACATTTCGGTTTTATCTTCGGCCCTGTCATGACTAAAACGGGATCAATGATTTAATTTGTGATCCTTACGATGGTTCTGGCAGATTGTGGGGATGAATAATTAGTTCGCTGGCGCCGCGGGTGTGGAGTTCACACCTTCTCTGAAGTGTTTTGAATGAGACATCTGCTGATCTCTGTGCCTGTTGTAGAATTTGCGTTGAAGCAGCGCCCTCTGGTGGACATTTACATGCATGTCTGATTGCAAAGGCAGTAACACCTGCAGTGGACGCCCACATTATATCACCTGGGCAGGTGATTTGATTTAAACAATCGCGACATAGAAACCGCTTGAAAGGCCGCTGGTCACCGGAAACGGGAGGTACGTGTTGAGATGGACGGTGGCTTGGATGATCTCGAGCTTAGGGAGGCGCAGAGAGAGTATTTAGACTTTCTGGATGATGACGTAAGTATTCTGGTATCGGATGGCGGACGTGCAGAAAAAATCGATTTAAGCTTTTTCTTTTTAAACTTCCAATAGCAAGACCAGGGCGTTTATCATGAGAGGGTTAGAAGTATGGTGTCTGACAACAAGAGTCGCCTCATTGTGAACTTGAATGACCTACGTAAGAGGAACGAGAAGAGAGCCAGCGCGTAAGTAAATGAGTTGTCCAAAGCATTCAAAAGCAATAGTAACGTAGTCAGTGCATGTGGCGCGGATCAAACTAGAATATCAGGTTTATGATGCAACATAAAAAATGAAATATTCTAAGAGCCACATGAATTCAAGACAAAGAATTCCTCTTCAGGATACAATCATTTTCCATCTTTTGTATTCATTATTTTGGTGTCAAAATGATATACATGTTTAGCCTTATTGGCATTGATGTTTTGTTCCATCTTTTATTTGATGCTTTCTCCCTCAGCTTGCTTAAGGATGCGTTCAGTGAACTTGTAGCCTTCCAGAGAGCTTTGAAGGATCTGGTAGCTTCCATCGACGCAACGTACGCCAAACAGTTTGAGGATTTCCACGTGGGGTTCCAGGGCAGCTTTGGCACGAGGCATGTGTCGCCTCGCACCCTCACCGCTTCGTATCTCGGCAACCTGGTTTGCGTGGAGGGAATCGTCACCAAGTGTAAGAGCCCATTTCCACCCCCCGCAGTACGATGGCTGACGTTCAACGTTTTAGGAACCGAATCGGGGGAGTTTATTTTGTGTACCTCCCGGAAGGTTCTCTAGTCCGTCCCAAGATCATGCGTAGTGTGCACTACTGCCCTGCCACCAAGAAGACAGTGGAGCGCAGATACACGGATCTCACCTCGCTCGACGCCTTTCCCTCCAGCGCCATATACCCAACTAAGGTGCATGACCTTCAGACGCAGACATGAGGCAGGCAGCGGGCAAGAGATACCGTCTGTGATAACCCTCTCTCTCTCTGTCTGTGTCTGTCTGTCTGTGTTGCTCTCTTCTTTCGTGTCTCCCTCCTGTCCTCTCTCTCTGTCTCTCTCTGTCTGTCTCTCTCTCTGTCTCTCTCTCTTCTCTCTCCTGTCTCTCTCTCTGTCTCTCTCTCTGCTCTCTCTGTCTCTCTCTGTCTCTCTTCTGCTCTCTCTCTGTTGTCCTTCTGTCTGTTCTCTCTGGTCTGTCTGTATGTCTGTCTCTCGTTGGCCTCTGTCTCTCTCGGTCCTTCTCTGCTCTCTCTGTCCTCTGCTCTCTGGTTCTCTTCTCTCTGGTCTCTCTCCTCTGGTCTCTCTCTCTCGCTGTCTCCTCTTCTGTCCGTCTCTCCTCTCGTCTCTCTCCCAGGACGAGGGAGATAACCCTTGGAGACAGAGGTACGGCCTGGTCGTCTACAAGGACCACCAGACCTTGACCATCCAGGAGATGCCCGAGAAGGCTCCAGCCGGTCAGCTGCCCCGCTCGGTCGACATCATCGCCAACGACGACCTGGTGGACGTGGTCAAACCGGGGGATCGTGTACAGCTGGTGGGAGTTTACCGCTGTCTGCCTGCCAAGCAAGGAGGGTTCACCTCTGGCACTTTTAGGTGAGGGGGTGGAGGGAGGGAGGGGGGGGGGGGGGGGTGCATGGGTTACAAGGGGTACTGGTACACTAGGTTCTGCTAACAGTAAAAGGAAATGTATGCATCAGTCAATACAATAACCAATATGTTGTACTGTGATGTACCATAACATTCCTGTTTTGATTTGGCCTCCCTTCTGTCAGAACCACTCTGCTAGCCAATAACATTAAGCTGATGAGCAAGGAAATCGTGCCAACCTTTTCAGCCGACGACATCCACAAGATTAAAAAGTTCTGTAAAGCCCATTCAAAAGTAAGTGTTTTTTTTTTTTGTGGCTTTGACCTTTTTTTTTAAAAGGATAAAAATGAGTCATGGACTATTTAAAAGAAGAAAAAAAAAGGAAAGGATCTGATTGGACAGCTGTAACATTTTAAAGGTACGTAGAGTCTAGCTTCGCTTTGCTCTCATTACGACTGTCCTGGATTCGTTTCCCTCAGGATGTCTTTGAGCACCTGAGTCGCTCGCTGGCCCCTAGTATTTACGGTCATGAGTACATCAAGAAGGCCATCCTTTGTCTGCTCCTGGGGGGCAACGAGACCAACCTGGAGAACGGCACACGCATCCGTGGAGACATCAACATACTGTTGATTGGTCAGTTCCAGGCAGAATGCCCTTTCCCATTGGTCGGTTATCTCCAGGTTTGCCTCTCCTATAGGCTTGTTCTCTCCGTGGTTTCCCAGGTGACCCATCGGTGGCTAAGTCCCAGCTGCTGCGGTATGTCCTGTTGACCGCCCCGAGGGCCATACCAACTACAGGACGGGGGTCGAGCGGGGTGGGTCTGACGGCCGCTGTGACTACAGACACGGAAACTGGTAGTTACCCCCCCCCCCCAAAAAAAACCCCACTTTGGTATTGGGCTGGTAGGCTTTCGTGGGATCCTCCTCCCTACACTTTCTCACCCGCCCGTTCCTCTCTGTGGTCGTCTAGGCGAGCGGCGTCTGGAGGCCGGGGCCATGGTGCTGGCGGACAGAGGGGTGGTGTGCATCGACGAGTTTGACAAGATGTCCGACATGGACCGCACTGCCATCCACGAGGTGATGGAGCAAGGTCGGGTGACCATCGCCAAGGCTGGGATCCAGGCCAGGCTGAACGCTCGCTGCAGCGTGCTAGCCGCCGCCAACCCCGTCTACGGCAGGGTGAGGCCTCCGTCGTGCCCCTCCACCCCCCTCTGCTGGTGGGAGCTGGTATGGCACCATGACTGTACCAGATAGGTTCAAAGTCTGGAATCTTAAAGATGCTATTTGTGTACTTGCTGCTCTCTGTGGAAGGGGAAGCAGCGCGGGGGGGGGGGGGGGGGGGTGTCCATGCCTTGTGACCAATGCTGTGCACTGTCCTCATGCTCTTCTGCTCCAGTACGACCAGTACAAGACGCCCATGGAGAACATTGGACTCCAAGACTCGCTGCTGTCCAGGTTTGACCTGCTTTTCATCGTCCTGGATCAGATGGACCCGGAGATCGACAAGGAGATCGCTGACCACGTGCTGCGCATGCACCGGTACCGGGCCCCGGGGGAGCAGGAGGGAGCAGGTGGGGGATGATTCTTGAAACCAGCCCAGGATCACCACCGCTAGGATACCGCTTCTTCTAGAACGTGGGAGTTGAGTTTTAGTCTGAAGTGTAGTTTTTAAAATCTGGCGTTCGGCCATGTTGTTTTCCAAGCCATGCCCTTGGGGAGCGCGGTGGAGGTGTTTACCACAGAAGACCCCAACGTCACCGAACAGGCCGATCAAGAGCTCCAGGTCTACGAGAAGAAGGAGAACGTGCTTTACGGAAACCGCCGGAAAAAGTCAACCCCGTTTAAAATCTTTTTGGAGATTCATTCAATCCACCAGGGTCATACAGTTCTTTTCAACACGGCCTGTTCTGCCTCTCCATCGTGTTTTCAGGGACAAGGTTGTTACCATGGAGTTTATCAGGAAATACATCCATGTGGCCAAGCTGGTGAAGCCAGTCCTTACCCAGAAGGCCTCAGACCACATAGCCGAGGAGTACGCCAGGCTCCGGGGTCACGACCAGGTCAACTCTGAGTCTGCGAGGGTCAGTCAAGGTCACACAACCAACATTTCCGCTAAAGAGCCATCTTACGCATTATCTCCTTTTACCCTTGCCGATATTTTTTGGCGTCACGGATGCATCATCGCGTCCGTAATGTCGAAGCCGAAGCTGCTGTATTGTATGCATGCTAGTTTGATTGCGGTCGTGTGATTGGGCGGATGCTGCGTGTTGGCCGCAGACGATCCCGGTGACGGCTCGAGCCTTGGAGACGATGATCCGATTGGCCACGGCCCACGCCAAAGCTCGCATGAGCAAGACCACCGAGCTGGCAGACGCGGAGGCTGCCATCGAGCTCATCCAGTTTGCCTACTTTAAAAAGGTAACTGTAAACCTCAACCATCCCATAATAGTCATAATCCCACTCTACTTTATCTTGGCCTGCATTGCTTTACAATGAGATCCTATTGAGTATCTCTGAAAACATGTGTTTTAAAGGCATCTCTGCTTATCTGGTACGGACAATTAAGAGAGTGGGTTATGGAAAGGCAGGATTCTGTACCAGTATTCTACCATGTATTCTTGGCCCATTCCTGCTGTAGATCCTTGAAAAGGAGAAGAAACGGAAGGTTCCGGATGACGGTATGGATGCGGACCTCAGCCAGAGCCAGGGGCTATCCAGCCAGAGCCAGGGGCTATCCAGCCAGAGCCAGGGGCTATCCAGCCAGAGGTCCACCAGGTCCGGCCTGTGTGAAAAGCAGCGCTCAAGAACCTGACTGGGAACGTTAAACACTCAAATCCCAATAACCCCCTTTTTTCCTATGAAAAGAAGTGGCCACCACCTGTCTCAAGGTGACGCGGATGGAACTGCAGAGTCTGACCCTTACAATTTCAGCGGCGACGAGGGCGATGGTGAGTCCTCAGCCCCCCCCAGTGAGGTTATCCTTCATTCATCTGCCTTTAACCTCCCTCTTATCTAGGTCAGCCCAGCCTCCGGCCCAAGCCTGTCTCTCAGAGCACGAAGAAGACCGACGTCAGCCAAGACAGGTAATGAAGCGTTCCTTCCAACTTGAGCTCTACCGACCTCAAGTGGTGAATACGAGTACTGCATGTAGAATGTCAGCAGAATGGATTTGAACGGTTTTTCTTTTCCAACAAAAGGTTGAAGATTTTTAAGGCTGCCCTGCTGCAAGCCTTCAAGACCACACGGTCCCAATCTGTAGCCGTGACCGAGCTGTTGACCCTGGTCAACGAGACCGCTCGCGGTCAAGACGACCCGTTCGAGGCCCAGGAGGTCGATCAGCTACTGGGTCGCATGCAAGAGCACAACCAGGTGATGATGTCAGAGGGTGTGGTTTTCCTTATCTAAGATCACAACTTTCTGGCCTGGCGTACCTTTCAGTCAACAGACGATTTCTGATCCGTCCAGCTGAATTTCTGTTCCAATAAAATGACTGAGCATGAACTAAGCATGTCGTCTTGATTTCCCTCACATACAATATGGGTTAAAGAATGCAACAATGTTGCATTCAAAAAACCTGTGTCATTAGAGAGCAGAACTGTTGTTTGGTTGGACAAGACTTGATCTTAATTCACTTACGTGTTAGATCTCAATTAATACAGACAATACGTTCCTCTCGCTGTTCCCACGGAGGATAACTCAAACTTCACACCTGTATGTCTGACATTCATATTGGGCTTACTCGTTGTGAGGCGTTCCAGACAATCTTGCGCGGAGTGATCTGTCCAAAAACAGCCAACATGTTTGAGTGCACCAAAAGCTTTTATTATGAACCATGTGACATGACCAGCAGCAGGTGGAGGAAGGAGGGGAGGGAGGGACGACTCAGATCTTGTTGAACGCCGCGACGTCGACGCTCTGGACCTGCGACGGGACAGAAGACGCACACCGTGAGCACCTCACCTAACCTGACAGAGCGAGAGGGGGACGGAGCGAGAGAGGGACGGAGCGAGAGAGGGACGGAGCGAGAGAGGGACAGAGCGAGAGAGGGACAGAGCGAGAGAGCGAGCGCGTACGTACGTAATCCTCAAACTTGGTGATCTCCTCCTCCAGCAGGTCCGTGCCCACCTTGTCGTCTTCCACCACGCAGGAGATCTGCAGCTTCTTGATGCCGTAGCCCACTGGCACCAGCTTGGACTGGCCCCAAAGCAGGCCATCGGCCGCCACCGAGCGCACGCAGGCCTCCAGCTGGGCCATGTCTGTCTCATCATCCCACTGGGCGTTGGGACACACACACACACACACACACACACGTTAAGTTGAACACGTACTTCTGGAACATTAAGCTTCTTAGAAAAGCTTCACATACAGTTCCCCCCCCCCAGCACGGTTTGCCAGGGAATGAGAATGACAGCCACGTGTAAACAGACGTATGGAAACGGAACAGAACCGCAGGAGACGGGAACCAGTCAGGCGAGCGAGAGCCAGTGACGTACAGGTTTGACGTCCAGTAAGATGGAGGACTTGGCGATGAGGGCGGGCTTCTTGGCCTTCTTCTCGGCGTACTCCTTCAGCCTCTGCTCTCGCACCCGCTCCGCCTCCAGGTCTTCCTCCTCGTCGCTGCCGAACAGGTCGATGTCGTCGTCGTCATCTTCCTCCTCCTCTACTGGGGCGCTGGGCTTCTTTGCCTGGACAGGGGTACCCTGAGAAGGGGGGGGGGTGTGTGTGACATTTATACACCTGACAAACAGAACAAGGGCTACCCCCACCACCCCCACCACCACCTCCCCAGCACAGGTCAGCGAGTCCTGAGCGCTTAACAAGGAGGGAGACTCACGTTTGTGTGGGGGGCCGCAGGGAGCGGGGCCAGGGCTTTCACAGGGGACTTCTCCAGAACCTCCACCCTACATTCCAGCTTAGAGAGTGCTAGCCGCAGGTCCTCCACCACTGGCAAGACACAAGGCGCAGGGACAAGACAGTCAGCAAGGTCTCGTAGACCGCAGCTCACCTGAACGGTATTACGTATACACCATGTGCAAATTCTGTGTGCGTGTGGGTACACACACACACACACACACACACACCTTTGTGCAGACTCAGGTTCTCCTGCTCCAGGCCCCGGATACGGGACACCAGTTCCCCCTGCTCCCCAGCTCCCGTGCCTGTGCTCTGGACAGACAGACAGACACAGACACACACACAGAGGAGTTGCTGTGACTGGGACAGCGCTGAGACAGCCAAGGACTGTCAGGACCGAGCACAGAGCAGGAGATCAGTGGATTCCACCAAGCCAGTCTGAGCAAAGCCTAACATGGTGACTGATGGACCGACGTCATTTTAGAGGAAGAGACTTGATTTCATAAAAGGAGGGTTTGAAACCTGCTGCTGTGCATAAGGGCAGGAAGCCCAGTAAAGCCCTGACGCTGACCGCACATACGCACACACACGCACGCACGCACGCACACACACCTGTTTTCTTGGCCACCAAAGCCAGAGACCCAAGGAGGCTATGATGGTGCAGGCTGAGAGAAGCAAAGGGGAGAAGGGGGGGGGGGGGGACTGAATCACACAGTAGCAGGCCACCAGGGATAGGGAAGGGAGGGAGAGGGGGGGGTAGGGGAGTGCTAAGCTAGGAAGTGTGGGGGGGAGTTGGGTTAGTCTCTAGACCCAGCTCCCCCCCCCCAGCTCCATGCTCTCGGTGGGGTGATGGGGTGAAGTCACACAGGTTGGGACACTTACAAGCAGGGACTGGTGGTTCAGGAGAGGTTGGTGCACTCTGCTAGGCAACAGCAGAAGTTCTTGAGCCATGGGGAGGGGGGGCATGGGGGAGGTGCAGAGAAGGTAACCCTCCCACTCGAAAACCACCTAAAATGATATCAAAAAGGAGGGGATGGAGGGCGGGGGGGGGTGAAGAGATGAATGAAGTCGGAAGTGCTGAGTGAGCAGACGCTGGAGAATGGAACGACAACCGAAAGAGCCTAGAGACTAAAACCATTGGATGAGGGAAAAACCGGACAGAATTTAGGACGTAGATGCTGATGTGCACAGGGGGCTCTTAATGAGCATGCAGAGCAACTCAAGATAGAAACTCAGACGGCTGCAGCACAAGCATCAAAGCGTCCATGCAGACATACAATTTCCACTCAGAGATAAGATAAAGGAATCCCCCTCCCCTTCAACACAACAGGCAGGCAACACACTCGCTCCTCCTGTCCACATATGCTAGTTTCCCCAGTGATAGTGATAAGAGCGTGCGCTGGTCTGGGTTATCGAACCCAGAGGTCAAGGTTCAGGGTAAAAAACAGCAGCTTGCAGCCAAACGACAGCTAGTTAAAGCGCGTGACATGGCGCTGAAACGAGCGGTTTGGACGAGGTCTAGGAGAGCCATCACGTACCGGACAGACTAGAAGTAAGGGAACGAACACACACACACACACAGTTCATGAAGTCCTGTACTCACTCCAGCCAGTGATTTCTGGATGTTCTCTCGTGCTCGCGCAATGTCTAGCAAGATGCTGTTGGCTCCCAGCTCCTGTGAACACACAGTGGGGGTGGATGGGGGGGGGTTAGAGCAGAGCATGCACACGTCAGGATGGAGGAGTGCAGCCAGGCCCTGAGCCTCACTACCTGGGCCGAACGAGAGGCTCCATTGGCGCACTCGAAGAACTGTCTCTCCGCCTCGTCGAAGCGGGGTTTGTCGAACCAGATCTTCTCCTGGGCCAGGAAGTCTACGGCGCTCATGGTGATAGAGGAGCTAGAGGAGCAGAGGGAGAGCGAAGGAGAGAGAGCGAAGGAGAGAGAGAGAGCGAGGAGAGAGAGGAGAGAGAGAGAGAGAAGAGAAGGAGAGAGAGAGCCAAAAGGAGAAGCGTTGGGAAGGTTAGTGCACAGGTTGAAAATCAATTACGTTCATGACGTTGACCTAGCTGACCTGATCTGTATCTCCTAACGAACACACTGATGTTCGACTCCAACCCAACAACTCTTCACCCCCCAGACAGTTGATTTGGGGAAAAAAAACACAAACTGACATTTCCAGACACTTGTTCTTAGTAATATCAACCAAAAAATGGAGGCATGCAAAACCAGGAAATAGCAACACAGCAGCCACAACCAACTCCAAATCATCAAATGGCAAATGATATAAAAACGGGAACAGAACAAACACAGGCGAACCCCCCCCCCCCCAAATCCAAATCAAATACATCAACATGGAAAAAAAAAAACTGAAACAGCAACAAGAGAAAGAATGAAGTGCCAATCTATGAGCTTTGGGGAAAGACCAGTCTCCTAGGGCAAGGTCATACTTGTCCCCTGGAGGTTTGGAGCAGGCGGGCGCTGATGCCGACCCAGTGTCTCGCCGCCCGCCGGCCCCCTCCACCACCAGGGCGGCGTTGAACCGACCCTCCGCTGCGTCGTAGCGCCACTTATCCAGCCACACCCTTTCGCTGTCGGGGTGGAGGAAGTAGCAGGCCCCGCCCACTGAGGCTTCCTCTTTAGCGACGTCGCCCGGCTCCTCCTCTTCCTGAATGGGGTGCAGGGCGTGGAAGACCTCCGCCTTCCCGTGTGCGACCAGCGCTGGCCCTTGCTTCTCCTCCTCCTCCTCCTCCTCTTCTTCCTCCTCCTCCTCCTCCAGACTCTGTGGGTGGTAGTCGCTGCCTCTAGAAGTGGAGGGGGAACTTGGACAGCTTACACGTGGGTGGCTGGCGCCCAGGTTGTTGTTGCCGTAGAGACTCTGGTAGAAAGCGGCCTCGGCTCTGTCATAGAGGGGCTTCTCCAACCACACGTCTCCGAGCAGCTCCGCCGGGATACGAGGCAGCCCGTTGATTGGCTGGGGGGGGCTGGGAGCGGGA
This sequence comes from Plecoglossus altivelis, assembly GCA_036571765.1. NCBI lineage: Eukaryota > Metazoa > Chordata > Actinopteri > Osmeriformes > Plecoglossidae > Plecoglossus > Plecoglossus altivelis. The sequence goes on from BROE01000026.1 coordinate 7,208,882, forward strand.
GGTGTCTGCTGGGTGGGCGTGGCAGGGGTCGGGGCCAGGGACAGGTACCCCTCGTCCGGGGTGGAGGGTGTCGCCGGGCGTCCGGACGAGAGGGAAAGGGTGTTTGGGACGCTCGCCGGCTGGGGCTCTTCAGCAACGCTGCTCTCCGCCTGCTCTGAAGGCGGCTTGTGGATGGACACCTTCTGCCCCCCGCGGGGGCAAGCTACCTGTTTGCCGTGGCCACCGGCAGGTGGGAAAGGACCGACAGGTAGCCCTGGGCTGGGGAGAGCCTCTATGGGCGGAAGGGATGAGCGAGCCAGCCAGCACTGGTAAACACCTTCAGCCTGCTCGTACACCTGCTGGTCGAACCAGACCGAGGCGCACTCGGAGCGCAGGCCCAGGAGGAGAGTGCTTGGTGCTGGGCTGAGAGGCTGGACACGCTGCCCTGACTCCTGGTCCTTCCTTTCCACAGCCGCAGGGCAGCTATCAGGGCGGGCCGAGCGTTTGCGACGACGCCGGCTCTTCCCACTCCGCTTGGCGTCTCCGTTCAAGCTACCGCTCTCTGGGGACGATGACGAAGTATCCCCGTTCCTCTGGCTTGGGTCGGCCTGCCTCGGAACCCCCGCCTCAACTTCAGTGGTACAGTCCACCGAGTACTGGACGGGTGTGGCTTCATGCTCGGACTGTTCCATTTCTGAACTCTGGGGGTTCATCATCTTCGATCCATTGCAGAAAGAAAGAGAGTGACAAGGACAGGCTAGAGGGTTAGTTTACACAGGAGTATTGTTACAGAGAGGGATTGATCCATCGGTCTCTGAAGCAAACGTTCTCGACCTCTCAATCGCAGAGGTTCCCTGAACTGCGCCGGAACCTGGGGCCGACGGCGGTTCTCCTGCGGTCAGGCAAATGGATCAATCCCCGTAGAACACGTGCATGCAGGGAACAGGCACGGCTCATGCAGACCAGCGGAGGATGAGCGATGGCTATGACTGAATGGAAAGCACGTCTTTAAGCCTGAGTTTGGTGAGAGGCTCCCTCCTGTGAGACTAGCATTGCCACGCTCGGTGGTCTGGCAACTGGCAGGCAAGGATAAATCAACGGGGTGCCATATCAAAAATGAAAAACGAATAACATACAGTCTCTGACATGAACATGGTCGCTAACGTGAGCATTCAACGCACATGTCAAGACAATAATAATGATGTATGTAGAATATATAAGGTCTTAGAGCCAAGGGTGTGGTCAGGTAAATGAATGATTTGAAGAAAGCATGGAGTGGGGATATCGACTCTGACATGCTCACAACAGCACGAAGAAACGTATCGTGAATATTTCAAGCGATATCCATAGGACATTTTGCCTTCAGTGGAAATAAAGGTTTTAATGAAAGCCATTCCTACTGTACATCTGGCATGCAATGAAACTATGATTCATAGATCCCACTGTCATACAGGAAATGTAGCCCTTTTAAAAAAAACATCTTAGCAGTTCCCAGAAACTGTTTGTTCAGCCAAATCGAGATCAAACACAGAAGGGTTGAGCTATCCTGTTAGGATTTGAAACGACCAAAATTGAGTTTACGAGATAGAAGGAAAACGTTCCCGGTATGATAGTGGACCAACATTCTGACACTCACCTTCTTTAATGAACGTATGGAGAAGCAACGACCTGAGTTAAGTTCAAATTCTTTTCATCCATTCAGCCACCACCAGCCATGATCAAAGAGGACATCACAATATTGTCTTGTTAACTGTACCTCCACACATCAAAATCAAAGTGCACGTTGTATACTGTCAAAGGTAACTGCACTACTTAAATGACATTACTGGCACAGACACATACATCGCTCTTTGTAAAGAATAGCAAGCAACTCACTTTTCCGAATCCTTCAAGCATAAGAAGAAAAAAAGTAAGATCGGCGTTAAATTGCTCGATATAAAAGGGCAATGACAGATCCCGGATGGTTGGATCAATTATACTAGCTCGCAATGATACAGCATAATGATCGTATCTAAGGACATTGAAAAACGAACTGTTGCACAAGGTTACTGAATAATGTACTCGAACGGAGCCGTATCGAACCGGTGTCTTTTATCATCGCTGTCTCGAGGCAGGTGCAGTCTGACAAATGCCGTTTTTCTTCTTTTTTTTGACTTCTATCTTTCTACAGCAATATCAGTTACATATTTCCTATGGCATAATATTTTGTCACATATTCACTCGTAGAAACGAATCATGCGAGGCTAATCATTTATATTCTTAAAGCAGGACTGAATACGTGCACGTTTTATATCGTATTTGCTAGATAGCCTTAGATAACTGTCTAATGTACCACCCAGCTAGCTTGTAGCCGCCGGTTGGTCCGGACTCACACTGTCAGCAAGCTAACATAGCTAGCTAGCCATGTCTGCTACGACCGTATTGGCTTTTTTTATAGGAATACTCTTCCACACTCCAATCATTTGACAAGCATAGTCGTTCGTATTTTTCCCCCCCCGACCGTTTTCCCGGAAGAAAATCCAAATGTCAGTGACTTACTGTTCCGTTTTTCAGTGTTTCCCAGGGCTCGAGATCTGCGTGCTCCTCAAGCAATGTGCTTTAGCCAGACTAGGAAGGAAATCAGAGGGAGTTGATGTGGGTTAATAAAATGTCAGTAGGTCGCGGAGGGGGTGGTCGAGTATTATTATAAATCGGGAAAACATTCGTTTCTTCAAGGAAAACAGATGCAAATACACGTACACGTTAACTGATGTATTTACGACGATGTCCCGTATTTTAAATCATATTTGTAATCACGACTCTTCCTTTTCAAGGCTTGGTACATTCCCTGAATTTGGTCATGCCAGTTTCCTGATTCTGGCAATACTTTAATTCCACAGACAGGGGCTGCTGTTTATGAGTACAGCTTGGAGATTTTCGGTTAAAATAGGAGAAAGATAATCAGGTTAGATTCTTTTATTACAATCTAACAGTAACAGTCAATTAAATAAATGAACAGTTTTACTGACATATGGGCTAATCGTGTTTGGTGCACAACAGTTAAGGTCAGTTTAATGTTGAGCCATTCATCATTTGTTTCCCCACACATTCCAGTTAAATATGAAATATTAATAACATAATACTGACTATTCTATATGAATGTTTTGGGTTTCACAATATGACTAACCAACACCTATAAAATGTTCCCTTGTTATAGATCACAGCAGCAATAAATTACTTTCAGGATATATTTTAATTTAGAACTTCCTCCAGATCTTGAGAACTCAAGTCCTCAAACAGGAACTCCTATCAATCATTTCGCTCTTCATTCACGATGGCATTTGCCTCACAATTGGGTTCGTCTTAGAAAAGAAACAATCACAAGCTATTTCAAAAGACAAGCCCTTTGGTTAAACAAGACTTGTCCATCCTGAATTTCTGTGTCCTTGTCCTGCGTATTTTCATAGAGATGCTATCCAGCTAAAGTCCCCCTCCCCAAATGACCAACGTGAACGTTCCGGACAGGGAGGAAACGGATCATCCCTCACTTCCTGTCTCCATTTCCTGCCGACCTTCTGCCAAGCTCCCGGGCCCTCTCAGTAGCAGCCTCCACGGCGTTCATGGTCGTAGCCCTCAGACCTCCTTGCTCCAAGGCGTGAAGCCCGAAGATGGTAGTCCCTCCAGGGGTGCACACTTCTGACCGCAGCTGTGCCGGATGCTTCGCTGAATCCTTTAACAACCGACCGGCACCCTGGAGGAAACGCCTCGTTTCAAAAAATGGACCCAAACATTTGCCTTTTCTTTTACAGAAAGAAAAAAGGTCATTTCCAAGGGAACCCATTTAGAATGGTAGTGCAGGTTAAGCGGAAAGGTTCAAAACCGTCCAAAATGAATGTTTTGGACTGACCAGTATAGTTTGAGCTGCAATGCTGTGTGCCAACGCAGTCGGCATTCCCATTTTCACCGCTCCCTCAGCCAGCGACTCTGCAAACAGGTACACCTGCCCAAACCATCACACCCCCAAAAGGCAACATTAATCCCAAAAGACAGGAAGGACTCTTCTCCTCTCCTTTTCCTTCTCCCCGCCCCCCTTTCAAACACTCACAAACGCCACTCCGCTGCCACTGAGACCTGTGTGCACGTCGATCCAGGCCTCTGGACCCTCCTCCACCAGACCGCAGTGCTGCAGCAGCGTGCTAAGCAGAGCCCCGTCCTCTGGGCGAGCGTGGGAGCCCCGAGAGAACAAGAGCGCCCCCTCCTGGAGAAGGCAGGGGAGGTTGGGCATCAACCTGAGGACAACTGTTTCAGCGGGTAGGAGCTTCAGAAAAGACAAGATAGAGGTTGTCGTTACTTTTCGCTCCATGTTATTCAGCAGTTTATGAGGACAACTGCACAGACATGCACATCTGGTAGACTAGCCAACGTAACGAAATGGTTACGTCTTTGCAACAAGGCTGATTGAACAAAGTTATGTGCTCGCGTAAGACTCACCCCTTCAATTGTCGAGATAGTCACACCTGCTGCAATAGAGATGATCATGTGTTTCTGCGTCACATGTGGCGATATCTCATTGAGGACGGCTGGAACGAGGTGTGGTTTGACTGCTATGAAAACAAGGTCAGAACCTGTGACCACATCGACGTTAGACTGAGTGACAGCAACCCCCAATTGCTGCGAATCAACGGAAACGCATGCATTAGCTCAGTGTCCCGGACATAAAGCCACGGGCGGGTCATTGGTACTCTTGCGCTAAGTAGGGTGAGCATACATTGCAGCTGTATGCGATTGCACCGAGTCAAATAAATAAAAAATGTCTACCTGAAAGCATCCAAAGTTCCTTTGAGACGGGGCACTCACTGTAACGTTTGTAGCAGGGACATCACCTAAAGCAGAACATCCGTTTACTATTGACTCGATCGTTGAGACAAATGCAAACACCAATGTAACATCTTCAACCCAAACTCACCTGACAGCATGCCCTTAGCTATGCCAAAGGCCATGTTGCCTGCGCCAATGAAGCCCACCCTTAAGGAAGAATCCATCCTCTACGTCAGGTTGAATCTGGAGGGGAGAGGAGGCGATGCATTGATACTCTGCAGGAAAACTACTACGACAACGTGGCGGTGTTTAACTCATGCACCAAGGAAACCCTTGGGCCCGCGCCATATGTAGAATTTTGAAGCTAAAAAAAAGAGAGCAAGCAGTAGCTCGTGACAGCGTTGTCATTATTGATCTGGAGCTAACTTGGAAAAGTATAAACACGTGTCTGTCCTGCATAACGTAGGTTATTATGTGACCTATAGTATGCTAGCCAGACGGCTAACGGACTTTTACTTCTGCAACTGCTTGCTCTGTTGTTTCACGGTGCAGCATGTTACACTATTTGACCTAGGTATTTACCTTGATCTCTAACTGAATCTTGATTTCTGCCCCTAAACTTCAGACGTGTAAGTCGGATGGTTCGTTCAGGATCAGTCTGGCACTGTTTGGATAGTAATACGCCGAACAGGTCTTGTCTTTTTGGCGGGGTAGCTTGTTTTGTATCGTTGCACCAAGCAAGGAATTTCTTGTGCCATTGCGTCAACACAGAAATTGCACCTCAGCGTATTGTGTAGCAAATCAAACAGACCCACACAGGATGCCTTTCCTATTGGCTGTAGCAGCATGCTCGTCATTTGAAACAGGGCGAGGCCAAATTAAAGGACTTTCTCATAAGAGGCATTCTAAACAGCCGCTCAAGCCAAACCACAGAATTTCGTTCTTCAACAGAAAATATATCCGTTCAAGGATTTTTCAAAGAAATTGAAAGGTAATCACATTTTTATTTCAAGGCTCAAAAATAACAGATGCAATGAGCATGAAACTTTTATATTATTATTGTAGCCTTAGGTTGATGGAACGTGACAATTTACAACGCATAACGTTTGCATTTTGTCTTCATCCTACACTATACATACATACACACAAACATGTATCACTATTGTATCAAATGTATAAACAATGCTTTTGCAGAGCTCAAAATAGTAGTTTTTTTAACCCACCAACATGTCCGGGCAAAGCGCTCTTTGTATGGCGACCGTTTGAGCGCTGCATTCATTATGCCAGTGAATCGTTTGGTGGTTGGCTATCAATTAGGCTATCAATTCCTTTATTGATGAAAGTAGAAAACGACATGTATACGTTGCGAGGTGTCATCAAATTGACTTCTTTGGCCGTTAAAATGGACCCGTACAACTTTTGGGGGGTGTTTTTCTCAGGGAGTTTAAAAAAAGGCAAGGATGGCTCTCATTGTGGTGGTCCATCACGCTGTTCTGGCCTTGCTCCTGTCTTGTTCCACAACCACGGCCTTCTTTGACTGGATGAAGCGGCCGGCAGCTCCGACGCCCCCACCACCACCAGCTCCCGTGCAATCTGGAGGAGATGCACCCCCCTTTGAGATGCTGGTATCAGACGAGAAATTCCTTGTTGAGGCCAAGCAAATGGAACTTAGTCCGTTGGAAGGCTGCCATTACGTGGTAAGAACTACTTTGCACAGTCTTGGGAGTCATTTGTTTGGCGGGGGGATGCATATAGCCATCTGGATATGCATGCATATTACGAAATGTTCCAACAAAGGTGAAACAGAAGTTTGTTGGCACTCTTCTAGGTGGTTGCTCAGTTGAAGTCGACCTGTGGTAGCCTATCAGAGGAGGAGCTGGCTAAACTGGGAGTGGTCCTGTTCAACTGCCAGGCGGAGGTGGAGGGCCGTAAGACCTATCCATGCACCGACCAAATGGTGCGGTCTGATCCAACTCTTTTCCCGTCACATTTCCTGTCTCTAAATCGAGTGTTTTGTATCGCAGCTGTGTAACGGTTTACAGAAACCGGGTTTTCCCTCTGTCAGTCTTTAAAGCAGTGCACAGCAGACATGGATGCGGACACGTGGAACGCGTACCACATCGTGAGCAACAGAGCGCGCGCCGTGTGCTATGCCACCCGCCAACAGCACTTCCGCCGCAGGGCCGAGCTCACGGTCAACGCGCTCATCTCCACGGCAACCAGCCAGCTCGACGCCATGAAAGACTTGAAGGTCGGTCATCTGTTTCTCTGTGGGGGAAGGAGAGAGAAGAGGGGGGGGGGGGGGGGTTGATGATGTAACTAGGCAGTGATCTTTGTCTTCTGTGGGAAGGAGGGGCAGCTGGAGTTAAGGGACCTGACTGCAGCCTCCCTGGATAAGCTGCTGCAGGGCCACAGCGCCCTTCAGGCCCAGCAAGGGGCCCTGTGGCTGGGCCAGGAGCAGCTGGAGAGCTCCCTGACCTCCAACCTGGAGCGGCTGGGCCAGGAGAAGGCCCTCATCGCCTCTGGACAGGAGTTGGTCGCTCAGCTCATCCAGGGCATCACCCAGAGGATGGGTGAGGAGCGTGCACCATGCAGAAAAACATGGAAATCACATGTGCCCTAGTCTTCAACACAGTACAATACTGTATGCCACTGACTGAAATTCAATTAATGTTTCAGCTAGGTTTTGTTGCAAAGGGCAAACGCATACATACCTGTCTCACCAGATTGTTTCTCTGAAAGGACTGGAGGAACCACCTGTATACCAATCTCAGCTGGGTATTTTAGTCTGTTTTACTGTAACAACTAAACTGTACCACTTCATGTGTCCATTGTCTGACTTTTGTCTAGAAAACGTTAGCGAGCAGATGAAAGGTCAAGGGTCAGAGGTCCAGGAAGGTCACAAGGCCATTTTGGATGACCTCGCGGAAGTCCGAGGGCAGGCACAGGATATCTATAGTAAAATAGGTAAACCAACCTTCATTCCTAATGTAGTATGACGGTGACCCGTCATAGAAATACCCATCTGCTTCCTGTACAATGTTATGACGTCAGCATTTATTCTCCCTGATGGTGTCCTCTTGCTTTCCATGACCCCTGGACGAACCCTGGCTCTTCAGAGAGCAGCGTGTCTGGGTTCCTACTGTATCAGAACCAGACAGCCAGGTACTACGCAGACCTCATGGGCAAACTGGAGCGCATGAACAGCACGTTGGGAGCCATGCTGCGTTACCTAGACAACGTGCACACTCGCCTGGAGGACCGACTCCATGCTATCCAGGGATATCTTGGCTGGGCAGGTAACTGCATAGTGGTCGAAGGGTTGGAGAAGACTACTTTTGTAAAAGAGTTCGTTTTTTTGTACGGGTCTGTACTGTCCACCTCCACCTATGTTTGTTTTGAATGTGGATGGATATTTTCTGTTCCTGTGTTCCCAGGTCTGAGTCTGGCAGCGCTGTGGACTTGCGTGGTGCATGCTGGGTATTTCCTGCTCTGCGCGGTGCTGCTGACGTTTCTCCACTGTCCGTGTTTCACGCGAGCCACGCTGCTCCTCACCGTGCCTCTCAACGCTGTGGCCGAGGTCAACCAGCAGCCTTCCCTGGACCTCATGGGCCTCAGCCTGCTACTCGTCACTCTGTCTCTGGGTAGGTATCGCTCAGGCTGGCCCCGACCCGAGACTGCTAGGATCTTTCCCAACAGGAACGTCGAAAGCCGGCGTTGGTGTTCTTGCTTGTCAACAGTGACATGCGTGTGGCTTGTTTTGTCACGTGTGCCTCAGGTCAGTGGTTTGTGTCACAGTTGTGGAGGGCTTGCTCTTGGATCGGAGGAAAGCAAGCTAGGTTTCCCCTTCCGCCTACAAGTAAAGAGGTGGAAGCCGAGCGGCAGATTGACCCTGTGCAGTCGCACTGTCAGAAAGGCCCGTCCTGCTCCACCCCTCGGAGGTGAGGATGATCAGCCCAGTTAGTCATCTTGGAGACCGGGCAGTCACCGGTACGACCGGGTTTCGAAGTAACGTGCATCTCCCTCTTTCAACATCTCAAGACACCAGTTTGATGGGGCCATGGAGCCAGAAGACCTTCTAGATCAGGAGAGCTTCATGTGTGGTGAGAATGTATTTCATATTAGAAATGACGCCCCCCCCCAATTGAGTTTTTGATGTCCTTAATTCGGTAGTTGAGTGAAATTCTTGATCCCTTTCCTGCCTGCAGCACCCTATAGTGGCCAGCAGATGGTAGACGCCAGTTTTGTACCAGTTGTAGCTGCGCCCAATCAATCCACATCCTGTTTCATGGCTCGGCCAAGCTTTTCTGCTGTGAGTAATCCATTTTGACTTGCCTATGGCGAATAATGCAAAGGCTGTATTGTTCAAATTCCTCACATGCCTCACGGATGCCAACATGAACTCTGTATGTTGTCATCTTTAGACACTCCTGCAAAGCCTTCCTGACAGGAACCTTGGCGGTGCATTTGAGGCCATGAACGGCTCTCGCAGTTCCAGCCCCAACCAATCCATGGCCAGTAACGGGTGTGTGCTTTGTTAAAACCTGTCGTCTGTAAAAAAAATAAATAAAAAAAAAACCCTGACTGATGTTATAGATCTTTTTTGTATTGTGAACAGACGTAATAACCTTCCTCCTTTCTGTACGTAGCTCCTCCTGGCGGCAGCTGTGTAATGGTACCACCAGAACAGGAAAGGCGTGTAAAAAGAGGGCAGCCCAGGGGCAGGAGTATTGTCACGTCCATGACGGAGGCTATACGTCATATGTCCGCCCTTGATTGACGTCACCTGCTGCGTGACACCCGCCAGATTCGTAACCCTCGCGGTATTTTAAAGTTTTTATCGATCGTGTCATTCTGCTTGCTAAAGCTGTGTACGCATGCCTGTGTGGTTAAGTGTGCGCACCAGCAACATGTGTGTATGTAGCTTTGCTGTGTGTTGTAATATTTGCTTTTTTTGGTGTAAATTATTTCAAGTGTCAAGTCATTAAAACCTACTGATGTGAATGAGTTACGTTAAGCTTAAAATCAAACAGTTTGACAAATAAAATTATAATAAGTGTTTTTTAATTTTTATTGAATACATCCACACCAGTAAAAAACATTCCCTATTTCCATAATTTACTAAGATAAAAAAAAAAAAAAAAAAATCACATCCCCCACAACTGACAAACATCCAGTATGATCATTCGATTGGCCACCACGTATGTAATCAACCTAACTGAAAGTAATGTATATTCTCAACTACATAGAAAAATTGTGTAGACAAGCAAGGGGTTATGGTACCTGAGCAAGACCAAATCAACAGTGAATTACAGACAGTCTTCACAGGCTCTACCTTTCTGTAGTGCCCAACTTAGCAGCGTCAACAGTCACTTACGAGCTGCGTCGTAATTGGCCACGAACCAGTCACATGTCTCCTTTAAAGCTGTGAAAACAGGAAGTCAGTCAGGACAGGTCTCAATAGTGACTCGGTGCTTCTCAACCCTGGTCCTTAAGGCCCTCCTGTCATGCATGTTCTAGATGTTTCCTTGCTCCAACACACCTGATTCTAATAAATGGCCGTTACCAGGCTTCTAGCTGACGACCCATTTATTAGAATCGAGTGTGTTGAAGCAGGGAGGGATACCATCCTGTAGGGTTTTCCACTTCTACTGCACATAATATAGCCTGATTCAGCTCATCATCCAGGTCCTTAGTAGAATCAGGTGTGCTAAATTGAGGTTGAAGGGGATGGCAGCCCTCCAGGACAGGAGTGGGTGACCCCTGATTTAGAACATGCAAGACAAGAGGCCCCTGAGGACCAGGGATGGGAACCATCATCACCTGAAAAGATCCTACCTTGAGGGAAGGGTGTGAACTTGACGTGGGGCAGATAGCGTCGCAGCTTGGCGTTACTGGCTGTCTTCTTGAACTGCCCGTCAGATTTACTGGTGTCAAACTGGAGCGCACGGTTAAAGAATTGAAACCTGTTTTAACCTCGACCGAAACATTTGGCGTCGGAAGTATGACTGAGTCGACGTGACCCGAGACGTTCAATTCTTCCATTGAAAGGATACAACTACGTCTCCCTTGAACCCCAGGGCTTTGACCACAGACTCAGCTGCCTCCTTGATAGACACCTCATCTTTCTCATCAACTGTCACACGGACGGAAGAAAGACTTCAAACTCGGCAGTGCAAGGTTCAATAAATACACAAGTCTACAATACATTCCAATATAACCCCCCCCAAGGCTTTGGACGTTGACAACTCACCAGATAATATGATCGGGTCCACTTCCTCATATTCTCTCAGAACCCACAGGAAGAGCCGGGCCAAGTCCAGAGAGTAGATGAACTGCCTTCTGGGACTGCCTGAGCCCCAAACTGTCAACGGGCTCCCTTCCTCTAGCGGAACAAAAACCCATCGTGAGGCACAACATAAAACACTCAGTCGTAGGCAGGCACAGAGCTTAAGCAAGGGGTTAGGGGGGGTCAAGTGGGAAGTCGTGGCCTAATGGTTACGGAGTTGGGCTTGTAACCTGCAAGTTGCTGGTTCAATTCTCGCACTGGCAGGAATTGAAGGTGGGGATTGTGAATAAACAGCACTCTCTCTGCCTTCGATACCATGACTGAGGTTCCCTTGAGCAAGGCACCAAACCCCCAATTGCTTCCCGGGCGCTGGTGCAACAGCTGCCCACTGCTCCGGGTGTATGTTCACTGTGTGTGCGTGCGGTTGCCCACTACTCACTGCTGTGTGTGCACTTGGATGGGTTAAATGCAGAGGTAAATTTCGAGTATGGGACTCCATACTTGAAAATACGTCACTTCACAAGTGAAATGCTGAGGGAGAAGGGGAATCTCTTACGTTGTGCTATAAAGGCTTTGTGTATGAGGCCTGGCAACACGTGTCCGTCCTCGATGCTGAAGTTGTCGTGGGGACCAAACACGTTCGTCGGGATGACCGCCGTGTAGCGACTCCCGTGTTGCTCAGCGTGCGCACTGCAGGGACACGCACGCAAGGGCAAACCGACGGGTCAACACAGCGCAGAGATATTTAAGGACCCCATTCTTTCCCACTCCTCCACACGCACCGGTTGTGGACGTCGATCATTCGCTTTGCGTAGGAATACCCGAAGTTAGACGGATGAGGAGGCCCGTTATGGATCTAGAGATGAAGAGATTAGATGTATAGCTGTTATAATAATACAAGAACCATCATATGGGTAAAACCTAGAACCATCTCACACACACACACACACACACACACATCTACCTACCATGGTTTCATCGATGGGATATGTGGTCTTATCAGGGAAGATGCAGGTGGAGAGACAGGACACCACCTTGACCACGCCCACCTCATGGGCGGCCTGCAGTACGTTATCGTTGATGTAGAGATTGTTCCTCTGCGACACACAGATGGACAGATCAAATGGCATGACGGCCCCCAGCTAAACTCAAGTCTCTTCGTTATCTATCTGGGTTAGGGTTAGGGCTAACCCAAACCAGAGGGTGGGGGTGGGGGTGGGGTGGGGAGGCTCGAGCTGGCTCCAGGCTCTTACCCAAAAGTCCAGGTTGGCCTTCATGTTTTTGAAAAGGCCACCAACCATGGCAGCCAGGTGGATGACATGGGTAGGCTTATGCTTCTGGAAAACGGCCAGCGTCTCCTGGAAATCTCTTTAAATTGGAGAGAACGCACACACGTGCGCGCGCACACACACACACGTGCAAACACACACACACACACGTGCAAACACACACGTGCAAACACACACACACACACGTGCAAACACACACACACACGTGCAAACACACACACACACACATGCGCGCACACACACACACACACAAACACACACGTGCAAACACACACACACGTACAAACACACACACACACAAACACACAAACACACACACACGCTTGTACTGGAGCAGGTGGTTTGTCCAGTGTAACTTGTTTTAGCGTGCATTTTTCTCACATGAGGTTTGCGTCCTTAGAAGAGAGGAACACCCAGCTCTCCCCCTCCTTTCGACCTGCCTCCTCGTTGACGACGTGCTCTATTGCCTTACCCACCAGGCCGGTGCCTCCAGTCACCAGTACTCGCATGGAGCCCTTCGGTTCTGCACAATCCATCTGCTGAAAACAGAAAAAATATCTCGGTTTAATACCTTTTGTTTGGCTCCACACATACAGTTGGTATAGGAAATAGATTTTAAAGCGAGAATAGTCAACTGACAAAACCTGGTCAATTGAAAGAGAAAAACGACGGTGTTCTTTAGTGGATTTTTTAGAGCTATCAGACTACTGTTGCTTTAAAGTGAGGGAAACAGGCACCAGTAGATCCAGTCTGCCAGCATTAGGCTCAGATGATGAAATGGGAATTTAAGATTTGGTCTTTCAATTATGTGTGAAGGTGTAATTAGTACGTGTGTAACTGCATACATAGTTGGAACAAACGGCAGGATTTTGATTCGTAAGCAAAGGTTTAGGCTATATGAATTGACTAGAAACTTGAGCAGGTGCCACGTTGCGGAACTGTATTCCTCAATCCCGGATCTTAAACAGATCCTTATCATTCACTTGGTAATTAGCCACGTCTTGCCACCCAATTATTTCGCTTTTCTATTGTTGAATGATGAAGCACTTAGCCAGTAAAGTATCAATTACATGGTTTTAAAATAACCATGTAGAATAAGTAACGAGCCAATCCAACTTGTTGCACACCTTTGCTAACCGCTTTCGCCCAATTAAGTTGTCTAGCAACATGCTACCTAGCTCCAACTCTGCTAGCAGCAACTAGTCAACTTTCCCTTGAAAAGCTGAGTACAAGAGTTAGCCGACTCAGCTAGCTAGCTAATAATTTGTCGCTAGTACTGAAACGCCCCTGTCAACAATATTAAGACATGACAATATTGACCAACGCTTCACACCCCAAGCTTGAACAACTCATGTTTATCTCTTACCAACGCGTCCGTCTTCTTTAAAACGTCTTCAGATGATGTTCATACTGGCGGGTTACATCAGTACAGTATCCAGTTTGACCGGAGCGTACATTGGACAAAACCTTTGTCGCCTCCCTCTGGACATGACGGGATCTAGGTTGGACCTAAAACCCAAAAAACAAAAGCCCCACTTTAATACAACTTCCCCGTGAACTAAATAACCCCACACGCCCCCCCCCTTACCACTTTCCCGGAGAACTAAAACCAACAGTCCCCCAACTACCAGCCCGGTTGGGACTTAACATAGCCCCACTTAACCACTCCCGGTGGCTACCCGCCAAGCCCCCACTACAAACCCCCTGGTGAACCTAACCCACAGCCCCCCAAACTACAACTTCCCGACGAGTACCGCAGCCCCCACTAACCACTCCCGGTGACTACAAAACCACAGCCCCCACTACCACTCCTGTGACTACCGCAGCCCCCACTACAACTCCGGTGACTACCGCAGTCCCCACTACAACTCCCGTGACTACCACAGCCCCCACTACAACTCCTGTGACTACCACAGCCCCCACTACAACTCCGGTGACTACCACGGCCTCCACTACAACTCCTGTGACTACCACAGCCTCCACTACAACTCCTGTGACTACCACAGCCCCCACTACAACTCCTGTGACTACCACAGCCTCCACTGCAACTCCTGTGACTACCACAGCCCCCACTACAACTCCTGTGACTACCACAGCCCCCACTACAACTCCTGTGACTACCACAGCCCCCACTACAACTCCGGTGACTACCACAGTCCCCACTACAACTCCTGTGACTACCACAGCCCCCACTACAACTCCTGTGACTACCACAGCCCCCACTACAACTCCTGTGACTACCAAAACCACCACTACTTCTCCCGTGACTACCAAAACCACCACTACTTCTCCCGCGACTACCAAAACCACCACTACTTCTCCCGTGACTACCAAAACCACCACTACTTCTCCCGCGACTACCAAAACCACCACTACTTCTCCCGTGACTACCAAAACCACCACTACTTCTTCCGTGACTACCAAAACCACCACTGTTCGTCCAGTGACTACCAAAACCACCACTGTTCGTCCAGTGACTACCAAAAGCACCACTGTTCGTCCAGTGACTACCAAAACCACCACTGTTCGTCCGGCCAATAACACAAACCCATCTTCTGGTCCAGTGAGTGTAGTCCTCATGTCAATCTGGGTTACTCTGTTGATCAAGCTTACCTACTAGATAAACACACGTGCAAATCGCCACAATCTCTGAATTCGGAGATTTGGTTATTGACCAGCAATTGTTCACGAACATATTTATTTATTAATTATTTTAATTATCTTTCCAGGAAAGTATTTCAATCATTGACAAATATTAAAACTAATGTGATTATAAGGATTTAGGACTTGTTCAGAGAATAACTTTTGGGAACATTCAGTGAAAAAGGGGTTAGTTCTGTTCTTTTTCCAATTCAATGTTTGTTGAATTTATGTATCACACAATTAATTATGCAAAAGAAATTGTATTAAACCACTGGTAATAAGGATACCTGTCTGTTATTTTTGTTGTAAAAAAAAGAAAAAAATTGTATTGCACGCTATCTAAACCAGGGACTTGGATCGTCAGATAGTCAGAAGGGGAATTTACTTTAACCACTAGAGGGCAGGAGCGAGCCTTTGACGTAACAGCTGAGGCAAGAGGACGTATGACAAAGAATATTTCTCTCCACACATAAAATATAATGAGGCTATTCAAATCCTACCTCTTAGTTATGTCTGTTTCGCTTACAGCCATGTTGTGGTGGTGAGTGTTGGGTTGGTGAGGGGATGTGCTTTGTGTCTGCATTATAAATAATAATAATAATAATAAATAATAATATTGGTATATAACTACAAAATAAACACAAATATTGTATATACATATACAATATCAAAGAGATGAACGGCTTTCAGATGCCACATTGCGCTTATCGTGCTTTTGGAAAAACACATCATGAAAAACCTCTCTACATCACTGACACACTATGAAGATGTGGTGAACACCCTTCAGAGAGCTAACGGCAAAAATAGTATTAGTGAGAGAGCTTCCTCAAGCGGCACTGCTATGAGGGGGAAAGTTGAAACGAAGGCGTTGATTGGATCCCAGGTTTTCTCCTAAGCACTTTTGTCTAACAAGCGTAAAGTATTTTCTTCGCACCCTCTTCAAATAAAGAGCAGGAAGGGGAACTCGCCAGCGACCTCCTATCTCATCTCTCTAAATCATTCAATGTTTCTTTCTGAGCGTGTGAGCAACGGCAGGATAGGGAGGAGCAGAGGGCTTTGAGGACGGAGCGATTGTTTCACGTTGATTCTGTGTTCCACCGTCTACCTGGTCTCGTAATCACTCATTTGGACCACAGGAGATGAGTTCTGAGTTCTTTAGTTCACACAGAAAAGAAGTTGCCACCATGTGTTTGTGTGTGTGTGTGCCTGGTATACTCATGTGTTTGTGTTTGCCAACTGTGAGAGCGTGTGTGTTAACGCATGTGTGTTTGTTGTGTTGGTGTATGTTTGTGCGTGCAAACTGTACCTCAGAATCAGAATTAAAGAGGGTTTCATTTCCCATGAACGTTTTGCACAGACAAGAAATGCACTTTGACAGGAGGGTGCATGTGTATGCGTGTGTGTGTGTTGGTGTACATGGAGGGTGCGGGCAGAAATCCGTTTTTTCTTTCCCTAACATTTCATGTCAACACCAACCAAGTCCTAACTGGTTGCCCTGATCCAAAAAGCTGGGACTGACCCTGCTGGTGAGAAGACAGCGTACATTGGACAAAACCTTTGTCGCCTCCCTCTGGACATGACGGGATCTACAGTGAATAGACATTGTTTTACTGCAGACCCCAATCTACCGTGTCAGAAATATTCAAGGGCGTTGAAATGAGTCGGGACGGTATTAAAGCTTCTAATGATCCACTAAATGCGTTTCTGTGTTCTGTAAACTGGCGTTTTGTGTGCTCAGTAGAGCTAGCTATACAACCTCCTCACCACCAGAGGGCAATGTAGCACCCAGTGAAAGTGTGTTAGTCTTGTGTCTTTAACGCAATCAGTAAAGTCACATTTGTGAATAACTTTGCTGTAATTGACACACAATTCAGCATCCAGAGTTGTTTGCATGAATGTAATCAAAAGATATATGGATGAAAGAAAGGATCGCGCAATGATCGAAGTGAGGTGTGGCGAAATAGTTTCAAACTACGCATTAATTGGTACCTATAATGTGGCCCGTCTGGCTAGACGTTTGTTACATTCCGAAAGGTGGGTGTAATTCCCATCAAGGTGTTGGCTTATTCTGGAAATAGATGCATGAAATGAAACTGATCGAACAAGGTTCCCAAAAGAAATGTACACGATATTATGATGTTTCAACTGACATTGGTTGTTATTATATAGACCTGATACAAATACAAATGTAACATAGTAGAGGAGATTATTTTTGCGCCGTCTAGTTAAAGCACTCGCTGTTCCTGAAATACTGTGACATTCGTGGACTGTTGGTACTGCATCTGTTAAATGAATCAAATGTAAAGGCACTGTTAGTAAATGATAAAACAATAAATGTTGGAAGACTGTCATTATAAGGGTAATGAAAGTTACGACCTTCCCCATATCTCTCAAACACATTCAGTGTATGAAAGGTAGCATCATGGACTTGGTGACTATCCTTCACCCAGACAGGGTAAAGTGAACAAAGTAAGGTCTGTAGGGTACATGGTGTGAGCCAGTACCAGGTGTACCTGAACTGCTATGATAGCTACACGTTAATGAAGATGGTGTGGGACTAGATATTCCTCAAACATTGTTTTCGCACACGCTATTTTTTTATTATCACGCAATGCTTTCAAGCTTGAACTACTACTGGACTTGTAGTGTGTCACCCACTACTAGTCTGTTGATTGTAATAGACCCAACTACTGATCAGTATATTCAGTCAAATGCAATGGATGGTCAAAAACATAAGGATTTGTGAGACAAGAGATTCAAACGGAAGTCGATCCTTTTTAGTGATGAAACTAAACTAGTGATAACTACAAGCATGATATTATATATGTTTCACGTTGTAACAGGCTCCTACCTTCACTGGTCAGTTAGAAGCTTGTTTGAAAAGCAATCAAAAGGTCAATCATTAGGATCATATCAAGAGCGTTGTGTACAAAAAAAAAAGAAACATATTTTCAATTGTCATATGCCGTATGTGCTCCGACTTGCCTTGGGTGGAGTGACTTATTTGGAACATCAACAACCTCAATGACATTGCTGCATCGCATGTCATCTCAATTGTCAACTGAAATGATGTTTGCCTGGTCCACATTCCTATAGTGAGCGTGGTGATGCTTTATAAGCCGCTGCTCCCATCTTAACGTTCAGTCGCTCACCTGCAGATCGAAGATGAAGCTCATCCTGGCTCTCTCCATCACCTGGGCTCTTCTCCACACAGGTAACACCACACTCTCTACTGAGCTCAACCACAACCGAGGAGGTTCTCAAGATCGTCCTTGAATGACTGTGAGGTGCAGGTGGAGGGAGGTGTTTGGTATGATTTAGACGGAGTCCCTACCGTACTGTATATATTCTATTGAGTTTTTAATCATTATTCTTGAAAAAATGTTTGTCTTCTGCTTTTATAGTGGAATCATTACAGTGTTTAACATGTGATCCACCGTGCACAAGTGAAGAGGTGACCACTTGTCCATCAGACTCAGTATGTTTGACGTCTACTGACTTAGGTAAGGATATTTGTCCTTTGTTGGCCATGGTACTTATCAGTGTTTTTAATATCCAAACTGTCTACTCACATACGTTGCTTTAACCATTCTCTTCATTTAACATTTCATTTTATATCAAACGTTTGAGGAAATGCTTGGATTTGATGTAGGTTGCTCTTTTTTTTGTTACCCAGTTAACGGGGAGTTGATTGTAAGCAAGAGATGCACACAATCTTGCAAAACACCTGTGAACGAACCACTGGATTTTTCAGTCAACGTCGGTTACAATAAGCAGTCTTCATCTGTGCTCTGCTGTGACACAGACAACTGCAACAGCGAGACACGGCCTGGTGAGAGATTCTTTTCAAATTCTAAAAGTTGTCACTTTATCTAAACCATGTCAGCTACAAATAAGATAGATACATACGTTTGTCTTAAACACCAAGTTCAACTGTTATGCGCGGTACTTCAAATCAAATACTAATCTAACACTACTAACTGTAGGCTATGTGTTTATCATACAACAATAAATACTGTGGGGTAATGGAGGTGGATACAGACTGTTAGAAATCTAAAATATAAGTAGTTGGGGGTAACTTGGACATGTAAAATGTTGAATGACTAGCAAAAACTGCAAAACAACTGTCACACGGATGGAGGAGACAATAATGAATAATGCTGAAACAGAACAGTAGATCTATTAGATCTGATGGGATCTCTGTTTCTCTGTAGTTCCAAGTCAAGCACCAAATGGCCTACAGTGTGATGCCTGCAGCAACCCTATGGACACCGTGTGTAACATGCCGATAAACTGTGTTGGACAGGAGACTGGTTGCTTACAGGCCAATTGTGAGTGTCTGAATGCTGAAATGATCATGAACATGAGTCTCTTGTCAGAGTTTTGAAGTCTGTGGGAACCCTGGTGTGCCTGAAAAGAAGATATAGCATGGTGATGTTCTTTCTTTCTTTTACCAGCATTTTCCCACCAGCGCTTGGCATCACCAGGGATGAATGTGTCGACACTGTGTCTTACCTTTTCCATGTCTCCGTTGATATAAACCGAAAGAATGACTTTTCTGCACTACGCTCCGCGACATCTACCAGGGCAGCCCACCCCACCCACAACTCCGGAGGAGCTACCACAGTCCTTTCCACTACAACTCACGCGGCACGTACTATGACAGGCCCCGCACTACCCACTGCCGGAGGACTACCACGGCCTCCACTGCAACTCCTGTGACTACCACAGCCCCCACTACAACTCCGGAGACTACCACAGCCCCCACTACAACTCCGGAGACTACCACAGTCCCCACTACCACTCCGGAGACTACCACAGTCCCCACTACCACTCCGGAGACTACCACAGTCCCCACTACCACTCCCGTGACTACCACAGCCCCCACTACAACTCCGGAGACTACCACGGCCTCCACTACAACTCCTGTGACTACCACGGCCTCCACTACAACTCCTGTGACTACCACGGCCTCCACTACAACTCCTGTGACTACCACGGCCTCCACTACAACTCCTGTGACTACCACGGCCTCCACTACAACTCCCGTGACTACCACAGCCTCCACTGCAACTCCTGTGACTACCACAGCCCCCACTACAACTCCGGTGACTACCACAGCCCCCACTACAACTACGGTGACTACCACAGCCCCCACTACAACTCCCGTGACTACCACAGCCCCCACTACCACTCCGGAGACTACCACAGCCCCCACTACCACTCCGGTGACTACCACAGCCCCCACTACCACTCCGGTGACTACCACAGCCCCCACTACAACTCCCGAGACTACCGCAGCCCCCACTACCACTCCGGTGACTACCACAGCCCCCACTACAACTCCTGTGACTACCACAGTCCCCACTACCACTCCGGTGACTACCACAGCCCCCACTACAACTCCCGTGACTACCACAGCCCCCACTACCACTCCGGTGACTACCACAGCCCCCACTACAACTCCTGTGACTACCACAGCCCCCACTACCACTCCGGTGACTACCACAGCCCCCACTACAACTCCGGTGACTACCACAGCCCCCACTACAACTCCCGTGACTACCACAGACCCCACTACAACTCCTGTGACTACCACGGCCTCCACTGCAACTCCTGTGACTACCACAGTCCCCACTACAACTCCTGTGACTACCACGGCCTCCACTACAACTCCTGTGACTACCACGGCCTCCACTACAACTCCTGTGACTACCACGGCCTCCACTACAACTCCTGTGACTACCACGGCCTCCACTACAACTCCTGTGACTACCACGGCCTCCACTACAACTCCTGTGACTACCACGGCCTCCACTACAACTCCTGTGACTACCACAGCCCCCACTACAACTCCGGTGACTACCAAAACCACCACTACTTCTCCCGTGACTACCAAAACCACCACTACTTCTCCCGTGACTACCAAAACCACCACTACTTCTCCCGTGACTACCAAAACCACCACTACTTCTCCCGTGACTACCAAAACCACCACTACCACTTCCGTGACTACCAAAACCACCACTACCACTTCCGTGACTACCAAAACCACCACTACCACTTCCGTGACTACCAAAACCACCACTACCACTTCCGTGACTACCAAAACCACCACTGTTCGTGTGCCGGAGAACGAGTAACATAACACCAAACCCATCTTCTGGTCCACGTGAGATGTAGTGCCTACATGTTCATATCTGGGTTACTGCCGTTGATTCAAGCTTACCTACTAGATAAACACACGTGCATGCACAGTCTCTGAATTGAGTTTTGTGTTTGACAGCATCAACTTGTTCACACATATTTATTTATTTATTTATTTAATTATTTTCCAGAGAAACGTATTTCAATCATTGACAAATATTAAAACTATTGTGATTATAAGGATTTAGGACTTTTTCAGAGAATAACTTTTAGGGAACATTCAGTGAAAAAGGGGTTAGTTCTGTTCTTTTTCCAAATCAATGTTTGTTGAATTTATGTATCACACAATTAGTTATGCAAAAGAAATTGTATTAAACCACTGGTAATAAGGATACCTGTCTGTTATTTTTGTTGTAAAAAAAAGAAAAAAATTGTATTGCACGCAATCTAAACCAGGGACTTGGATCGTCAGATAATTGTCAGAAGGGGAATTCACTTTAACCACTAGAGGGCAGGAGCGAGCCTTTGACGTAACAGACCCGCAGCTGAGGCAAGAGGACGTATGACAAAGAATATTTCTCTCCACACATAAAATATAATGAGGCTATTCAAATCCTACCTCTTAGTTATGTCTGTTTCGCTTACAGCCATGTTGTGGTGGTGAGTGTTGGGTTGGTGAGGGGATGTGCTTTGTGTCCCTGCATATAAATTACAATAATCAATAATAATAATAATATTGGTATATAACTACAAAATAAACACAAATATTGTATATACATATACAATATCAAAGAGATGAACGGCTTTCAGATGCCACATTGCGCTTATCGTGCTTTTAGAAAAACACATCATGAAAAACCTCTCTACATCACTGACACACTATGAAGATGTGGTGAACACCCTTCAGAGAGCTAACGGCAAAAATAGTATTAGTGAGAGAGCTTCCTCAAGCGGCACTGCTATGAGGGGGAAAGTTGAAACGAAGGCGTTGATTGGATCCCAGGTTTTCTCCTAAGCACTTTTGTCTAACAAGCGTAAAGTATTTTCTTCGCACCCTCTTCAAATATGAAAAGTGTCTCATTCCTCGCTGATTAGACTTACATCGCTGTACTGCTAACATCCTCGTGATTCAGTCGAATAGATTAGGGTGACATGAAGATCTTCATCAGGGTGAGATATTTGTACAAAACAGATTTGTGAGCAGAATGGCCAGCCTTTTAAAACAGAAGTGATAACAAATACAGCACTTTATATTGCCGATGTCTCCTATATTGACATCGTTGATGACCAGATGTTTTTGTCACTCGATGCCACCTCATGACCTTTATATACAGTATGTTCTTATGAGAAAAACACTTTCCTTGGTTCGTCTTGACTACGCGTATCTTGAGTGAAGTTCTGAATGCGTCGGTCTGCCTGGACCCTCTGAATAAGTCATTCAATGTGTGGATGTTTTAAAGCAGGAAGGGGAACTCGCCAGCGACCTTGAGGACGGAGCGATTGTTTCACGTTGATTCTGCGTTCCACCGTCTACCTGGTCTCGTAATCACTCATTTGGACCACAGGAGATGAGTTCTGAGTTCTTTAGTTCACACAGAAAAGAAGTTGCAACCATGTGTTTGTGTGTGTGTGTGTGTGTGTGCCTGGGTATACTCATGTGTTTGTGTTTGCCAACTGTGAGAGTGTGTGTGTTAACGCATGTGTGTTTGTTGTGTTAGTGTATGTTTGTGCGTGCAAACTGTTCTTCAGAATCAGAATCAAAGAGGGTTTCATTCGCCATGAACGTTTTGCACAGACAAGAAATGCACTTTGACAGGAGGGTGCATGTGTATGCGTGTGTGTGTGTGTGTACATGGAGGGTGGGGCAAGAAATCGTTTTTTCTTTCACTAAACATTTCATACTCCATATAGACTGATGCATGTCAACACCAACCAAGTCCTAACTGGTTGCCCTGATCCAACAAGCTGGGACTGGCCCTGCCGGTGAGAAGACAGGGGTTGTGTCTTCCTCAACATCCACACACATTTCCACGAGGATCACTGTTTTTTTGACTACCTCAAGACAAACAGAAAAGAAGAAAGTGCAAATAAGTGAATCGTATTGTATCAATACACAGATGTCGACAACATCTCTACTTCATCCAGCGTGAGCAACAAAAATGTTGTCGTTTTTTCAACGGAATTCTTCGCTACTCTTTTAGCATTCTGTTCCGTTCTCCACCCAGGAAAATGTTCTCACAGTAATTGGGATGCCGCCAGCTCTTGCCTTCTCCATTCTGACCTACTCAAAACCTATTCTCTTCTCTCATTGGTTTAATTGCTTTTCCAGCTGTATGCCGAAGCTGTCATTGGACCCTTGGTTTCCATAGTAATGTAGCAGGACTTCCTTGAATATGAACACCTTATCACCCTGTATTTAACCCATATCTTCACAGAATTTTATTTTCAATGAAAAAAACGTTTTGAGAACAAGGGTCACATGCAAATGAATCGGCCACTGCTGTTGAACTGATTTGTGTTTCCAATTGAAATGCACCATTTGTCAGGAGTCTAACAGAGTGTTTAATTCCTGAACAACCTTGTCATTTTGTCCTCCATTCAGCCTAATTGGTATGGAACATCCTGTAAATGTAATCAACATGAATAGAATAATCCACGAATTATGTTGGGTGATGGATAAGGACCCAAAACGTTCTGGATTCATTTCCAGTTCTCTCAGCTTGTGAGTACATATGTGCATTTGCATTACATTGTACACATATGACATTGCAAGGGAATTAAAGGTCATTCAAGAATCAAAAGGTACTTCCATTTTGAGGCGTAGTTTGCTTTCCCAGAAAAAAAAAAGCTGAACTCATGTGACGGATATGACCTGATGATAAATATTATACCTGGCCTTGCAGGTTGCCTGGCAGTTCCATGAACTGCATTCCTACAAAGCTATGCAAAAGAGAGTCGTGGCTATCTGAAAATGGGGTGGCAATAGGCAATTCTACAAAGTAATGCGATTCATCCGACCGGCAGGAAATATGGCTGGCATGAAAAGCACAAATCATCAACAGCAAGTGTTAAAAGCTCAAAACATTTCGCTAACGAGGGACTGAAAGGTGCAGGGGATCATCAAAGGTTATTTTTCATCAGGATACGGTTAAACACCTACGTTCAAAAGCAACCAGAGAGAGAGCGAAAGACAGAGAGAGAGAAACAGAGACCAAGGGAAAGGTAGAGGGAGGAAGAGAAATAGAAAGAAACAGAGAGTGATAGAGAGAGAAGGGATAGAGAGAGAGAGAGAGAGAGAGAGAGTGAGAGAAGGGTTATAGACAGACAGAGAGAGAGAAGCGATAGAGAGAGTGTGAGATAAATTGAGGAAAGAGAGAGAGAAGAGAGACAAGATCTCCAGGCATGTGGGATGAGTGAGACTTGGAGTGTTGGTGCTAATCCTCTGGTGTTCCCTCTAGGCAGCTAGTTTACTCTCCAGTGCTAGTCTGCAAACCTGGCTTCCTTCCCAGGAGAAGCACACATCCGAACACTGCCATATCAAGCTGGCATTGGAAACCCACCACCACCTTGGTATTGCTGACAACAGGGTAAATTCTGGAGGTACTATCTTGCCAATCCCCCACAAGGAACAAGTGACTCGCTATCGCGACTTGTGAAAACATTTGGAACTTCATTCACATGTTCCATCAGAAAAAGCCAAGCTAATCAGTTGAGTTTTTCTGAAATCGGCAATCATATAATGAGCTGACTAAACTAAGGAGCTTTGTAAACAACCAAGATGACATTTCATTGCTCTGATTAGTTACATCCATCCAATTCTATCCAATTTCCTCCGGAGGCATTTTGGTCTAGTAATGTCCTGTGGATGCTGAAAATGAACAGGTCCGGTCCCAGACTAATAACCATTTGCTAATTGGTCTGGCGACGCCAGGCTAATTGTCTTGGGTTTGGTTAACGAGACAGTGCTAAGCAACTGCCCAAGTTTTCCACACAGTCACAGATGTTGCTGTTGCATTCCTGCTCCTTAAGATGGCATAATTCTTGAGGTGTGAAAATATTTAATGTCAAGTGAATGTCCTCAGAGTGAGCTACTTCAGGCTAACTGCAAACCAACCTTCAAGTGTCACTGAGAAAAGGACACACATGGGTCTCTCACAGGGCTTTAGGTGATGGACCAAGAGGTCGCAGGCTGGAATACCCACCTGCGAGTCGCTTTTGATCAAAAACACCTGAAAAATGTCCGATTTAGGCATCGACTCATCACTAGTGCCTGAAGCTAACGGTAGCTCAGTTGCTAGCGTTAAACTGTCTCCACAACACTAACATCTGGCGGAGAAAAGTTCATTGGGGAAAACGTAATAATCACGTAGCCAATGAACCATTTTGTGCCCGCAGAGCACCATCTATGGGGCAGACTCAAAGTGTGATGCAGATATTTAGAGCAGGTGTTGTTTGTAGACGCCTGAAATTGCAGAGCTCCAAAATTGCCCCCGACTGCGGCAAAGAGGCAGCGAAGGGTAATGAGAGTGCTCTCTTATCGACGAAACGCTGGATGATCTAGTCTGCCATTACATCTGGCCCTTAAAGGGCACGAAAGGTATGAGAACATGTGAATCATCTTCTAATTAGGGAGCCGCAGTCTGGAGTAGAACGTCAATAACAGCCTTAGGTGTACTCTGAGGGTGCCTGAAGCACAGGCCTCTGGACTCTCTCGTATTTTATTGACATCTAACGGGGCAGAGTAATCCCGAAACTCCAGGAAAGCGCTCATTTCTTTGTGTTGTTTTATGATGCAATGTACAGAAAAATGCCATTCAGCGTTTCCGATGCTTCCTGAATGTCTTAACCTGTCACCGTTGCTTTGGTCAGTTTGTTTGCAGTGAAACTCTTGTATTTTGCAGTATACTCTTGTACTGCTCTTGTATTTGCAGTGTGTTGGGTTGAGCGTGTCGTGACTGAAGCCATCTGTCCACAGCCTGAAATGAACAACCTGAATCTTTTCCCCCGTCTGCCCCTGACTCACACTTCAACTCACGATTGGGTTCCATGCATTCATGCCATATTTTGTTTTCATCCAACTATTTGACTAAAGTATCTGATGCTTGTGATCGTCATTGACTGGAATTAAAATGGAAAATGTTCCTTATTTATTCCTGCGGCACGTGGGAGTAGAAGTGTTTTTATTTTTGTATGCATCCACAAGAAGTGGATGTCGACAGAAGGTTGAAATAGCTCAAGTATACAGTTAAATAGAACAGATCCTACAGGACTCGCATGTTTTGTTTTATTTCCATTCTGAAACTGTTTTTCTGTTGTTGTGAAATCCAACCCACACTCACAAACCCGCACGCGCACAAAATGCACGCCCGCAAACACAACCTCCGTATAGGACATCTCCTTGTTTTGAGAAAGTCCTTTGCAGGTGATATCTGTCATTAATCGCAATCCCACACTTCTTAATCTTCGGGGAGGATTTCTTCATTCCAATGCAATCATAGCCTGATCGCGGTCTAATCGGCAAGAACACAATGTATTTTTGGTTTATTTTCTTTATTGCAGGGAGAGAGAAAGAAGTTAAGTAAGAAATGGCCATAGCTTTAGCAGGTACCCACTCTTACCTAGTGCCCCCTATTCAATGTGTCTTTGAGTACTTCTGAACTTGAAAGCGTTCCCTTGGCAGGCCTTCCCTCTCCTTGACTGACCCCAAACACTCTCCACTGGAAGCTGACATCCTCTCTGAAGGAACTGACCATGAAAGAGCTCAGGAACCAAGACTTGACCTCTACATTCATAGCTGAGCGATCACTCTCCTGGGCTGTTAGGGGAATCATGACTAGAACGTTTGATAGGAAAACAAATACCCTATCAGCCAGCCAGCCAGCCAGCCAACCAGCCAACCAGCCAGCAGCCAAGAATCCTTGTCAATCAGCCAGTATCATCTCTCAGATAAGTGGAAGTCCATTTGAAAATGGATAAATCCTCTCACATTATCTCCCACCACTATTTAGGTTAGAATTGGAGAGTGTCTTCGCTCTGAGAGACAGAGGATGCAGGGGGGTGGGGGGGGGGGGGTGGATGGGAGAGAGAGATGGAGACAGAGACCGAAAGAGAGAGAGAGAGAGGGAGGGGGGGGGAGATAAGGCAAAGAAAGGCCCTTGATGAAGCTGTGAGATAAAACCCTTGGCATGGACACCAGCACCCGGACGGCAGCACCAAGTCGGTAAGCAACCAGGGTCAAACGCTTTCGCTCCCCCAGCATCCAATCCTGGCACGGCCTGCAGCCATCCCGACGCCAGACACGGCAGCTTGGATTGGACGGCGCCCCCGGTGAATGCACTCGCTGGCATGATGTTCCTCAAGGCAGAGGAAGGTTGGCAAAGCGTCCACGCGGCCCTGTGCGAACTGACCACGCGGTCCAGGAACGGCAGCTGGATTTGGGGAGACTTTGGTGAGACTTTACATGGAGCGAGACTCAGTCAAGACTATGATGAACAGAAGTGGAACATTATGGGATTTTGAGAGTCTCAGGTAGAGATTATTTCAACGAAGCGTCACTATAATGATACCATCACTGTGATATTCAATGTCTAATTATACTTTTTTTTTCTTCTCCGATTCAGTAGGCTTCTGGGCAGAAAGAACATTTTCAAGTCTGTTAAACTCAGACATAAATGCCTCAGAATCCCATTTGGATGAGTTTGACCCCAGTGATTGGATCTGGGAAAGTCAAGGGCAGTTTTCTTGTGAAGTTCTCTGTGCTTTGAAGTATTAGACCTGAGGCCTGTGCTTGTTCATTAAGGTGAGGGATATACATTTTTAATGGTCAACAGTGCGGTGCCTCTATGGAGTTTGTTTGATGTGCATCAGATATTTTTCAACTTTTGGACGGTAATGTTCAGAGGATCAGGGGCAAGGAACTGGTTTGGAATTTCGGATTATCAATGTAAACGTCAGACCTTGTACCAAACTTTGACGCGCGATGACCTCCAACACTTAACACGCACTGCAATTGAGATGTATCTACACTTATAGGGGGGGGGGTGTAGAAACCAGGTCCTTGGATCGTGTCTCTGACGGTTGGTGTCTGGAAATGGCAGGGGTGTGTGTGTAGGAGCAGTGAGTGGAGGAGTAAGAAGGACTGTATGATTCTATAGCAAGAGTAGAATTAATGTGAGAGGGGTGTAGGGGTGGCTGAAAAGGTGAGGTTTACACTGAATGCGGTTTTGTCCGTTTTCTAAGAGAGTCCTGAGTAAAGACATAGTAGCTTTTCCCCATCAGCTTTACAGCTGTGAGTCAGGAGAATCTGGACCAACTTGAATAGTCAAGCATTTGCAGCTCAGTGGTTATAGCACCGGACTGCAGACCAACTGGTAGCAGGTTTGCACCATCGCACCCTAACAGAAACGGCCGTGAAGTATTATCCAATCAAAAATGCTGAAAAATACTACAGATCCATGGGAAACATAGCAGGGTTGGAGATACATGCCTTGTTTACAGGCCCCAGGTCTGTAGCGGGGTTCGTTTTTGACGTCTGACTTTATTGTAAGAATGAGAAGCGTAACTCGGAGAGACAAGCCCAGCATCGTCAAGGCTACGCTGAGGTTTTCTTTGAAAATGTTCTCTCTGAGACAATTTAAACTTCTCCTCCTGTAACTAATCCATGAAATAAGAAATATCCAGACAATCCCCCACCTGAAAGAGCTGCATGAATGTGTGTGTGTGGTGTTTGTGTGTGTGTGTATGTGGGTGTGCGCGCATGTGTGAAAACAGGGCAGAAACCAGAGTCAACCATCAGGTCTAACGCGACAGGATTCAGCAAGCCGTTGCCTATCTCCAAAACAAAGGAGATTATTTGGCACAGTTAGGACTTCTACTAGAGATTTATGTCTTGTACAAGTCCAAACAAATGGACCAATCTTGTATTGGCACATCGTGCTGTGATTATATAGAAGTGTCGGATGTCTGCTGTTCATCAAACAAAATAGGAAACTTTGGAAAGGTTTGCTGAACTGTGCAGGGGTGAGATGGCCTTTGTGGCCACAGTATTGAGTGGCATCTGTCAGCTATTTACAAAACACTCCTTGCATTCTCGAAGCGGTCATCTGGGAAATAAACCCAAGTCATTCTTCTCACGCAGGAGTTTTCTCAAGTTCAAGGGGTCCTGGTAATTATCGTACTTTGCAAAGAATTCTAATTTACTTTCGTTCTGGCAGTAAAAAATGAGCACGAACGAAAATCCGGTGATGGGAAACGGTTCTTTTGTCCGTCTCCGGAGAGCGGCGCGCAGATGTTAATTACTAATGAAGTACACAACAGGGATTTCAAGCTGAAGGTCGATTGAATTAAAAAAGATGAACGAAAACTTAAATAGGAAAATGAGCAGTTGTTATTTAAACTCACAATAAGATGGATGTAATGAATGTAACATTATTGATTTAATTAAGATTGTGAGCCTTTTCAAAAGGACTGAGGGCAATGTAAGGACATATTTGCAACACCTGACCTTTAGCAGGTAAAGTTAATCTTAGTGCCCACGTGAGACTGATTATGACTGTTTCAGGAAGAGGCTAGGGGGAGAGTTGCGTCTTGTGATAATCCTGGAAAGTGCCCTGGAACGCGTCGTCCATCTAGGTGGTCTCTACCTCCACCCGCCTTTCTTTGACGTGGCAGTGAGACGAGTCCATTAGAAAGACCGTCTTTACAATTCCCCCCCCCCAGCATTAAAGCCTCTAAAGACCTGGAAACATCACTAATCAGATGAGGCCCACAGTGAGGAGACAATCTGACGACTGATGTATATGGAGCTGGAGAGGGAGGGGGAGGCAAGGGGCGGGTTTCCACAACAGTCAATATACATACTGACAGTATCAACTCGTGAGATGCACTTTTTATATCCGTTCATTTTGTACATTCCCTACGAGTTTTCTCTCGTTTCGAAATGCCTGCTGTCCCACTGTAGACTCAAACGTTGTTTTGGCAACTTGCGTGTACAATGACGTAGTTGTTAATTCCGTCGTTGCTTGTGGGATTTGAACAGCCTAATTAGAATGTCAGATAAACTGAGTTTGATGATTGCGTGCCTGCAGAAAACAAATTAAATTGACTCAAAATGGAAGACAAACAAATCTAATCCTTGAACACGGTTTTCTTATCAGGGTGACTTGAAAACAGACTTACTAGGAAATGGGGATAGATATGCCTGCAATAGCATGGTCATTATAGACTGCCCAGTCATGTTCCCCTGAATGCTGTCTAAACCCATATTTACCAACTCTTTCCACTGAACTACAACTGTAACAACTGAGGAAATACCTCAAGAAAACATAAGAAAAAAATTGAGGATATTGCCTGTGTTGGATATGTGAATGATTAACTTCCTCATATAGAATGATTATAGATGATGAACATGAAAAGCACATTAACTACATCCTCCTGTGACTCCATCATTTATTGATGACCCTTGAAGTAGACAGGATTTGGACTAGTAACTTAGCAACAAGCAACCACGTGTCCTTTTGCCATCTAATTTGTCCAAGAGGACATCCTGGTCTTTTAAATATCTAACAAAACTTACACAGCCTCAGAAATAGCCGTGTAATTCTAGTTAGTTCTTTAATGTATAAGAACAATTGTTATATATATTTTTACTTGATTGCTGTATGCCTGTACTTATGTAGAACCGTGGCCCTGTGAGGCACGACATTTCGTTCCACTGTATGCCCCCGCATGTAGCGGACTGACAATAAACCCTCACTTGACTTGACTTGAATCAAGTAGAAGACAGACAAAAAACTACAATTGTGACGTTCATTTCCTTTTCAAAAACCAGATGGATGGACCATTGTTTCTAGGCATATTGGTGAACATCTTGCCTTTTGTCCAGTCCTGCAAGAGTATTTTAGAGGGATTGTGCCTCCACACTAAAGACAGACAATTAGTCTTGAGACAGCAAGACTGTCCTCTGGATGGGAAACGGAGTTTTCTCCGCCCTCCCTCATTTGTTTGGGTCTTGTTTCTGAGTGACTGTTTGTTGACTCAGCACCACCACAGGCAAAACCTGTTTCAAATTCATCCTCTGCAACAATGCCCATTTGGACTATAGAGCACGAACACGTTTTGATATCAACATGGTTGCCCTTAAATTAATTAGGGTCTTTTACAAATGGCTCACGAGACGCTAAACGATCATTCCATTTCCCGCGATACATTTGTGACTGTTTTCTGCGAGCTCTGACTGCAAGGTTGACCGCCCTCCATCTAAAGTAGGCTCGTCAGCGGTCTCAAAGGGGGAAAAAGATAAATCGCAGAAGCCACATGAATACTAAACCTGTTTCGCCTGGGTCATCGTCCATGGCCGAAGGTGCATGTGGTTTCGTCATTCCGGACGAATTGGACAAACAGAATCTACCTTCTCCAAGGGCACAGATTCATCAATGTTGCTAAGCAGATACCAGAAGTCGTTGGTTGAACGCTTGTCTTAAAATGATATCTGGAGCGTTTGGCGTTTTGGCGTTTGACGTTTTTCAATGTGCTTTTGCCTACAACATGGCTTTCCTGGTTCACTTTACGTTGTCTGTGCAAGTTCTTGTGTTACAGCGTATGCTGCTATAGAGGAAAATGTGCCAGTGCTGATCACATTGAAGACTTCATACTCTGTGCTTCATGGAATCACAGTCCTCTCCCACCACTGGCTAACTCAGTGGTGACTAACCTGATTCAATCTGACAGCTTTCAGATAATCTTTCCATCACGGCAAATAGAGGAAAAAAAAAACCGAGGCTATGAATTTAAAGCAATTCTGGATTTCAGCTGCCACAAAACATGTTATTGAAATCTATTCCATCTCATCCAGTTGGAGATTTCGTCTTTCGAAATCTCTCGCCTGCCCCCCAGCAGCTTGGCAAAATGTTAATTTCCCACACGTATATCTAACTGATCATTAGCTGACGAATGTTGTTCGAGTATGCAAAACACCAGCATTTTAACGACGCATTTCGAGTTCAACTGATAAAGATGGCATCGGATTCTCCCAGTTCACGTCCTGCTCTGCGAACCGATCCAGACTTGTCTTGAGCGTGACTGAGTCATGCTATGACACATCCATCCTGCATGAAGGGGAAACATCACTTCTCCCAGACAAGACGACGCCGAGGAGTTTAATGAACAAGGCTTCGCAGGAAGTGTGACGTGACCACATCAGTGGATGGTCAGTTGGACTGTTCTTTTTCATAACACAAAGCTAGAAAACCTGTTTTAAGTAGGTGAAAGTCGTTTCTACGACCGCCACTTCCTTATAACCAAACGTCTGCCTTCCTCCCCCACAAAGAGCCACTAATATGGAAAAATACAGCTTGCTTCTCCTCAGATATATGGCCAAGGGAATTCTTATGCCTCATAAATATATGTAATTTTAACAAACATGCATTGTCCCCTGAAGCACTAAGGATGTAGGATCTTTCATCAAGTAGAGCCAAGTCATTTAGAAACCTCTCTGACTATGTTTCACGGCAACAGTTTAGGCAGACACTAACACTGACATTGTGCCCCTGGCGATGTGGGAAGTTTGTGATAATCCTTCTCTGGCATTGGCTGGAATCTCTTTGCTTTCCCGCAATCTTTCCAACTCCGAACACTGAACAGAGGGGTTCTTTTTGTGCGATGGGGTTGCTGGTTCCTAAGCGTGTTGCTTAACTGTAGGCTGCGATGCACTGAAACCGGCCTCCTTTCAAACTCAAATCGGTGGCGTCTCTTCTCCTGCTAGCCTCTCCTTTAAAACAGAGCGGATGGACGGTGGAGATTTACACCGAAGCGCATGTAGAATGTAGCTCGAGGAGAGGTTGGAACTCCGTGGGGACTGCGGATCGAGAGGTCACAGGTTCAAATCCCCGACCGCGCCTCGCTTTGGAGGGAAAAAAAAGGAATACATTACGTTATCTCGAGTACAATTAGAGCTTTGCATAACATCACGCCTGCAGTCTGGGCTTCATTACCGAACACAATCAGAATCAGATATACACCTTTAGGCTTTCACCGTCATTAGGATTCTTGGGGAAAATAACGATTTCATGTAACCACAGATATTACAAACTAGGATATTATCTGATGGTAGGCCCTCTCCTCTTTACCTCACTCGCTCACCCATTCACTCCATTCACTCACTTAGTCACACAAAGAAACAGGGAGACAGTGTTGTCAGCCAGCGATGAGCGTGACATGAATAAATGAAGTGTTCTCAGTGGACCCGCTCCCCTGCTGGTCCCTCCTAACACTCCAACACAGCCCCAGTTTCAGCGGCACCAGTATCTGGCTGCCACAAACAGGTCATGGCTAATTACCATTCACAGAGACGAGGATTAAATAATACATATACAAAATGGGCTTATATAACTACCAACCGGGACAAGCATCTCTCTGAGAGATGTAGCCTAAAGCAAATGTCAAGAAAAACAACTGGCACACAGCACAGAAACCTGGGCATTGTTGATGCGTAACGCACGTCAGTCAGCTGGATGCAGACGTTTGACATTTCGTCGGGATCTCGCGGACGCTTTCATCCGAAGCGCCGCGGCAACGCTTTGGAGAAAGTACGGCGGCAGATCAAAGATCAAACGTGCGTCTCTCGCACGCTGTTTCAGGAGTCTGAGTCAAAGAGAGGGTCTGAGTTTACCAGGTCGATTTATAGGCCTTGTTAGCCTCCCCGAGTTTGCATCGCTCATGATCCAGTAATACGTGATGGTGATTGGTGGAGCTGAATATTGATTCCATTATTCTCCCTCCACCTTGCTCTCTCCAGGCGGTTGATCCAGGATGTGTCCAGTAATCTGATCTTCATAGAGACTCCTTCAGTACCAGCAAGGAGATCACAGAAGCCCTAGACATAGGCTTCCAAATCACGAAAGCTCTTACCAGGAATTCAATTCCCTGGGTGTGGGTGTGCATGCGAGGCGGCGTTAAGCAGTCGAGACCAGAGCCGGAATCATCTCACAAACGCTCCACACGCTAGTTTAATGTCACCTTGTCGTAAAAAGCGTTGCCGCGGCTACCCCTTTGGCTGCTCACGACACGTTCGTCCCGTGGGCGTGTAAACCGCCAGCGTTCCTGAAATAAACCCGGAGCGTGTCTGTGACTGAGCGGGCCGGAGACCTAACAACACTTGAGTGTGCAGCCTGCACACCTGTGACTCACAGCACGCAGACTTCACTGGCCACTTGAGCTAATGTGACACGCTGGCCATCGCCTCTCACCACCCCCTGGAGTCATGTGAACCACCTTCCTCTCCTCTCTAACCTGCGCGGACCCCCACAGAAAGAAAATAGAACAAAAGACAGGTTTCAAGATAAGGTCGTCTGATTCCAGTTTATTTGCAGGTGGCCTCAGCCTGGTTCCTGGTTGGGGGGACTACTGGGAGGACGGTAAGCGTGTTCCGGAACAAAACCCATCAGCTGTGGATATGTCGGAGTCTCGACAGCTGTCTAAAAGGATTTCCTCCGACTGTAATCCCCCCTGCGAAAGACTCCACACATCCATGCTATCGTCCGGCTGTGCTGTGTTTTCCTCATAGCACCCCAACAACGATTTGACGTGGAAAAGATGAGAGATGAAAGAGGGT
This sequence comes from Plecoglossus altivelis, assembly GCA_036571765.1. Classification (NCBI taxonomy): domain Eukaryota; kingdom Metazoa; phylum Chordata; class Actinopteri; order Osmeriformes; family Plecoglossidae; genus Plecoglossus; species Plecoglossus altivelis. The sequence continues at coordinate 7,243,635 of BROE01000026.1, forward strand.
TTAGGGGGTTTTTTGGGGAGGGGGGGAGGGGGGGGGGGGGGGGGGGGGGGGTGATGGAAGGAAAGGCCCTTGTTCCCAAGCGCTGTTCCTCCCTCAGCCTGCCTCTTCCACAGATGTCCCTGTCCATCATCGTCAAGGGAACACTGCATCTTCTGCATATGTGTGAATACATAAACCTGTCTGGCGAGAGGTTTGTTTTCCTGCGGAGGGATGAGCAAAGTACGAACAGTCAGCACTGTGGGGGATGGGGGCCTCCAATTATCTGCTCCGGTGAGTTTGCTTTTCGTAACTCAGAAGGAGAGAGACAGAGAGAGAGAGAGAGAGAGAGAGAAAGAGGGGGATAACAAAAGTGTAAGAGAGGTGTGGCACGAGAGAGAAAAAATGGATTGCGACTAAAAAGAGAGCGAGAGAGAGAGAGCGAGGGATTGCCAAGGACAGAGAAAGAAAGTGAGAGGGAGAGAGAGAGAGAGAGGGGTCGGATGAAAGGAGATACACTTTCGAGACTTTCAAAATTGAATTAAAGCGATTTTCTCATAATGTGCCTCACGCACTTCAGAGGTTTTATAAAGTGAAAAGAAGCCAGAGAAAAACTTTAACACAGCTGATAAACTAGCCTCAAGCTACCATTGGAAGATATCCTATCCCATTGTGGATGCTTCTGAAGGTTGGGGGGGCCCGCACAGCCAGAGTTCTATCCTCCCTCACAGATACGTCCTCGTCTGTTCCAAATCCTCAGAGTTCAGTCCGTTATCCAGTCCTTCGCTTCAATGTCTTATTAGCTTCCTCTGCACTCAATTTTCTTGCAGGATTTCCGACCCGGAATACGTCCCTCTGTGGCTGCCTCACTCCCTGGTTACACCTGCGTCTTTGTACTCGAACAATTCTGCCGTTGTTCTAACAGAACAGTCTCCACCCTGTGTACTAGTATTACAGCTTCCATGAACTCATTTCTAAAATGTGGCTGTCCCACACTAGGGAAGTCCGACCGACAGCCGATCGATACGACAGGATTCTTCGCTGATGTTCCAGAACAGATGGTGTTGATCCCAAAACAATTGTTTGAGCCCCTCTGCGCTGTCCTAATGGACCCTGACTCGTAGGTAGGATTGCGAAACCGCTCTTGGAGACCCTGTTTATCTGGCGGTCTGTTTGGCAGCTGCAGGTAAATCTCGCTGCGTCTCAGTGAGACGACTCCGGTGGCTCCCTGTGGCTAAACGCAGCTCGTTGGTGCCAGAGATGTAATGTGATTTGGAAAAAATCGAGGGGGGGAAAAATCTCCCGACAGCTTCATGGTAAAACGGCGTTCTCGTCGAACACAGAACGGGCTCTGTCCAATGAAGGCATGCCACGCTGAAGTCATCGCCAGTGTTGCTGGCGACATACACAGCTATGCGAGGAGCTATATTTATCACTAATGAGATGAATAACACAGCCATTTGTGTCTGGTCTGGCCTGTGGCGCTGCGACTGACTCGAAAGATGGGAACTCTGAGGTGCAATGACAGGGTGAGGACTGCAATTGTTTGTTTACGTCTTCAGCACACACACACTCTGACCCAAACACACCCTGACCAACACACACTGACTCAAACACGCACTGATCAATACACATGAACGCAAACACACACTGACACAAACACACACTGACACAAACACACACGGACACAAACACACACGGACTCAAACACACACTGACACAAACACACACTGACACAAACACACCCTGACCAACACACACGGACTCAAACACACACGGACTCAAACACACACTGACACAAACACACACTGACACAAACACACCCTGACCAACACACACTGACTCAAACACACACTGACACCAACAAACACTCACCCAAACACACACTGACCAACACACATTGACACAAACCCACACTGACACAAACCCACATTGACACCAACACGCAGTGACACAAACACACACTGACACGAACTCACACTGACCCACGCTTACACTGGCCAACACACACACACACACACACACACACACACACACACACACACACACACACTAACCAACACTGACACAAACAACACCACATTTGTCCTACAGCATTCTCAGGTTTCTCAAACGTTTTCCTTCATCTGCCCATGATTCATTCTCAACCTGCAACCCAGCCTTTGTTTGTGTCTCGAGGTTCGTTAGGTCGCTGCGATGACGGGAGGGTGCCGATCATTTGTTAGCCCCTCTGGGCCCCATGCTGTTGGAAGATAAATGCACTTAGGTTTCCATTTGAGGTTTCAACAAGGCTTGACGTCAACAAGCTGGAAAAATGACATGGCAGAACTGTGCAGGTCAGTCACCTGCTTGATCACGTCAAAGGGACTTGTTACTGTGGCGACCTGTGTGAAGCGACAAGCAGAGATCGCACTGTCGGAAGTGGACCGTAGATCGGTGCTATCCCATTGGCGCTCTCCTGGGTAACGTTCAGGGATGCAATTGGATCTCCAACCCGCCCATTCAATCCCTGGAGAGAGATGGGAAGGGTCAGGTGGAGAGAGTTGGATCAAATGGCATCAATCATCCAATAAAACGTTCATTTTTATTCATTATAGGGACATTATAGAGCAGACGCGCTAAGGCCGAGGCCTTGTTTTGATTCGAAACCTCCGAGCGATTGGGCCTTGCATCGAGGAGGATTCGGGGGAGGGGTGGGGCACGCGGCGAGCGGGGCTCTCGAAGATCTCAAAGAGAATTCGAAACGGACGGAGAACGCAAAGATGGCCTCCGTGACCTCCTAATGGCTTGATGTTCAGGCCGACACGGAACGAACTCCCAGAAGGCACGCTGGCTGCACCCCCCCACCCCCCCACCCCCACCCCCAGGAGGAGCTTCACCTACAGAGCTGATCTATTGCATGAACGCTGGTCGTAGTCCTGCATGTCGTTACCCCCTTTACGAGGGCTTTTTCATAAACCGGTGTCTTTCCTCAGAGGGAAAACAAACCTTGCAATCCCTGTGGGAATTGAGCAAAGGTATTGTTAGTCCCATCTGACTAGTGTCCTGCTCCCGACATGCGGATTAGCACGGAGCATGCGGATTAGCACAGGGAACAACCGCTGGATTGTCAGACAGGGAAGGGCACGTTGCGAATGTAGGATCTCTCCAATGTTCCAGCTAGGGTGCAGGGAGGCGGATGGATATTTTTAGGGATGGGTGGATGGATACACCGTCGGGTCCAGCAGCAGGACGTCTGGCATGGTTTGCTGCCTGGTGGAGCAGTCAGTAGATATATTTAATAATGAGATGCTGTGATTCAAAGAAGTAAGAATCCCAGGGCCTGTTTTTCAGGGTTATAAATAACCATGTAAGCCGGACACTGACGCCGGCGCTACTTTCTTGACAGGGACAGTTAAGGCAGAAATAGATGGTTCCAAATAGCTTGAAAAGAAATTGGCTCCAAGGCTACTGGATGGGAGTTGAATGTTACGTTTGGCCCTGAGAGAGTAGTTCAGATTGAGAACAGGACACCACGTACAGGAGCACAACATCGCCCCCGAGCGAAGCTTCTCAAATGTCCGAAGAAACGTGTTCGTCTGTTGATTGGACGATGACTCAAATTCTTGCTCATTACCTGAATCGACTGCATAATCCATTTCCATCGGGGGCATTTGCAAACCTTTTTCCCTTGGCGAGCGGGCGACGACCAATTTGCCTGCCTCCCGCCGCTATCGACGACATCAATTCTCAGCGGAGTCAATCTGTGTTGTATCATCAAACGTGCCTGGGAACAACAGCTTCCATTAATCCAGAGCTGAACATGCTGAACATCCTGTTTTAACTCGGCAAGGTTCAAACCCGTCCTTCTTTTAGTCGATGTGCATTTGATCAAGTGTGCGATGCCCAAACTGTCCGATTAATCCCTGCCACCTTCCCCCGGTCCCCCGCGCGCCGCCCCCCCAGTTTCCTGGCATCCCTGTGTGGCCTGTGGACTGACAGCAACATAAGTCACAGGCTGCATTAAAAACACATTAGGCCAGAGGATGGAATTAAAGATTCCCTTATCTGACAGAGGGTACCTGCTTTGAAACACATCAGATCCCCTTCATCTCCAGGCATCACCACTGCCCTCCTGACAACTGGGTGACTTATGGACTCCCCGAATGCGCTCCCCAGCACTTTCAGGAGAGCACAGGCTGCGTGAATATATTCAATTCATGAGATGTAAAAAGGCATGCAGCACTCGCTCTCCCTTCTCTTAGTTCCTTTATGCGGCAAAAAAAGAGAAAAGAATTCAATAAAGTGATGGAGACGGAGGGAGAAAGAGCAAGATGGCAAAAGGGAGTTCATCGCACCAGACAGACTGCTGGCACAGTAGGCACGGTAACAAGATTTCACGATTGTCCACATCCTGTCAGGTTGCTGACGCCACGCCCTACCGTTTCGTTCCCGAGCAAGGTGCGTGAGTTCAGTGCACTTGTTTGATGACACACAAACACGGACGAGCTGTTCAATTGAAAGAGTTAAAAGGATAATCTGCTCTGTTCAGCCAAGTAAGCAAATTGGCCCGTCTCCACAGCAAACACATCTGGCTGTTGATTCCTAGTATCCATCGTGCAGTATTGACTCACCTCAATGAGAAGTGTAAATTGGGATTGCAAATGACAGGTTACATAGGCTTTGTCTCGAACGGGATGAACACAATTCTGCTGCAAGCTATTTACTCTCAAACAAAGACCTAATGAGCATATAATGAACAACACAAACCGACCATGTAATTAAGACACCAGCTAGCCAACCAAAACAAACCCTATCCAAACGGTGTACTTGCACACGCAATCACCTTGGTGAGACCCGAAAGACTCAATCAAATCGCAAGTTGCCAAAATAGTTTTATTTTTATTTTTTTTTACAAATGTCTGGGTAGAGCCACGGTACACTTTCTCCAGAGTTGGACGTGGACTCTCTGAACACGTGGTAGGCCAACGTTGAGATATTAAGCCAGATGGCTTGCTTTCCATTCCCTTGAAATAGTCGTCTATCTCTTTGAGTTAGCTGGTTATTTCGTTCGAGCTGTGCGTTTGTGTTCATTTATGTTTTCATACCTGTTCTTTTTGTATTCCTTTCCTGGGTTGAAATCCATCTACCAAGAAAATGCAGAGTAAAAGTCGACTGCTTCCCTGATCCATTAGTGTCTTAGATATTAGAGAGGGGAGGGGATGGATGGATCAATGGGGACGGACAAGGTCAGTATAATTGAGTGCATAGAACCTCTCTATATTATCCTGACATGGTGTTATTGCCGAGTAAGTCCTTTGACACCCAAATTCAGCCATTTTCCTCATCCCATCTCTGCTCCAGCTATTTCTAAACCTGTCTGGTATAGCATGATTAATAATCCGAGATAAAGCATTATTTTTATGCGTTCGTTTTCGGTTCTAATCAATACACAATCGCCATGGGATACAAACCGATGGATTACAAGTTCAGATCTAGGCTTGATTCTGTCATTGTGTGCAATGGTCTGATTCCCATTGCATTAGTTCCGGTCAGGTCATCTTTCATTTCTCTCTGCTGTGGTGTTTAACTCCCGGAATAAGGTCGAAGTTTAACCATGACAACACGCTTGCCGATATCCAAACCATCTATGTGTCTGATAACGTCTTCCTTAATACACATCCAGAAAGCTAATATTTAGTTTGACACGCACCTGGTTATCCTCTCAAATATCGTGGAAAAAAGGAAAAGAAAATTGCATCTTGGTGATCAACATCTGTTAAATTGGGAGCAAAAAAAAAAAAGAAAAAAAAAGAATTGCAGACTGGAGATCAATCAACGTTAATTTCTCCTGGGAGCGCGTGTAGGAGTGATGTTACTCAAGCGGAATTGAAATGAACGCTGTACGGGTAATAGCCAAAACAAGGATGAGCCATCTAACTAGCCTGTCCTGTTTAACCAGGCTTGTGGCTACCGGCAAGGCGTATGCCCACATCAAGGTTATGGTTAGCCGTACTGTTTCAGTAGTCAAGCCGGCACATCTCAAATTGGTCGATGGGGAAAATCTGACAAGGTAGGAAGAGTGTGACAAACCCCCCCCCCCCCCAAACTCCTCCCAAATATGATGTGTGGATCCCTATTGACAAACGGCTCATGGGGTTGGTGTATAGGTCTGGGAGATTAGCCAACAAACGGTCACATTCACCTGCAAAACTGGGTGTACTGTGTGCTGGTCTACTCCCCGAGTCAAACAGTTGAATGTACTTGATGTATCGTAAATATGGCAGCTCCTCACGTCGAAACAGACAACAAAAAGGCCCAAAACCTGCTTGCCAGGACGCATCCCCAGGCTGGAGACAGCAGGCTTGGAGGTGTGCAATGCAACGCTCTCTCATTGTTACTGATAGGTAATAATGAGAAAATGTGCGAGCGGATAAGAATTCCCACACAACCGAAACACCGCCAGCCCTTTCGGTTTCCACTGGAGAGTCGGCTGTGCATGTAATGAGGGATGGCGAGCCACACACCATTTGCCTCCCAACAAGCTACCGTGCGCGTTTCAAGCTCTGACTGCTGCGGTTAATGGATATTTACGCGATTATTCCCTCCTCCTACTCCCCCCACCCCTCCCCTCCCCCCCAACAAAGAAGTGGCGATGTTGGCCGCACCTGGTAACACGCACAGACAATACCGTCTTTTCTCCCATTTCGGTTGGGGCACGGAGCTAAATTGCACACGAAGAAACCAACGAGACAACGTTACGTAACGGCGTAGGATGCGTGCGTGTGCGTGTGCGTGCTGCAGAAAAACAGGACGGGGGCTTGGAGGTGGGGTGGGAGGGGGGTGGAGGGTGGTAGAGTATGTGTCGTTTGAGCGCAAATCTCACACCATCTAGATACCACAGAAAACTGAAACTGGGCCGCAGACGGGAGAAAAAAAACACGAGTGGGATTAAATGGATTCAGATTACAAGCGTGTCCAGATGGCAGAGCAAAGGTGAGATTTTACAGCACGCTGCCAACAAGGCAAGACAGGCAGTCTTAGGGATGAAGAGATCAGGAGCGGAAATCAAGATGCAGATGGAAAAAGCCCGTTTCTGTATTTTCCTGCATCATGTGGGTTTGAAGGGAACAGAAAGCATGGCTCTAAATACATAGTTTCACACCCCAGCGCACTTGTCTGCAAAATCTGCAAATCATCCTGTCTGAGAAAAAACCCCTGAAAAGAAACCCTCTTTCTCTTCTTTTGAAGAGCTGAGTGTATTTCTGTCACGTTTTTCCCCACGTAACCTATGGATAGTTCAAAGCAAAGCATTTTAACTCCTGCTCATTATTTATGTATCAAGGGTCAGGGGGTAAAGAAGTCCAGTTCAGCATTTCATCACATGAAAGAAACAAGGTGCATCGGTATTCTAAGATGAAGGCTTCAGGTTGTGTGCTAGCGGGCAGGGGCCCAAAGCATTGTTGCGTATTTCTCTGGAAAGCGAGTGCAACCGTCATCTTCAGCGCGATGCTGGGAACGGCTTTAGCTCAGCGGTGGAGCCTGATCAAGGGGTTCGTGAGTTCAAATCCCATTCTTGCGTAGTGCTCAGGATGAGAAATAAGTGCGGTTACGTAATCGTACCCGAAGCCTAAATAGAGTCGAAAGCCAAAAATGGATTCACACCTCCAGACACGACACAATGACGCCTACCGTAGCTGCTGTTTGTCGTTCTTGGTGTTTCGTAACTGCCGGAGAGCGGTGGGGCAGGCCAGACACACACTGCGTGGGTCTAAACACAAGAAGCCATTTCCAAGATCAAAGACGGCACCCGAGACAAGGGAGGCTTCTGGGCGCATGTGTGTTGTGTGGCGGCGGTGTATGTGTGTGTGTGAGTGAAAATGTACGCCTGTGTCTGAGTGTGTGTTTGTGCAAGATGGTTGTGCGGTTAATGGGCGGGGTTGTACGGAGCTCCTGTCTATTTTGCTGAGGTGATTAGCGGAGGCCGGAGCCAGATTCTATCGGAGCCTCTCTCCTTTAGCGTGTGACACTCGTCTGCAAGAGAAAACGCTGGGGACGCCAGGTCCTTTGTGGATTCTCTGGGCTGGCTAATTACGCCCATCCTCTCCTTCAGAGACCCAGGTGCAATTAAAAACTTAGTCGCTGAATAATCATTTTGCCGGTCGTGGAGTTTCATGTCAGAGAGTGTTGAGGATCAAGCGAACGGTATGGTGTGTTACTGTAGGATAAACCTCTGGAAAAAGCTGTCGATACCACGTTCTGTTAGGCTAACGCACGCGTGTAACGTGCTTCTTCACACATTTGAATTAGGTTCTTCTAAATCTGTTTACGCGTTGACAACTAAGAAGGCAGGATTTTTCTGCTCGTCGTCACTCCGATAATGAAAAAAACAACAAAAACTAAACAAATTTGACTCCTAAGGAATGAATGCTAAATCAATATGTACACTTACATATTGCATGTAGAAATGGTATCATTGACCCACAAGGTGGGATTAAACCTTGGGCATCCCCCAGGGAGGTGCACAGAATTTAATTGATCCATTATTCATGGCATGAACGTGTAATTTGTGCACACATTTTCACAAGGCTAAATCCACCAAGCGGAGTGTATTACTTATGCAGCTTCTCCAGTCTGGAGATGATCATGCAGATTGTTTCTGTTCTGTTAACCCCCACGGTAGACAACAACAAACCAGAAGCTTTGATGAGAATAACAATCATGAAGGCATTGGAGGTATGGCTGACATGTTTGTCATGCATTCAACCTCCGTAAACCTAAACATGGTAAGAAATGCTGCTGAAAGCCTTCTTGTCACAGCGAGATGCAGAGCCAGCCTTGCTGAGAGAGAGAGAGAGAGGGAGAGAGACGGAGAGAGAGCGGGAGAGAGGGAGAGCGGGAGAGAGAGAGAGGGAGAGAGAGAGAGAGAGAGAGAGAGAGAGAGAGAGAGACAGAGAGAGACAGAGAGAGAGAGCGGGAGAGAGACAGAGAGAGAGACAGAGAGAGCGGGAAAGAGACAGAGAGAGAGACAGAGAGAGAGTGGGAGAGAGACAGAGAGAGAGACAGAGAGAGAGCGGGAGAGAGGGAGAGAGGCAAAGAGAGAGAGGGAGAGAGGCAAAGAGAGAGAGGGAGAGAGCGAGAGAGAGACAAAGAGAGAGAGGGAGAGAGAGAAAGGGAGAGAGAGAGAGAGAGAGGGAGCTGGAGACGTTCTGAATCTGTTCTGACCAGTAGTCATCGGACATCAGTCGGATATCAGAATAACACCAGGGTGAAGAAGAGCGACAGAGAGGGTCAGGAAGAAAGAGAGACAGAGGGAAAGAAAGAGAGAGAGAGAGAGAGAGAGAAAAAGAGAGGGAGGGAACGAAAGACAGGTGGAGAATGAAAAGGAGGGAAAAGAGAAAGGGTGACTAGAGTTAGAGCTAAGGAAGAGAGGAGAGGCCAGGAAGGCAATAGTACATGTGTTTAGAGGATCTACTGCCAAATACTTAAATCAGATACGTTTGGGATGAAAGGTTGTCGCTGTTATTTTCCACCCTCTGTAGATATTTCATGAGCAGCATTCACTCAAGTCATGAATCATAAATCACACCCATGAACAAAGTTTCTCTGTCTCAATCCTCTGGAGTTTTCACTCTTGCACAAAAAGAGAAAACTCACTTGATAAGTTTCCCAAACTCCTTGTGATATATTTTCATCTTTCCAGGCCTCCAGGGGTAGCAAAGTAAACCGAGGGACCTTCAATTCTTTCTGTGGTCTCGAAAAAACCCATTGTTGTCTTGACTTTTTGGCGTTATCTGTGCAATGGTGTCAGTTGTGAGTTGTGACAGTGGATTGCTGTTCATGTTGCATTCGCTGAATTTGTTTTCCTTGAAGCCTTTGCTCATACATGATGCATCTGCCTCGTTTGCCGTTCAGAACCAGTCTCGGAGTTCCGACTCCGTCTGATTCTGTCAGCACCCGCCGCCTGACAGAAAATATCTTGTAGCTGTTGCTGGGAGAAATCTTTTGGGGTGCTGGGGGAGACGCATTCAGACGCTCTGATTGGTGTCACATTTTGATCCATCCATACCAGGACAGGGGGGAGGGTCAGAAGACCCAGGTTAAGAGCTCTTCCTGCGGGGCTACACTGCTCCGAGTCCCTCCTGCCCCCCAGAGATTTGAACCACAGACCTCCTGATTACTGAAACTGCTTCTCTGAGACCCAAGTCCCTGTCTGCTGCCGACATCCATTACGGTCTCCGTGCACTGAAGACTCAGCCAGACTCTGTTCCAACCTCGGTCAAATACGAGGGAAAACAAAACAGGGCTTATTGAATGATGCAGTACGTAGCCCTTGAGGCGTTAGGGTAAGGGTGGTGACTCAGTGGTTAATTTGACAGGTGGTTAATTTGACAGATTAGCTCAAAGGAGCTAATCGACCGACCAATAGGTTGTTGGTTCGAATCCCGCCCTTGTCTGCCAAGGGAATGCTTCACACTTGCGTGCTTAAAAGACACCGGAGGAACCATGGCAGCATCGCGATCTTCTTCTTCTGTGTTCTGCCGTTCTTGGATGCGCACGACAGGGCAGCAGCACAGACACGGGGGAGCGCCACTTCCTGTTTTAAGAAAGGCTGTCAAATCAAGTTCAGTCACACTCCCACAGCACACCCATTTTCCCCCCAGCGAGCCAGGCTTTCAATATCCGTCCGTTTTTTTTCCTTTTTTTTTACATGCAGTGCAACGGTGCAACAAGATCTACTCTACAATATCCAATCTCACAAGTCGGCTGGAAGGTGTCACTTGACAGGTTGATTCACATTCTACACAGTTCCTCAAAAGGCTTCTGACCCGGAAAGTTCCGACCTCAGAACTCACCAAAAAAGCATTTGCACGTTCCGGAACTCTGGGGATCTGGCCTCCCGGGGCCCCCCGGTGCACTCAGCGCGACGCCGTGTCATGTTGTCAAAACAATTAGGTGTGTTTTGTGCGTGTCGTGAAGGAGCCTTCAGACGCAACCTTTCTCCTGAAGGGTTGATGAGGGCTCCGCTCGTTTCCGTAGGTAGCAGTCGGGAGCTATTTTTAGGCATCCTGCTGAGGTCTGTTTTTCCTCGTGACCCTCAAAGGTCAACCTCATTAAACACCGACTTCAGAGCTGAGCGGTGAAAAGTAGGATGGCTTACCAGTCTGAGGGATTGTCTTTGATGTGTGTAGGAAGCACAGTGCTTTTTTTCTGACCGTTTCAAGGAATTAGCATTAGCAAAGTCCATATTCTGTTTCGGCGTGTGTAAGTGGGCGCATTTGCTGAGCATGTTTATGTACTTGAACATGACTTGACGCCATTAAGGTTCGGTAATCATCGAGAACCACAGCGACAGCAGGGCTCGGGAACGAGCCTGCGAAGTTAAACCTTGCGACTCTGAATGATGTTTCCGTTCGAAAAATCGGCCAAATGAAAATGATATAGACCGTGCCAAAACGTGAGTCAGAGAAGTCATTAACGTCGATGCATCATTAGAACGCTGCCTCACCGCAAAAAATTAAAGTAGACTAAAAGGGAGTTGAGCCAGAGTGAGTTGGGCTCTTGGTGACCGGTGACAGTGCCTCATTTCCCAGGTTCCGCCGTGGATGTAATAATGCACCTAGCTGCAGAAACAGGACTGCCACACGTCTGTCGTCCTATTATGGGATGGATGAGATGCCAGACTTAATAGAATCAGCAGCTCTGTGAAGAGTAGTGGTTCGTTGCTTTACGACGGTGAGGAAAGCCTGCCAGCATCCGGAAGGCTGGATGGATATTAGAGAGTACTATTACTGTAAAAGTGTGTTCGCATGAGTGTTATTCCGGTTAAGCTTGTGTTGTGTGTGCGCGCACGCGTGTGGGGTGTGTATATTTGCACGCGCACGTGTGAGCGTGCGTGCGTGAGCAATAGCTAGAGAGACGGAATAATATATCACATGGTCTCTTAACATATTGAGTTTGCTTGCTTTGATCTCAGCCTCCGATATATGAGAACTTATTCGTTTCCCAGGCGAACGAGGGTGGAAAAAAAAGAAAAAGATATGAATAATGTTCTGAATTAAATCTCCAACTCAGACTGAACTCTGTCTTGGAGTAACGAACTCCAGGCAGTGTTTGTCATCAACAGGTTCCACTACCGAAGAAACACAATCAACGTAATGGTCGCTGAACAAAACTTCTATACCGTCGTAATAGCAGCTAGTTGTTTACCACCGAAGCTACAGGCACGGTCGTCTCCATATCTGCTGTAAGATAGTGTGCTCAGTATCCGCTCGCGATTCAAAGGAACCCTCGTTCAGAACTCATCGCTCTGCCTCCACTTAAGACAGGCTTCAACGGCAATTTGGTTGGCAAATTCCTTTTAAGTGGCTTTTTGAGCTAAAGACGAACTTTCCCCAGTCTCGACTAGGCTTCACCCTTCAAGAAAAGTTTCGGCGCTGGAGAAGATTTGCCAGCCTCTGCTTGAGTATTCAAACCAAAAAGCTTGATGATTCACTCACGGTCTCGCACAGAACAGGCAGCCAGAGCTAGCCCACATAACAAAACATGCCAAACATACAGTGTATCGTAACCCTGTATTACATCTGACACAAGACATGGCACAGGGTAATTTGCGTCATGGTACAATAGTTCCCTGATGAAAATGAAGGCTTTGAGGTTCTCACTGTGGACTCAATTCTAATGAGTTGCGTGGCTGTTGAATAGATTAGACTGCCTGTCAGGGCAAAGGAATCATAGTCATGCATCAGCAGAAATCTGCTTGTCTGGAAATCATGTAGTTCATTTCTGATTCTAAGATGAGAAATGAGCAATCGGATGATTAAGACCTGCTTTAAAGCTCAGCCCATGTTGTTATTTTAACCTTGCGCCAATATTTCCCGATCCAACTCTTGCACTCTAGAAAATAGCCTGCATTGGCCTTATTAATGTTACGTATCATCATGCGACCAGGATCTCTGTAGCACCTTGAGACTCGTTCAAAGGGAATTGAAAGGACAAGCCGTCGACCTTAAACGATGGCTGAGCGTCTTCTCGCTTCGCCGTCGACGCTGGCATCCCTCAGCACAGACGCTGAAGAGACAGGACCGAATAAGGGACAATGACAGGACAGGGGCCCAGTCTACGTGCCTCACATATGATTCCTTTCGTGTCCCCTCCAGTCCACAGACAGAAACCCCTCATTAGATTTGATTAACTCCCATTTATATTGGCTTCAAGCAAGGCTCCGACCAGAGGATCAAAACGCACTCCCATCTCCTCGCTCTGCCAGTTCCTGGCGTTTGCATATCTCACGCACCCAGCGCCGCAGCCCCCATTCCCGCCTCTGCTCCAGCGCCGGCTGTGGGGCAGTTACCGAACTGTGATTTTAGTCTGTTGGAATTACTGTCGACCCACGGACTCCTCCCTGTCAAAGTAAAACCTGTGGCTTTTTTTTAAATTAATGAAGCGTTGGAGTGATCCTCCCCAACTATATTAAAAGTAAAGAGTGAGCCCGTGTCAGTAGATGTTATCTGGGAGTGGACGTGATCATTAATCATCTTGGCGGCCCTCGAATCGTAAACAGGGCTAATTCCGAGAACTTGTTCCCAGCTTTAATTGGATCAGTTGCTTCAATGGTACGTCAGTTTAGCCGGCTGACTTCGGGAATAGATTTAGACATAATTAAATGTCTTTGAGCATTCATACTGATGATCTCAAAATGGTTTCAAAGGCTTAAAGGGGACAGCCATCGTTTTTTTCCTTTCTTTTCTTCTTCTTTTTTCGTAGGGATGAAGCGATGGTTCTCGGTGGATAGTTAAAGAAAGCGATAGTCCAATGCAGACTAATCTCACATGTCTACGGGCGGATGAAGCCCTACGCCAACAACTGGCCGTGTTGTCACCCATAGACCCACGGCAGCGTCCTGCAACAATACATACCGTAGCTTCATGTTCCTTCGATTGTCAACAGACTAAAAGAGAAGGTCTATCAGATCTGCAAGCCATCTGCATTGGCATGCTGCCTGTTCTAGTCTCCACGCTGCAGTTGGCTAGGGAAGTCTCGCTGTCAGTGAACGTACCAGTCTAAGAACGGTGCAGGCTATTCGCTTAGATCCAGACCATTAACTGACGGACTGATTTACAGAACGATCACGTTGCAACCTCGGTGTGTTCAGAAGAGGTGTAATGGGAAAACCACGGCGCTTTCGTTTTGTGTGACATCTCCTTTTGCTAATAGAGGCTGGGAGGGGGAGGGAGGGAGGGAGGCTGGGAGGGGGAGGGAGGGGGGGAGGCAGGGAAAAGGACAATATCGGATGGCGTGAAAGCAAGTGCGCTGTTTGAGACGTCTGCTAGATGTCTGTTTACATCCTATTCACCTTGGAGCAATATGCACTCTGCTGTAGCCGTGAAGCCATTTTATCTAGGGAGACTCCTTGATGTTTGGAGTGCCACCAAACTTCTTTACCAAGGAGAAAACATCGGGCCCTCAACAGTAATATAGTCATCTCTGGTAGTTTAATGCCACGCACATGTTGTTTTCCTCCCAACCGATCAGTCCTCCAGGCAAAGGAGTTAAGACGTGTTCCCAAATCTACAGTCTGCATCGCGCGGATATTTTTGATGAGATCATTTGTTCCGTGTTTTACAATGACTCTTACGTGTGGTAGTTTGAGCAACTGAAAAAGACTGAACAAGGGAAAAGGGTATTTTGGAATTGTGGATGTACATACTTTAGATGGATTAAACTCAGGCCCATGTTATGTACTATTCTTTAGAGAGCACAGAAGTAGGGATTTAATCTAAGGAGGCTCTTGTGAATAAAGCCCTTAGACCGCACAGGAAGTGACATCGACTGTGTAGCACTGTGGGGGGGGGGGGGGGGCACCCGAGTCAGCACCATCCATTTATCACGACCGACCGTGACTACACAGATCGTCTCAATGCTGGGAAAGAGGATGGCTCCAGATCAAGGAGATAGAGGCAGTCTGGCGTGTATGTGTGTGCGCGCGTGTAGGTCTGTGTACATTTGTGAACGTGTGTTTCCGCGTGCGAGAGTTTCCGTGTGTGTGTGTGTGGGGGGGGGGGGTTATACCACCACCTGCGTCGACAGACTCTCCCCTGCTGAGCTGAGCTGTACCTACTGAGGTCGGTACGTGTGTGTGCGTGCGTGTGCGTGCGTGTGCGTGCGTGTGCGTGCGTGTGTGTGTGTGCGTGCGTGCGTGTGCGTGTGCGTGTGTGTGTGGCAGTCAGATGCAACCATCCAGTATAAGTGAAATTCGAGTGTGCACGCGCTCACAAAAATGCGATACCTTTGTGATGTGACGCAAAGCGACTCTGAGGGTGAAGTGTTCCACCAAAACTCAGCTACCCTGTCGGCCATATTGGCTCAAGAAGCTTCGTCGCGGTCCAAAGTCCCGTTTGTTTCCCCATTATCGGGTCATAGAGGCTCGTCGAGGACTTTCTCACCCCCCTGCGGACACTGTCATCAAGCCAATTAGACCGCAGCTCAATATGTCGTCAGTCAGACGGGAGGGGGCGGGGGAGGGGGGTTCTCCCTCCTCCTCCTGTGAGGCTCTGGGTTCTTATCACCTCTAATCAGCCTGCCTCCCTCTAGCCTGCCTCGCTGCTTGAGGAGAGCGAGGCAGTTGCTCAATCATTTCCTTATTATCGCTCGCTCGCTCGCCCCCCACAGCCCCCCCCCCACCTCCTCCTCCTCCGTGTTAAGAGGTGCAAGCATATGGGGGTATTTACACTGACAAATCGAATCACTGGGACATCCTAACTAATTAAAACAGCATGGTGAGTATCAAGTGATCGATTCGTGCTCCTCATTAACGTGGTGGTGCCTCATTTCCTATGCAACATCCATACATGTATGATAATACGTATTTCGAAGTAGCTTGGGGTAAGGAATGTGAATGAAGTAGACTGCATGTTTATGAAAAGTGCTGTGGACCTTCTCACAGGTGTTTCTGGAGGAAACATCTGGAACTTTAAAAAAAAAGAAAAAAAAAAAAGCCCCACCAGGTCGTGCTTAACTCCAGATGTTGAAACATTCATGGTTTGGAATCAAAGCCCAGATGTCTTCAGTCCCAGCCAGAACGCAGATCAGCGACACCCATAACGAGGCCAATGTATGAGCCGGTCTCACAGACTTCACCATTCTGCTTATTAGAAAAGCAGCTTCCTTGTCTTTCCTCGTCTCTTTCTGTAAATGCTATTGAATTTGGCAATCGTGAAAGCTACAGTCGGGACAGACTGTACTTTAGGTCCTGGACCAATTCCCAGGTGTAATTTCCCGCTCATGCAGCGCCATTCTGATGATTACGACAGATCCCTGTGGCTTCATAGAATACGATGACAAACATACCATTTCGGTTTTACAGAAGCAATTATGTGTCTCGCATTCAGCGTGCCAAACAGAGAGAGCTACACTAATATTTCAACACCCGGTGAAAATAATAAACGTTCAAACACGACACAGGCCTGCATCGCAATCGCAATCTGTTTTGAAGTTTTCAAATAGTTTCACAGACACAACATGTTCATCAATTAACCAGAAGGGTGTATATTTCACTCAGATTAATGGCAGGAAGTTGTTGAATAAAGCATTAGTATTGTATTGGCTGGGCAGCTCTTGTTAGGACGTTGCTAGGCAGTACAGCTGTGAGATTTCTTTGTGTTTGAGAAGCTGCAGATGGTGTTGTTACTCTGTAGGTGCCATATGCCACTTCTGCGCAGGAAAACAATTCGAAGACCCCAAGATAAAGATGAACAGATTCATTTCAAACATCTAACAGCGTCTATCAAATACTCAGCATCCACCACTATTTTCCGACTCGAGCCTTTTCACCTAGATGACGACGTTCGCATGGCGGCTGTTATGAGAGCTGCGGATGTTTGGAAGGTAATTAACTCCCTGTCAGGTGCTATGAGACAGGAAGCGACAGGGCTGGTTGAAGAGCAGCACCGCCGCCCCAAAAACCGACACCTGTTGCCGCCGTTTCCCGGGCCTCCCTCTCGCTAACCAACTGATCCGGCTCGCCAGAGGAGCGCCGATCTGCGTAACGAGCGCCGCTCTGCGATGTGAGAAAGCCGGCCCCTACGGTGCGAAGGAACAGCTGTGAAATGGCGCCGCAAGACCGGGGCAGACGTCTGTCACGCCCCAGTCGCAACGACAAAAGGCGGCGCCAACCTTTATCCGTGACACGCGTAGCGGCGCTCGTCCCCTGCGGCGGCTCAGAAGGGCAAAGATGACATCACGACGGCTGGACAGCGGGCTGCGGCCTCGGACAGGTGGACAATCCGAAGCAGAGGAGGGAACCCGATTGGAATGGCACAGAGCACCAGGAACAAAAAGCTCCCTG
Source organism: Plecoglossus altivelis (assembly GCA_036571765.1). Taxonomy (NCBI): domain Eukaryota; kingdom Metazoa; phylum Chordata; class Actinopteri; order Osmeriformes; family Plecoglossidae; genus Plecoglossus; species Plecoglossus altivelis. Next base: position 7,260,937 of record BROE01000026.1, read on the forward strand.
TGAGCTCCTGTGAGAAAGCAGAGCGCCTGTTGAAAGGGTCTGGCTGTCGAGGCGAGTTTCGCCTTTCATTTTGATAGGTCTGCCAGATTTCTATCTGACGGCTGAATGGCTCATGTGCCTTTTCCTGTTTCGTCCGTGACTCGGAGGCTTTGTGCTCGAGACGAGATGATATGCCGCTGATGTGCGTCACGAAAACTCTTACTCGAACGGGACGCGCGAGGCCGATTCATCACCATTAACCGCTTAACGCTTGGGTAATCCTCGTGGGAGGGAAAATGATCTGATGATTTTTGGATGTTTTG